>BCHV01000006.1:780266-1217637 GCA_001599735.1 Naganishia albida
TGATTGATTGATTGATTGATTGATTGATTGATTGATTGATTGATTGATTGATTGATTGATTGATTGATTGATTGATTGATTGATTGATTGATTGACGGATGATGTTGATCTGGTTAATTGGTATGTGATGTCCATTGATGGGATTGATGGATGAGTGATGGCTGACATTTAAGTGATATACTGATGGACTGCGTGTCATTGATGACACTCCGGCGCCCGTCTCGAAGATCGCTGCCGATTCGATAGATAACTAGTGCGGTAGTGCCGGAGAGGACGTCTCCCAGCGCAGTTGGACCTGCCATAGCTCACCGATTCAGCACAACATGGAGTCATTGAGTATTCAGGCAGGGACGTCTATACTTGATACAATCGCATACCTCATATATGATGCATACTTTCTAGGTGTGGCCACAGAATCGCACCAACTAGTGTAGCGTTACGATCACTGCTGTGTCCTTTTCTTGCCGGCGCCGCCTTGACTCTTGTTGCGCCTTGGCTTCCAGATGCTTGAGCTGGTCCATAACGTACGCTGCAAGCCAACTGCTTGTTTGCAGAATCTCGATCACATTGCCTCTTTCCTTTGTGGTCGTGGTATCCGGCACACTGTCGAAGATAGGGTCGCTCACCAGTCGACGGATTGACTGGAAACAAGTGTCAAAGGCGTCCGGGTCTATACAAGTGGTCAGCGGATAACGCAAGTGTAACTCCCAAGACTCACCGAGCCCGTGGTCCGCTGGATCGAAATCATCTTGGTGCATACGCAGGGTGAACCCCAGCATAACGGCGTATCCGAACGGTAGACATTGGTTGGTGTGGTAGGCGTCGGAACACCGCTCCATATGTCTGGCTGCCAGAGATTGGGCGAGGTGACAATTCAAATAGAAGTGTCCGCCATGGCAGACCGAGTTGTTGATGGTGTGAACTTGGTGAATGGTATAGGGTCGCATTACACTGAATACCGATAAGCACAGTTATTGCGGGACCGACGCCACTCACATCATGGCGTTCGGGACCCGAACGACTGCCGCTATCTTTCTGAGGCGTTCGTTCCGAGCGAGTTGATCCCTTAGTCGCGATGCCACTGACAGAATTGGGAGGGCTCACCGGCTCCGCAGATTACGAGGTGAAGATGAATATCTATTTGTCACTGATATTTGTGGACCGAATAAAATGCTGCTTCCACTGCCGCGCAGAAACCTTGTAAAGTTGATACAAACGTCAGCGATGCCGAAGTCAGGCAAGTCCCGTCAGACTCACGCCGAAGTGCACGGCACCAACACACTCTTCTTGTTCATACACGCCGCGGCATCGGTATGCGACGATTACTCGATGTGGCGCTCGCATTTGCCTCTGCCTTGGTCTGATCAGGACGAGGACCGAGGCATGTCTGCTGTCACGGCATCGTCATCGCATTGACAGATAAGCAGTATGGCATCTCTCATGGACATATACATCAACATTTACTTACGGAACAGAGTCCGCGTCTACACGCCACCTTTTGTATCCTCTTCAGTTCCGTCACCTCTCCTCATTCTCTTCGTCCGCTTCGTCGATCGGTCCTAACCTTCTGCTCGAATGCTGAGTTTCCCATTCCACTGACTCGAAGGAGGATCTCCGGGCGCGGAGGGCGGCTTGTCGTGCCAAGAGCACCTGGATCTCAAGACGGCGCTCCACCTCTCGGTTACCAGGCCTTTCGTTGAAGAGGAGGGCCCTGTTGGGGGCGTCCGGCATCACATCTGGGGTGATCGGATTGGGATCTCGCTGTAATAGCTTCATCAGGAACGCGTGAGATCTCTGCGGGCGCAAAGCCGGGCAGTAAGGACACTTACGCGGATGCCTCGAGCGGCCGCAGCGATTCCGGGGTCTATCGTAGCACTACTGCGCTGAGCTGGCACTGGTGTATCGGATCTGTGGATTTCGGCCTGCCGAGCCGCTCCTGGAGCCTCTCCGGCCGGCTGTGATGTATGGACATGCAAGTAAGAGACATGGTCGCAACGTACGGGATGCAAAAGCCTACCTGTTCACCCAGAACTCCCACGAACTCCCAGCCACGGGTCGTTCCTCTTGGACCTCGAGGCGGGAGCCGTTCATCCGGATCTATCAAATCAGATCAGTATCGTATATAGGGCAGATCCTGAGATGACATACCTCCGAGCTCAGCCTCCTCCCATGCTCGACCATGCCCCCTCGTCGCCCCTTCTCCAGTTACGGTCATAAAGAGTCGTCAATTCAACGATCATATCAAACACGTGGTGTTCACCACTGACTGGGCGTTCTCCCATCCCCTCTCCACGGCCTGCATCGCCGCCTCGTCCTCCCACTGTAAGACAAGGGTGTCCATTAGGGTCAATGCATCTCTCCGATGCCGTCATACGCCCCTCTCCCTACTCGTTGGCTGGTTCCAGTTGCGGTTCCTCGGCTGGAACTATGGACGCCAACTTTCCTAACGCTTCCGCGTTGTTTTATCCTCTTCCCCCTACATACCGCTGCCGACTCTGGCGCGGATACCGTTCCTGAATTCCCTGGAACGTACGGAACGTCGGCGGGCTGAGTGCCCCCTCCTTGCCTCGCAGCCGGGACGTTCGCGCATCAATATCGGATTGACGTTGATGGGAGGGGGCGGTGGGGGGGACCTCGAGGGGAAGAGGGGAGGAAAGGGCCGACCGGACGCATGAGCGTCGCATCCGCAGTGATACGGGGGCCAGGGTGAGAGACAGGGGGAGAGGGGAGGGACGAACGAGGAGGAGGGAGACGGACGGACCGCAATCGCAAGATCTACGAGGAAAAGGCAGGATCGGTACTCATCAGACTTTATAGCTTTACTAGACGCGGACACTCACTGCCGCATGTTGAGTCGTTGTTTGCGAGCCATTCCTGGGTTGAGTCATGGTTGGCGGTGCTGATGGGGCTATTCCATGAGACCTGTATTACCGAAGACTTGGAAACAAAAAGGGAACGGGCGGATGCGGATGCTATTCTCGCCCCTGAACAAGGGCTCAACCTGAAACGCGAGAGGGAACTTTTTTTTGTCTCGTTGTGAGTCATTAGTCATCATTACGCTGTTCAGGCGTCGCCCATATAGCCATCACATTGTTGATTTTATCCAACCTCCACTTTGCTGTTCTCTTCGTGTACAACGCAAGGCAACAACACACAACAGAAATGTGTGCCCTCAAGAAGTTGCGCTGCAGGATGGAGAATATCGGATTCGTTATCGCCCCTGAAATGCTACTCCCTACAGTCTACGCGGTCGGGTCGTCTCCCCTTTTCAACGCGCGGCATGATTTTGGTCACCCCCCGGTGGCACATGGGAGAGATTGGACGACGTTTGATCATCTGTTAACACGATTTCGGGATTGTGTACGGTCGAGGGCATTGCTCCTCATGCGCGCCTGCATGTGCGCCTTGGCTTTGTGTCATGAATGACTTAGGTCCTAGCAAGCATCACCTGACTTCTAGGTATCAGCTGATGTCAGGTCATCAGCTGATCAAGCTCCTTCGGCTTACACGGCTGGCCGTGATGTCCGCCAACAGTTCCGTTAGTTCCGATCAGAGATTTGATCACGCGCGTGATTCGTTTCACGCGTCAATCAAAGTATTCGCAATCGAAATACTCGTACGATTATCGTTTTTCGCAACTCTGGTTAGCCTGTTAGATATATATAGCGAGCCTCCAGACTCGATTCCCCTCTTGTATTCCGTTTTGCTCTTCAGAGCTAGTTCGTAYGTCAAAGCTATAAATCACGTGCAGTTGAATTATAGCCAAGTGGTTCAAGYCCACCTTCGTCCATCAGCCTTAGTCATCCTCCTGTCCTGTCCCTGAAGTCCGYGTCAACTCCAAGCGTTGACTCTCAGGTCAACACCACACCCGTCCGTGACACCCGTAGCGTTTCGAATGTTACATCAAGGGTCTCTAGTAGGTCCCCCGACGCTGTGAAGCATATGTTCAAGTTGATGATCGCGTGCAGCGCACACCCGCGGTCCGCATATTGGGGTGCGGCGGGAAGGTCCCACTCGACGAAGGTCTGGATATTGCTACTAGCACTGTTGTCTGCCCTCCGAAACACCGTATCGCGCTCTCGAGTTGGCGGTTTGGAAAGGGCAAATAGCTGGGTGATCCGATCGACGATTTGGCTATCCCTCTCCGATGCTTGATAGGATTTGGCCTGCTTCCCCCGCATACGAGGCGCCATGTCCTATTCTCTCCTTCGCCCGGGAGGCCGACATCCGTCGAACACAGCGAGATGTGCCGCTTTGCTGGTTGAAGCTCCCAGTCGATCCAAGCCAAACGCTGCATAAGGTACGATATGCTCGAGCTGTCGAGCGTTGCCCGTATAACCCCCGAGGTTTGTCTTGACGAGCATGACGGCAGTGCCGATTCGGTGGACGGAGGCGATCTTGACCTCATATCGAGTTAATACCGTTTTCTCGTAAACCTCCGGAGTAAGAGGTTGCGAGAGCGGGACGCAGTGGACAAATTCGGTATCGAAGAAGACGTCTTCCAGATCGCATGCGGGGGTTGCGGGCGTTTTGCCGAACTGCAACGCTGTCGCCATCAAATCCATCATCGTGGGACATTTCCCCATCAATCCAGATGATACGAAGAGACGCGCTTCTTCCGCTAACAGCTGACCGGCCTTTCTTTCCAGAATTGAGAAAGCTTCCGATGCCTTGGGACGGGCTGCTGGAATGAACGTCCCAGTCCTACGAAGCTCAAGTCGGTTTTGTTGTCGCGGGCCAGGTGTGGCCAGATGACCCTTCTAAGCTAATCCGAATTCCTTGTACTCTGGTATCCAGTCACTGGCATGACTGGTCACACTGGTACGGCAGCCGGCGACCTACAACATCTACTTCGAGAAGGATATGCTCACGCCGCACAGAGGCTGGGCTATGTCGCGCCGTCAGCTCTCGCCGCCGAACTCCTCGACATCAATCAGGAAGCTTCGTGCAATCGCCCTCTCACACGGACTCCTTCGCCCTGGGACATCGCCGCGTCCCGCTCCATTTTCACGGATCCGACCAACGCACGCGCTGTGATGGCTGCCAATGCCGCCGACGAAGCCCGTTTACAACAAGCGTATGCGATCTCGATACCACCTGTTCGATTATCGGAACAGCCAAACCGGGATCCCGACCCATCGGAAAACTTCAGTCACGTTCCACTGGATATCCGGTATGGGCCTGACCTGTCGCAGGCGCTCAATCTGGAGGTCGGCTACGACTTCGACCAACAAACCATACACTTCTGGCTCAGAAGGCAGCCTGATACACGGGTATCACAGCAGATACCTGGCCAAGGTGCTTTCGTGTGGCGTCGACAAGGTGAGGTATACATACGGATGTATATCAACCTAGTGGAAGTAGTCGGCCTGTCGCATGAGTCACATGTCGCCTACCTCGCTAACTGACAAGGCCGCACTACGACGCAGCGGGCGGATCTTCATGGATTCGTCTGCTCACGGGCCGCAAGCTGTGGCTGATCTACGCGTTTCAATAGGGAGGCTGGGACAAACTATGCATGGAGCGGGTCAGCTGTGTCGAGCAAGGCAGATAGACGATGGCAGAGAGGCGTACTGACAACCCCGCACGCGACGTCCTCCGCAAAGCTTCACTCTCCCGGCCCTGTCCTCCTTCCCTTGCTCCACGCGGACCCCTACTATGACCTCTGAGGCTGTCCCGACACGACGAGCTCCTACTTGACAGCTGCTTGATACTGACGAGACAAAGGGACTGTGTGAGGGCGGTTCACGTCAATCAAGTGTCGGTACAGATCGACATCATGAATCGTGAATTCGTCTGGGGCGGAGATGCAGGGATATTGAATTCGTCATCATGTTCAACCGATTCGGTTCGTTTGATGCATTGGCTAGTTGAGGCTTCTTCCACTCGAGACAGGGGCAACTGCCAGATCGGTGCTTTCTAGCAGCTCTTCTACTTGGATCGATGTCGAGTTCGCCGCTTTCTTAAATCGACATGTCGGTCGACGAGCCGGATCTGGAGGAAACGGAATAGAAAAAGGGACTCTTTGACGCGCAATCGGCGACACAACGACCAGTACGCTTTGAGAAATTCAGGAGCCGTCTGGAGGAGATGCGACCGCTCCTTGACCAACAACCGGTACCTCGCTGCCCTCTCAGTGCCTACACGCAGAACAAAGTCGCCGGCTGGGATCACCCTCGGATCAGCGACCTCGTATGAGAAAGCATGCCGCCATGGACACGATCGAAATGCGGGGCGACATACCAGACAGTGGCGACAAAGGCAGGGATGGGGTGAACCGCCGTGAAGGCGAGAAGACGGAGCTTGGTGTGCGAGAGACCGTTCAGAATCAACACGACGAAGCAGCAATCGAACGATAAAGGTCTCCAGCCTGGCAATTCCGGATCCTACTGGCATGTCAGCTCTGGATCAGTCCGACAGGGCTCAAAGGACTGCATTGGCGGCTATGCAACGTTACCTCGGCGATCCGAATTACAGCCCTCATCGGGGCAATCGCTCCGCTCATGCGAACTTCGGCGATTTCGAATGTCAAATTCAGGTGTGGGTAAACGATGGGTAAACGGCCTCGAGATTCCGGCACTCGCCTGCGCGTGGATCAGTGACTCGCGGATTCACCTCTTACCGCTCGCATTCTCGAACAAATATATTGCGGATTACGTCCTCCTGTAGCTGCTCGCCACACCTGTCGCGAGCAAGAGGTCACTCTTACGTCGTAGGATAGCTCTCCTGTTGTAAAGGGTCTTAGCACAAGCGATGTACACTTATCACTCAAGACGATACCTGATACGTGCCGTAAGTGGAAGACGAGGGTAGCTAATCCTGAGAAAGTCATGCACTCAAGGTAGCTTCGGAATTAAAGTAAATCAAAGGGTGAATCAAGCATGTAGCTAGTCAAGAATACAGCTGAGAAGTGCTCCTATATATACGTATTCTGGGCTAGCTACCAGTCATTTCAATGAGTGCGCTCGACGAAGTCTCCTTGACGAAGCTTCGCGACGAAGTGTTGTTGGCGAAGTGTTCGTCAAGAAGTCCGTTTAATGCAATGATGGACTTCGTGAAGAAGACTTCGCGACGAAGTCTGATTGATGGGAGAAGTACTTCGTGATGAAGTCTTGCTCGCGAAGTCGGCGCGTGACTAAGTGACTGAGGTGATGCGAGAGGTGAGCAGAGTCAAGAGAGCTTAGTCAACGCTCGGTAGTTGAGGAAGGAAAAGGGACGAGGGCATGTTATGTCATCGTCGACTATGTACCCGACTACAAGGTAACCTGCCGTATCTCTACAACACCGATCGCAACTTTTCGATTTGAACCAACTTCGACATCCGATGTCTCAACTCACACCAACGAGACGATTTGGCTTTCAGAGGGATCTTGACGGGTCGATCGAATTGACGTCCGCAAACCGGAGACCTTGGAAACAATGCTGGTACGTGCGGGAAAGGTTCAGGTCTGGTATTCGACGTCGATTCCGCTCGCTACAGTCAATGGTCGCGCATATCATGGCGCCAAAAGCCAACGACGCGCCGAAATTCAGCGGCCGAGCAGAATGTTAGTCCAGTCCGTGCCGGGGTTTCTCACCGGTAACACTTTATCTGCATCTCACACCGCTTCCCAGCTTCTCTAGCTGAGGAGCGACCGTATCGTTGCGGCTTTCAGGGATGTACACACACGTCTCGCACGGCAGACAAACTCAAGGAAGACAGGAAACGTTTGCTGCACCTCGAGCCAGGAGGTAAGCTACCGATCCCTGGCTCGCCGCGGACTCCCCCTATAACTGCTATCGCATCTCTAGAAAAGATATATGTTTGCGGCGATTGCGACAGGAGATATTGGAATAGAGAGCATTTGGCGCAACATAGCAGCAAGAAGAACCTCCACAAGCCGAAAAAAGGTGAGTGCGCCATTGGACACTCGCCCAGGTTTCGTATCGGCCCCCGCTGGCTTTCCATCCACAGTGGTCCGTCATGAAGATGACCCGGCGGAAGATGACGAAATGAAGGTGCTGTGAAGGAAAGTGCCTCTCCAGAAGGCCAGTCCCTGCCTGTTCGGGAGGAACAGGGACGGTTCCCCTATCTATTGTCACTGACATGTCAGAGCGCTTGGCGATCCGTCCACCAGTACAGCGCTCGCATGTCTGCAACTTTCGCGGGTGCCCAAAGGCGTATAGAACCAACGGTTACCGGAGGAAACACAGGAAGAACAGCTTGCACCCCGCCCAGGAGGTAAGCTACCAGCCCAACCCGCGCCTCGTGCTTGCCCTGTAACTCTATGGTATCGCCAGCACCGATATACGTCTGCGAAAAGTGCGGTATGGGATTCTTCAGAGAAAAGGAAATAGAACAACATCGTAGTGACGAGAACCACTCCAAGCCGATGGAAGGTCAGTACCACATTCTTCCCGTCGCCCGGGGTGCGTGTCAGCTCACGCCGTCTGCTATCTCCAGTCGTCCGTGCCGAAGACGAGCCGATCGACAGCCCCACGGAAGAGTAACGGTACATTGACATGAGTGAACCGTAATACACGGAATACAAGGCGACTATTTGTATGCTCGAAGAGGTGCACTCGACAGGGAGAGATTTTGACCTGAGTGCTAATTTCGATAATTTGGAGGCTCCACGTCCGCTATGCCGTCTCCCAGCCTGTGTCCATACGCGAGATCCAGGCCACAGACCCAGAAACGTCTTTGTGGAGGAACTGAGGTCTCGTGGTTTCCGAGCCATTGTCGAGCATTCAGTCTACTACTATTGATATGGGAAGCGCAAGTTGATGTTGTGGCGCTGAATGAGACTTTGACGATCGGCGTCGGGACCACTTGATGTTATCGTGCTGTCCTACTCCGCGGAGCTGTCTATCATACAGCATCAATTCCGGATGGGTCGACGAAGCCGGGGTCGTGCTTTTGAAGGGCCTTGCTCGTGGCGCTGTCCGCACTTCGCAATCCTGCGGAAGACCGTTTAGTCACATCGCTGACATCTCATCTGGGGTCAAATTGTGCTTACTTCGTGCAATTGCCTCTGGTAGCTGCTCGGCACGCGCCTCGACGTCTCCTACTGCCCGCCGGTCTTCATCGGTGAAACGTCCAAAGGCCTCCGGATGATGCCCGATCCACCCCTTCCAGTCAAGACGCTCTCCGCCGGAGCGTATTTGCGGCGAGCAAAAAGGCAACCAGCTATGACAGTCTCTCGCCGAAGGTTGAAATACCTCGGAAGGCTGTTCGGGTCTATTCGCTAATCGTCCAAGTATCGCAGGACGTCTTCAGGCGATCCATTGCGGAGGTATTCTTCTGCAGAGGTCAGAGGGTAGCCGTAGTGGGCGATTTGGTTATCGAAGTATAGGTCTGTCGCCATTGAAGCCGTTCCGAAGGTTTGTCGGACAATCGGAAGGTGCTATTCGGTAAAAGATATAGCTCGCGGAGTGTCGAGCAAGGAAGTATAGTGTTAAACGCCGCGGGATACTCAGCTGAACACTGCTTACATCGGTGACCGGCCGCGTGTGGAGCGCGCGGAGACGCCCTCGCACCTTTTTCAGATCTGACCGGTGAAAGCGACCCCGCCCAGCCGTCTGTCTGGTATCCATGAGGCGCTGGATGTGAGTCTAGGAAAGAAGAAGGAGCGACGATATGAGCGAATATGTGTGGAGGGAAGAACAACAGCAACTTACCGCGCTGACCTCCTCGTTGGAAACAGTGCTCAATAGGATTATGTCGGGTTCTGCCCCGCAGGCGATCCCGAGATCCTCGTCGACGATGCGGTAATAGTCTCCGTTGGCGTTGCCCATCATGCGACGACCTGCTCGCACGAGTGGCGGATCTACGAAACAGAATCGTAAGACTGTTGAGAACATTGGGCGACCGGCGAGACTCACCAAGGATTTGCCAACATTCATATATCGGATTTCCCTCTGCATCTTGACCCCTAGGGGTCATAACGACACCCCCTATAAGATCTAAAGTCAGGTTCCATGTTACACGATCCACAACCCTTGCCAAACCGCACTACCCCAACACCAAACTCGACCCGCAAGCCAAGGCCGCCAAAGTGTCACGGACGGGTGTGGTGTTGACCTGAGAGTCAACGCTTGGAGTTGACACGGACTTCAGGGACAGGACAGGAGGATGACTAAGGCTGATGGACGAAGGTGGACTTGAACCACTTGGCTATAATTCAACTGCACGTGATTTATAGCTTTGACGTACGAACTAGCTCTGAAGAGCAAAACGGAATACAAGAGGGGAATCGAGTCTGGAGGCTCGCTATATATATCTAACAGGCTAACCAGAGTTGCGAAAAACGATAATCGTACGAGTATTTCGATTGCGAATACTTTGATTGACGCGTGAAACGAATCACGCGCGTGATCAAATCTCTGATCGGAACTAACGGAATAGGACCTAAGTCATTCATGACAACGAGACAACCCAGAAGACAAGAAGACCCGCGACAGGCTTTACACCTCCGACATCCCCGCAATCTTTCAATGTTACCTATGTGGAGGAAAGACCAATCTTCGCGACTTCGGCAATTTCGCTGCGAACAAAGCTCGCTCGAGAGTATGAAGACCAGGCGAACGACATCGGGAAGAGACAAGCGATCCCGAACTTTTTCGATGCGGCACTATATCAGGTTGCTCTTCAAAGTCTCTATATCGTTATCGTTGCCGGCCCGTCCGAATGACCGACGCCGTACGAAGACATGGGCGATATGCTGATGCAGCTGTCGGAAAAGTCCGAATACCTGTATGAGGGATTCAAGGAGGAGACGAAGATTGGGAAGACCTGGGTATGTTCCAAAGCGAATAGCCAGAAGGAGAATTACACGCTTACAGTAACATTGACAGAAGAAGGAAGCGAAGATGACGGGACACAAGAAGAACGACGTGGTACCGAGTGAGCTCTTTGACGAGGATCCAAATACACTGCCGTTGCTAATATGCCAGTCAGCTCTGACGGGGTGTTCCCTTTTCAGCTCGTCCTGCAGTTACGACACTGGACGAGCTGCACGGCATGTGCGAAATCGTTCAAGGACATGAGCCGCGCTATGAGGCATGTGAAACAAGCACAGTAAGCCTACCTCATTCGGCATATGTGCCAAAGCTGAATGCTGGTCCACACTTCCTTAGCAATGGAGGCCGACCGATGAAATTTGCATGTGACTTTGTAAACTGCAAGGTGATTGCCAACACGGCCGCCGATATAGAGAAGCACCGCTTCATTCAGTGAGTCGGGAAAAGCTTCCGAGGTGTGAGACCGTCGTTTCGCTTCAGCTGATCATCACGATTTGAAAGTATGGTGTTGAAGTCGGTCAAATGCGTCAGCCCAGGATGTGACCGGTCGTTTACCGCCACCGGGTCAATGATGAAACATGTCAAGTTAATTCAGTGAGTATGATCGAATCTTCAGAAGTCTGGCCATCAACTCATCTTGCCGATGACGCTTCCGCAGTGCGAATGCAGGCAAACAGTGTCCCCAACGTGCCTGCCGCTACATAACGGAGGCTGGAAAGAACCTGAAAAGCCATATCCGCACGGCTCACAGGTGTGTCGCTGCGACATGTTAGTCGCCTCGCCGGTTGTGCTAAGCTTGCTATCTGTCCGAATGAACCAGCACCAAAGAGGTAGCTCTGCTAAAAAAATGACGGAGAAACCCAAACAAAACTCGACGCCTGGGGTGCGCGGACCGTCTCGTCCGTGCCCATACTTCCGGCTCTTGCAAAAAGATCCGTGGCGGAAGTTGGCACATATTCCATCACAGTGAGTCCCCATCAGCATCAGGGCTCAGGTGCTTCCTCGTATCGACGTAAGCAAAGGATAATCCTACACTGAATCGTGATAGTTCAAATGGGGCAAGGGCCAACATGTTTGTGACTTCCCTGGCTGCGGAAAGGATTACTTGACCTCCGGCGAGTTGAAAAGCCATAAGCTTTGCCAGTGAGTCCTATGTTTCAGCCTGCTAGTGTAATGGCTAGCTGAGATACTGATTCCCTTCAAAGTTCTGATGAAAGACCATACAAGTGTCTGATACATGCATGCGATTACCGTTCTAAACGACCGCACACCAGGGCTTCGCACGAAGGAACCCAACAGTGAGTTTCACGTCCAGTCAACTCGGCAGTATCATTGAGCAGACGTCCCACCCGCAGCGGCTTCGGCAAGACGAAGCCATGGGTCTGCCAGGCTGCCAAATGCAAGTTCGAGTCGTGGATACGAGGCGGCGACACGCATGCGAGGGAAGCAGCTGTCACGGAGGGTTAAGTATAACCCTTGTGTATAAGCATCTCTGTAGCTAGATCTCAACTCACCTGTCACGGAGGGATAAGTCAACCAGAGGGCCTCTCTCGTCGTCGCGGACAAAGCCACGTACTCTGCTTCTGTGCTGGATAAGGCGATGGTGGCTTGTCCCTTAGAGGACCAGGTGATAGGTGCGCCGGCCATGTTAAAGATGAAACCGGTTACTGACTTTCGGTCCCCTTTATTCTGTGTCCAGTCCGCGTCGCTGTATCCGAACGGGACTGTGCTCTCCTGTTGGTGGTATTCCAGGTACGCTTGTCGAGTTCCCCTCAGGTACTTGAGGAGATGTAAACACGCATTCCAGTGTTCTAATTGATAGCTCGAGCAGAAACGTGCCAGATGAGACACCGCAAACGCGATATCAGGTCGTGTCCCTCTCGCAATCCAGTTCAGCTTTCCTATGGACTCCAGATACGGGAATCGTCGGTCCGGCTTCTTCTGGCATTCTTGGTCGAAGGGGAACTGTTCGTAAATGGGTTTCTTGGTGGGAGTACAATTGGAGAGATCGTAGTCGGCCAAGACCTCGTCAATATACCGGGTCTGGGAAAGACGTAAGCTTCCTTTTGAGTGATCGTGGTCGAGTTCCAGGCCCAACAGTAGCCTCGGCTGATGTGTCCATTTCATGTTCAGCTCCGCATCCAGATGCCTTCTCAGCTCCGCGAGCACATCGTCACTGCCTGCTGCCACCAAGTCGTCATACAATGCTAGCACACCACGGTCGCTCCTTTTCGGTCTTTCTTGATGAATAGCGAGGTGTTATGAGATTGGTATGCACTGCATAGTCGCTGACTGATCAGAGCCCCGCGCGCTGACAAGTCAACACTGGTTGCCTTGCTTAGCTCATCATCCGATGCGGCGACTCTCAGCGCAGTGCGGTGACCCTCAGCACAGTGCGGTGACTCTCACCACACTGCGGCGAGCATCACCACAGCCCGCCTGTATACTGACATGGACAGTTGTGCCCTTGGTGAAGTAGCTTTCCCCTGATAACCCAAACACGTATATAAAGCGACCCTTCGGTTTGCCACTGGATGTATTCTGTAGGAGATCACGCAAATTAATACGGTATTTGATTGACACTACCTTCAACCTCTCGAGTCAAGTGCTAGCTACCCTTGAGTCATCGAGGTTAGTCATCAAGATACCAGGCAAAGTCGCAAAGACAGGTGAGTATTACATAACCACTGCGTAGTCCCTCGACAAAAAGACAAGTCAAGCAGGCAACATCACGAGTCTCTGCGAGTTGAACTTGACAAAACTCTGTTCTTGCGATCGAGTAAAGTTCCTCTCAGAGAAGGTGACTTGCCGCTTAACACGAGGGTTCCGATGTGAGCGGGTGGTAGTCGGCTTTAGCGAGTTTGTCACACATAGTGAGATACCAATTTCGAGCGGATTGATGCAGGCGGTATATCGATTTCTTGAGCTTGCATATGTAAGTCTCTTTTCCTGGCTCTTCAAGTCCTTTGGGCTGACGCATATATACATCCTCCTTCAGGTCGCTGTTCAGATAGGCCGTTTTGACGTCGCCTTATAATAAATGCAAACCTTCTATGACAGCATATGCCAGCAAGATTCGGAGACTTTCCAACTTGACCACTGGTGCGAATATCTCCGATATGGCGTAGTCTTCGCCCGGTCGCTGGGTATTGCCATGGACTATCAACCGTGCTTTCTTCAAAACATCGCCGTCGGCGTCTATCTTTTCGGGGTGGAGGAATCGTCTACCGATAAGTCTTTGTCCTTCGTTCGGAACGAGATCCCACACGTTATGATCGTGTATAGACTGAATCTCCTTCGCTTCAGCTTCCTTATAATCCTCATCTCGTCGCGTATGGAATGCCATTGCTGATCCTCGATCCATTATCTCTTCCAGGCTCTCTTGATGTTCCCCGTTTACGGCATACACTTGGTACTCCTGAAGGTGTCGCGGCGGGCGTCTCTCTCGTGGTACGTGTGCCGGAATGACTTCGACTCTGGGTTCTTCTGAAGCCTGCTCAATCTCAGGTTCGTCCTGGTTGCGTTCCCCGCTGACATCCTCGTCCGTGGCAAACTCGACAACGTCTTTTGCTCGTCGACTCTCTCCTCCCTTCGTTCCTGCGTCGTGTCCTCGGGGTCGAAGAGGCCTTGAAGATTGTCTTCCGTAAGCACATCGTCGTTGAACTTGTCCTCCCAGAATTTTACGTTCGCGGTGATGATTCTCCTCTTTCGAACAGGGTTCCACAGGATATATCCCTTGACCCCCTTCCCCTTCTCGTCCTGCTGAACCTACCCGATGAAGATGCACTTTTCGGCTTTCGCGTCCATCGCCTTCCTGCGCTCCTTCGGAATGTGATGCCATGCGACACACCCGAAAACCCGCAAGTTCTCGTATTCGATCTGACGATGGTAGAAGATGGCCTCGGGGATATGCTCGGGCTTCGACGACAACGGGACCTTGTTCCGCACATACGCAAAAGTCCTGACGGCGGATGACCAAAACTTTCGGGGAAGTCTGGCCTGTTGCAACAATGTCGTAGCGCCTGTCTTAAGCACCCCAATGGCCCTTTCCGCTCGGCCGTTCTGAGCAGCGCTGTAGGGACTGGTCAGTTCCCGTCGGATGCCTTTGCTGCTCAACCACTGATCCCATTCGTCTTTCAGGAACTCGCCGCCGTTGTCGGAACGTATGCAGTTGACCCTCTTGCCGGTACGTGTCTCGTGTAGTTGGCTGAATCGTTCCATGAATCCTAACGCTTCTGACTTGTGTTTTAGGATGTACACTTCGTAGTAACGCGATCGATCGTACACTATGACCATGAAATACTTGCCGCCTTTGATGCTGTTGGTAAATGATCCCGCCAGGTCGACATGCAGCAATTCCAGAATGTCTGCGCTCTCGCTTTCGGATCTCGGGAAGCTGCTCTTCTTAGATTTTCCCCTGGCACATGCTTCGCAATGATTGACGCTGCCGTGCTGGTGTCCGGGGATACACGCGTGCTTCAAGGTCCGGTCCGCCATGTGCCCAAGGCGCATATGCCACAATTCATCACTCGTCACAAAGACCTTTTCAGCCGAGGATACTGGACTCAATTGCATCGGGTAGAGCTTGTCGATCTTCTGTAAGACCAGCTCGCTCCCGCCGTTGCGCGACACCGTTGCGCAGGACCTGTCGAAGCGTACGTCGTATCCGTTTTCGGTAAGTTGGCTGACCGAGACCAGTTTCGTGCGGATTCTCGGTACGAGTAGGCAGTTCTCGAGGATGATATTGAAACGAGCATCTCCTATCACTAACGCCACAGGGACGTCACCCTTCGCTTCGGCTGTAACTCGCTCGCCATTGCCAACGATGACTTGGGACGGGTGTCGTGTCACGTTCGTGGCGTCAGCGAACAACCTGGGGTCGGATTTGATGTGTCGCGAGCTGCCTGAATCCAGGTAGGCTTCGGACTTGCGTAGGAGGTTTGAATGATCGAACAGGGCGAGAACCGTACTCTGTATGTAACACTGCGCATCACTGTCATCGTTGTCATGAGCTTTTACAGCGTTCGCTCGGTTGTTGCCGCCTCTCGACTCCCGATCCCTCCCCTTTCTCTTGCCGTCGTACTTTGGGTTATTCTGTTTTTCGGCTGGCGTAACTGGGGTCGAATTCGGGGTTGTCGCAGTTTTCGTACCAGTGTCCTGGTTTCTTGCAGAAACGGCAGTATGGTTCCCGGTGATTACCGACTGGTCGATTTACATACCCCGCCTTCAGCGCCTTAGCCGCGAACACCGCATCATCCTGTACTGACTCTTCCCCCGTGCCATCGGATTCCTTCTGTTTCTCCTGGAACTCGATGTCGCGATTTGTTTGATGTACGAAGCGTTCGAAATATAACATGTCCAATTGTTTGGGGCTGTCCTTGAACTTGAACGATAGATCGTTGTATAGCTTGTGCCAGGCGCTGTGCTCGGGGTACTTTCGTAGCTTGGTGAGTGCCGTGCCAATGACTTGCTTGTCGTCGTACTTGATGCCAAGTGCATTGAGGTTGTTCTGACTTCTGACCATCGAGGCAAGGTACTGGGGTACCGTGTTACCAAATGGTGTCAACTCGCAAAAGTCCGTCATCAGGGTGATGATGTCGTATTCTGTTTCTGACGAGTAGAGCTTCTTGACACGCTTGTAAGCACCCAGCGGATTGTCGATATTTTGAACCGATCCTTTGTAATCGCAGAGTGCTTTGCGGAGGATCGATAGCGCTAGCTCCGCGGATTGTTCCCAATCTTCGAGACGTTTCCGGTAGTCCGCCTTTTCCTCTTTGTCCTCCCGCACCGGCTTGGGCTTCTTGGGTTCAGAGAGTAGATTGACTATCGACGCTGATGTCTCTGAGTTGTGAAGGGACAAGTCGCACTGATACAGCTACTTGGTAGTCGCAATGATAGATCGGTAGACAAGGAAGCAGTGTCTGTGATTATGTTATCTACGACGAGTGGTGACGAGGTAGAGGGGGTTGGTAAAGGCAAAGCAAGGCTGAGCCAGTGACGCAAGTTGTATTCAGGTAAAGCGTGATTCAATAAAGCATGGGCTCGAGAATACAAGGATTCGGGCCTCTATATATATACACGTGCGGTTTGGGTGGCGAATGACAGTTCGCCCTGTGGAGCCCATGATCCCCTAACGAGTTGGATGCCACTGCAGGAGACAACATAGGCGTTGCGTCGTGCGATAGCAGAATGGGCGAGTTTGGCTAGGCGGGCAGAACTGGCAAAGCCTAGAAGGATTGAGACTTAGCAGAGATCTTACCTGTGGTCTGCTCAGGTGGAAGTAGCGCTTGCTGATGCGGCAAGGCTGGCGTTTGCAGCCCTTTCGGCGAGCGCGGCAGATGCGGGAAATGCGGGAAATGCGGCAGAATCGGCTAAGCCATTCCTGTGGCTAACGTGTATACTCTAGAGATCAGCAGACGAAGCGGGAGCTACTGACGGAGCTGTTGCCAGCATCGCGTATCGCGCGATGACGACAAGTCACGGGTTGTTCAGTTTCTCCTCTACTGACGTACAAGGAAAGTTATCTTGTTCTCGGTCTCACTATTACGTACAAGTCTCTTCTCGGTCTCACTATTAGGTACCAGTTCCTACGGCTCCTTTTGTAATCGGTTTGTCTTTTCAGCTACTGTACAACAAAGACAAGCTTCCAATTCTGGTCCTATCTCCTTCTTCTCCATACTCGTCAGCTGGGGCGCTTCATCGAAGGCATACTCGTCGAAGGCTTCGAAGAAGGGAAGCAGAGCAGCGATGGGGTGGTCAAGGCCTAAGGCCGGGGCTAGGCACCGGAAATCAGTCCTCTTACAACCTCGTACAGCTCGCCAAAAAGCCCGACAGCATTCACATCAAGTACGTAATCTTGGTACTCCTTCACAATCTGATTCGTTGTTTTCGGCTTCTGTTCTGATTTGTATGTCCATATTCACCTGCTCCTTACCGTCATTTCCGAGAATCAAGCAGTGAAAGCGACGACCTGGTTCCGTGACCATCCTCGTAGGGAGGACGGCAGCTAAGCGCTGAAGAGCGTCTCGTACTTCCAGGCGTGCGGCCGAGACGTCGTTTTGGATCATATGCGCTCGAAGACCCCTCAGGCTAGAACTACGCGAGCCAATCTTCGTTTCGTTGTCCGTGATTCCTCGCTGGCAGGAAAGGCAGAGGAGCTGTTTGATATTGACCAAGCAGCGGATGTAGTGATACCCAGTATGGTACTTAGTTAGAGCATGCATATATGACATAATGTGACTGCTCAGCTCTTCGCTCATACCTTTACAACTTCTACATCACTACGAACACAATCAGGGTCTCTGCTAGCTTCTCTCTGCTACGTCGTCTATATGTCACTTCGGCTACGTGCGTCGCTCGCACCATCAATACCACGGGGACATTGCTCGTGCTCCTTCGCGCAGGCTACGCATTACTCGTCTGTTTCCCTTGGGTCCAAACTCGTAGGCTCGTCGCTCGTCCTTTGCCTCTAGGCGAACACTCGTATACTCGATACTCGTCACCCCTCCCCCCCAAACGGAAATACTCGTTTGCTCGTTTACCTGTTACTCGCTAGATCCCCTAGGAGGATTACTCGTTTGCTCGTTACTCGTCACTTCCCCTAGGAGAAACACTCGTCTGCTCGTTTACTCATCACTTCCCCTAGGAGGATTGCTCTTCTACTCGCTCTCCGTTTAGCAGCCTCGTCGTAGCCGATCACCTATATATATATATAGCGGGAATTCTGCCCTTTGTGATAGCTTCATGTCTTTTGAATTCCCTTTGATTCACCCTCAATTCCGAAGCTACCTTGAATGCAAGACTTTCTCAGGATTAGCTACCCTCCGTCTTCATTTCGGTATACATCTGAAGTCCCGCGTTGCGTAATAAGTTAACATCGCTATGCTAGCACCCTCTACAACGGCAGAGCTACCTTGCGAAGCAAGGGTGACCTCTTGCCCACGACAGAGGAACTCATGAAAGCCGTTGCCCGAAAAACAGCCCTCTACCAAAACGCCATGGTCTGTTTGCACTTTGACAGACACCTGGACCCGACCATCATCTCGGACCGCAGCGAGCTCCGCAAAAAGGATCTCCCTTGGTTTCCCTTGATCGCCGGAAACTGGAAGCTTTGCCTCGCGAGCGACATCTTGGGGAAAGCGGAGATGTTTGAAGACGGGATGGTTGTCAAGATGACTCTATCATGAAGTTGGTAGCCAAGTTGATATGTGGGATGACGATTGAACGCGATGATGGAAGTAGCCACACCATGCCTTGTATGACCATCCAGATCAATGGGATCAATTATGATCTGTTGTCAATTGAGAGAGTTTTAGAAGCGGTGAGTCATGACATCAGAGTTCGAGCACGGGCATACTAAAATGGCTGGCATGGGATATATAGATGGCGACTGCGTATGACTTCGATGACCGATGCTACGGGTCCGAAGCTTTTTGAAGGTTCACCTTGCGCAATACTCAGCGTTGCCGACGGAGCAGGAGGTCTTCGCAGTCTTCAGGCCTTTCTTCTCAGCATATGCCCGACTTGTTGATCGGGTAGATGGATGGGTGCGAAAACCTGACGTGAAGAGCCTGGAGCTCAACATCCTGATCAGGGTCATCGACGTGGAAAACGAGTGGCTCACTTGCAAGTTGCAAGTCGATCGCAGACTCCAACGAGGCATCAATCTCGGAGACAAAGTCCTGTTCATGCAGGTCTTTCCCTATGAGCGCGATGGACCCTTTGGGGGTGAACCTCGACCGGAGTCCGAGCAGTACCGATACACCGACTGATGGATCGAACGTCGATAGCATCCGGAGCGCTCCGTGCAACCCTGGAAACCCTAGAATTCTCCGGAAATACGCCCTCGATCCGAACGCCGACAAAGCCTGAAAGCCTGTGTGCCTAGCGCGGCCATGTATGAAATGTACAGTATTCTTGCTTGGATGACCGCTGCTCGAAGCGACCCCGACTTATATGTCAACACCAATACTGGTGCTTGAGTTCTTATATTGCATGAATGATCGTCTAGACAAAGGGATATCTGGTGACTGAGGGAGTATTAGCTGACTGTTGGTGTAGATGTCGAATGTAAGACTCACACAGAGGCGACACGGAAACAAACCCAACAACAGCAGATGCCCTCGCGCCGAACTCCCCGGCACGGACCACCTCCCGATTCCCCTCCAATAACTGAAAACGCCAAGGCAGTCCTTCAACCTTTCGAACACGATCTTCCTTGTATTGCATCCGCTTGATATCGTGAAGACCCGCTCAACGGGGCCAGATATCGCCGGGTAAAGGATTGTTGCAAGTTGTGCTTGTGGAGAGGGGAAAGGCTGGCGTCGTGGAGGGTTGTCGCGAGGGCAAGTGGTCTATCCTGCTACCCCTGATAGCACCGCCGTTGTTAAGGGATCTAGCACAAGCGATGTACTCTTGTTACTCAAGACAGAGCTAATGATGGTCACCTGAGTGAAAGATGAAGCGTAGCTGATCCTGAGAAAGTCTTGCACTCAGTAGCTTCGGAATTATCCTATATCAAAGGGTGATTCATAAGAGCAGGGATGTTACGACTGGACAGGATGCCGCCTATATATAGTAGTCCAGAAGGCAGGCTGCCATTGTCTGAACCGTCAGTGCGATATCCGGATAGCTGGAGGTATCCAGGTACCGCGATGCGTGTATTCAGGTATCTGGAGATACGCACGTATCGCACGCTCAATATCTAGATATTCGCAAGTATCTGAGTATCGAAAAGGTGATATTCGAGAATTTAGCAAGTGTTCTGACATTCACAAGGTATTGCGATAGTTGGCAGATGTTCAGGTATCGTAAATCAAGTAGCTTGTTCAAAGGCCAGCTTCAGTTGTGGTGTCTTGGTAGCTCAGAATTCATGTGATGACATTATTTTCTGTACTAGACATACAACTGAAGTGTTGGGCTACCGGAGTTACTATGATATACCGGGTCACGCAACTGGAGGGAAGTCCAGCTCTCTATAGAGCGGTCCGTCCAGATATTCGCTTGCCTTCCAGATCTTCGCTTGATTGAGACTCACATCCGATCCTTAACCAACGTCACAAATCTAAAGTCATTTCCAACCCTTGATGCCGCTTGATATAAGTGATGTTGGGACTATAACGTGAGATTAGCAATGAAGCGTCCAAGTTTGACGGCGTGAGGGAATTTACTACCGCGCGAGATCCGTTCGTCAGTTCCGAGAGTACTGTCCGTACCGAAAAGCGGAACAGTTGCCTTGAATTCTTAAGCGGCTCCTCCCCCCTTTCCCTTGACATCTTGCCGTTCAACCCAGATCTAACCCGTCCTCTATCTCCAGCGGAATTGCTGAGGTCATGAACCAAAAATCCGGCCGCCGTTGCTCGATCATCTTGTCGTGGCGGCCTGCTTTGTGGCTTCATGTCGCGATGCTTCACATTTATTCATATACGCAATTTTTGCTATCAATCCTTGACCTTTCCCCTTTAAAAGAAACCTGGCAACAGTATAGGTCACCTGGGAATCGAATTCGCACAGGATTTGGACGTGGACGCCGTAAAGTCATCCACGCATGACCGAAGAGATCGGCAAAACCATTGTCCCATGACAGGACCGGCCATCGCAACTCAGGCCTTGATCACGTAGGAAGCCGTCGTGAGTATCGATGCCCTTCTCCGGCGGTCCATCTGACACTCGCAACAGGTAGGAAGTGCGGCAAGACAGTATGAACGAAGATTTCGTCGATCATGACTTCAACTCGGAACAAGCATCCACGCCCAATGCAGCGGAACTCAACGCCGCGCTTCCTCTCTTATCAGCCAGCTCATCCACTTACGACACATTCGACGACCTTGCCAGCCTCGATATCAATCAGACGAATTTCTCTGAGCTCGATGAAGAGGAACAGGATATCGCGCATATAATTTTGTCGGATCCGTCGTTGTTGGGCCTGGATGGCTTGATTGGTGCCGGACCACCGAAGCGGAGGATTGGAGTGGATGGACGGGAGAGTCAGGGAACCGGGGGAACATCAACGAACGGGATATCGAATCCTGCAACGCCTTATACGACACCGACGGTACAGCATCAACCTGTCGCGCCACACACAACGATATCGACCTTCGGTGTCAGCTCATCACGGATGACGTTCGGCAACGGCACAGCGGTGCAGGCGGGGAACTCAACAAGTCATGCGCATCGCGTCATTACGAGTTCTGGGGCGGGGGAGCGGGGAGTGCAAGATCTGGCGGAGAATGGGAAGAGGGGTTTTCAGTTGCAGGGGTCGAGGCCGAATTCACCGCCAAAGGCATATGTTCGGTAAGTCGAAATTATCACAACCTCCAGAACATTCCTTTACGTTGACATTGTCACCTTTACCGACGTTCAGTCCTCCGACGATGCGTAAAGGTAAGCCGGACATCTCCTCCTACGGGGTACAAACGCTAATTACACCTCTCATCAGCATGCGACCTCTGCCATCAAGCGAAACAAAAATGTTCCGGTGAACGACCGCGCTGCGAACGCTGTCGCGCCGGAAACTGGGCGTGTCATTATGCCGTTCGACAAAGACGACGTCCGCCCGGAACTGCCAAGCCGGGGACGACTCCGGTAGCAGCGCAGTCGGTGCCGAGTTTTGGGGCGACGGGTGGCGTCAAGGCCTTGCCTGGAGCGACTTCCGTCGGGCAGCAGCGGACGGTCTTGTCCGGGACGGTGAATACTGGATCTACTGCTGTTAGGCCGCAGCCTGGGATGGTGAACGCCGGACAGAAGATTGTGATGAAACCGATCTTGCCACCGCCACCGCAGTCAACATATATTCAAAGATCAACACAGCCGTTGCCATCCAATATTCAAAGATCAACGCAACCGTTGCCGTCAAATATCTCAAGATCAACACAACCCACATCGTTAGCAAGCACAGGCGGCACTGACGGCGTCTCTAATCGAGAAACAGCCCATCTACCAACAGCAAAGCCCCTCGTCCGTTCCATCGCGGGACCCATCAAAGCTGGCATGCCCAACTTTGGTCACTTTTCCGCCAACGCCTTCCTTGCGAAAAAGTTCCCTGGCCTAATGCCGGGCGCAAGTCGACCGATCGTCAGTCCCGGTCAACTACCGTACATGGCGAAAGCGACCGCCAGCGCCAATGGACAACTTCCCTTGGCAAACGGACATCAGCTGGTTCCCGGGAGTCCTTCCGGGTCGTTTGGGAAAGCCGCACCAAAACGTCCGACGAAGAAGCGCAAGACCAAAAATGGCGGTGGGGTGGCTTCGGCTGAAGCGGATCATGATCTCAATGTGATGGATGGGTTCGGGTATCTCTATGGCTATCAAGAGGCGAGTACGGCCGAGCCGAGGCTCGGAAAGCAGGCGAGTCATGCGTATCATGGTCCCGTTGCATGGGCGCCAGGATCGAGCGCTGGACAGGAAACGGCATCAGCGAGGGAGCCACAGGTGTCGGAGAATCGGTATGGGGATGACAGGGCGGAGGAGGTACCGATGCGGGCGGAAGACTATGTAAGTCATGGTGACGACACATTCTTCTTGACGGAAGTTGACCCTTTCTTCTCAGCTTCAAGTAATCCACGAGGACGGCCTTTTGGCAGACCTGGACCTGGAAAGTCACATGTCAACGCTCGCGCCCATATCACACGACAATGTCTCCCGTACAGGGTACAGCCCCTCACACACGCAGGCATCAGACGACGTTCTTCAGGACGTGGCATCGATCTTGGATCCGCAGTTCACCAACCGCACTGCCACTTACGCTATCGACAAGGCGGAAGACTATGCCACCGAGGACGTGAAAGGCAAAGCTCAGTCAGCATACGTGGATGCCTCAACAAACGAGAACGATCCCGTTCTACACTTAGTCGGATCCGACTTCGGATATCCCGCTTTCCAAGATGCCAGCGCAAACAGCGAAACCCCTCCGGGCAAAACGGAAATCATGTCGAGCGGTGATGGGTCAATTACCGGCCTGAATGCAAGCCTGTTCGTCGACGGAGATCACGTCAGCGCTGCCAATCTTGCGGCATTTAGTGACCAGATCTTCCATATGACTTTCTCGTCTCATGATTCCCAGCAATCCGAAGCGTCTTCGGTCTATCAGGATCTCGGAGAGGATCATTTGCCTGATTTCATGATGGAGGACCTGACTGACTTCGCCGCCTGGTCTGCCCAAGCAGAGCAGCCGTTTGCTGTATCCGAGGCGTCCTCCAGATATGGAACGAATCCCAATCAATCACCCGTCAACGCTTTTGAAAATCCGTTCTCTTCCGGCCTCGACGTCGCTGGCCTGGACGAGTTGATTCAGCTGAATGCGAAGAATGAGGAAGAGCAATACGCATTGGATCTGGCAAGCATGTTTCCCGACCCCGATGACAATGAACATGCCAATCTGCCAGGCACTACAGAAGATGTCATTATGGATGGCGGCATCATGAATATCGAAGAGCTTGAACAAGCTATCAATCAGCATATGAAATCGACAAGCACTTCCGTCGTCGGCGAGCAAGACGTCTTGCATCTTTCCGAAGTGAATGCCAAGGCCGAGGTCCTAGACACACCGCTGTCGTTGGCGCCAACGACGTTGCCAGGGATCGATGCCGCGGACGACGTTCCCGAGGTTCAAGTAACACCATTGTCACATACAGTTGCAACACCAGGCTTGACGCACAATGCAACAGTATGCCAGCACGAGATCGACATATCGCAGACTGTCCGGGCCTTGTCCCGGTTACATTTGCCGACAATCGCTCTCGGTCAACTCATGCCACACCTTACGCGAGCGTTGGAGATTCTCGTTTCTCTGCATTTATGCACCTCATGCGCTGTCAATCCAACACAGACGATTCCACAACTCGCCTTGATATCCCGAACATGCAGTTATCTCCTACGCCCACATCCCTTGACGCCATCACCCTTACCATTGGCGATCGCCGGCGGTCGAACGACCTTTACGGGCCTCGCTCCCGAGGTCGAAGTGCACATCATCGACATCTTGTGGGCGAATTGGCGCAGTCATTCGCTGCAAAAAGTGTTTACGGATCTGGGAACGCGGGTTCAGGAACACGCTCAAGAGTGCGCGAGGAAGAGGCAAGACGTATCGAGGGATTCGAGCGACAGCGCGAGAATGCATGACGGGCCAACATCAGAAGAGCTTCGCTGCGACGTGATGACATTGGCTCTCAAGCGGTTCAGGGCAAAGGTTCGTTGAGCAGGAACATTTAGCATGAGTATAAATCACAATAGTTGTATAGAATAAATGTCAATCATCGCATGCTAATCTTATCAGCAGAATAACCAGTCAGTTCTGTTGCAGAAACGCAGGATAGCTAGAGACGTGCATGTGTAGAGCAATGTGTAGCAATAGGCGGCGAGCTGAGTAGCGATATCAATAGTAACCGCGTCAGTCACCGACCATTTCAAATTCGACGTCGATCGGGGCGATGAAACCGTTGCGCCAAGCCTGTCCGCGTGTTCACGGAGAGCTGAGAGCAACGAATTCCGCAGCTATTTGCGGACGACTAGATATCAAGCTGTCAAGAGCTCTCCCAATGCTCTACAGTACAGTAAATAACTCAAAAGGATAGCCCAGAGGCTCAACGTCCTCAGCTACTCACAGGAGCGACAGCACATTAGGACAAAAAATAACGCAATGTCGTCCTCCATACTCAGCAATATTCCCGTACCAACGTTGACGAGGATGGAAGTAGCGACCGCGTCCCGACGCAGCACCGCCATCCAGCGAGGTTCCGGGAGCGGTACGACGGACGATATCGCTTTGGAGGACATCAAGCAGGATGCCGGGCTCGGATTCGCTGCTGAAGCCCAGGAGGACCCGAGGGCGAGTGTTTCTAGAGAAGCTGGAGAGCGCGATCCGCTAGAGTTGAGGGGGAAGATCCTGAATGATGGAGAGTTGAATGAGCTCAGACAGTTCGTAGCGCCAGGTGCAGTCCTATGTCGAATCGGAAGCTCATCCGAGATATACAACTTCAGGCGAAAGAAATCTGGAAAGATCACCCAGTTCTATGAAGACCAGAATGAGGTACGTAGTCCGCAGGGGGATCAGTTGCTACGCTGATGCTTGGGATGCAGCACATTGAGCGTCTCCTTAAACCAATGCACGTTCTGACGTCCGAAGCTCAGGAAGAGGAGAACGACGCTGCAGGAAGCGTCAGATGGGCCATTCGTCTGAGTCTTTATGCCAACTTTGCGCTTGCTGGCTTGCAGGTGAGAAGCCGGTCAACTCCTTCCGTTCGCATTGATCAAAGGTTCTTCTCAACGTAGCTCTATGCAGCCATATCTTCCCTGTCTCTGTCCCTTTTTGCGACGTGTATCGACGCAGGTCAGTCTTAACGTTTTGAGTATCGCCGCGGGTTGCTCATTCAGGCTTCACTTCCAGTCTTCGATCCGTTCGCAAACATCTTGCTCAACGTCTTGCATAAACGCGCGAAAAAGGCGGACGAGAAGAAATGGCCTATCGGTGGCTCGAGATTCGAAAGTAGTAAGTAGCAAGATCCTGAATGCTATCTCTTTCTCGTGGTTAATGAAAGCTTTCCTTTTGCCTTTTAGTGTGAGTCGCACCCGAAGACATGCAATCAACCCATGGAGATTGACAGTGTGCTCGACATCAAGTGGTAACATCGTATATGGCGCTCTGATGGCGGCGGTCAACTTGATTCTCATCGTACGTTACCCGCTGCTGAAATCTCGATCTGACGGTCTCATACTCCCACGACGGACAGGTGGAATCTATCCGCAGCGTCGCCACGCACGACGACGGAGAGACCAATGACCTTTACATTCCTGCACTTGTTTCGGTCGGGATCGCATTCGGTTCGTCGCATCCAGCTGCCTCTTACAACCTGTCTGATTAACACGTCTCGACTCTAGTTACCAAATTCAGCTTGTTCTTGTTCTGTTACTCTCTGCGAAAGCGATCTAGTCAGGTTCAAGGTGCGTGTCGGCGGCGATCATGCCTCGGTCTCATTCCGCAGGGCTCTTGACTGAAACTGAGGCCTGATGTTCAAATCTGATTGAATAGTTCTGTACGAGGATCACAGGTGAGGCGAGTCGAATTTCTACATGGCACATGAATTGAAGTCACTCGAATGTGTGAATGACAGAAATGATTGTTTCGTTAATGCCTTCGGTGTGGGCATGTCCGCTGCGGGAGCAAAGATCGCATGGTGGGCAAGTATACAAACTTCGCTCGATACCAAGGCATTGGCATTGACGCTGGGATGTTGTTTAGATTGATCCCATGGGCGCGATCATAATTGCTGTCTGCATCTCCTTTTCCTGGTGCAGGACCATATACGGTGAGTAC
Organism: Naganishia albida; assembly: GCA_001599735.1. NCBI lineage: Eukaryota > Fungi > Basidiomycota > Tremellomycetes > Filobasidiales > Filobasidiaceae > Naganishia > Naganishia albida. Next base: position 807,358 of record BCHV01000006.1, read on the forward strand.
AAGTTGCAATTCATCGTGTTGTAAAACGGTTGCTCAATCGGGTGTCGTCAGAGCAATTCCAGTTCCTCGCAGGTATCGCAGCGCCTGTCGACTTCCAGCAGCTTGTCATATACAAAGTAGGTCATGTTTTGACATCGTGTTGTGTTACCAACGAAACTGACTTCCATCGCGCAGGCCATGACTTTCAGCAACGACATCAAGGCGATTGACAGCTGCCGTGTCTGTCATTCAGGACCGGAGTATCATGTCGAGATCGATATCGTGGTAGATGGCGAGATGCCGCTTTGGAAAGCGCATGACATCGCTCAAGATTTGCAAGATCAGTTGGAAGATCTGCCCAACATTAACCGGTGCTTCGTGCATATCGATCACGAGACTGAACACAAGCCTGTAAGTACCTTTGTTTGCGCGCTACGAGCGGTTGGTCAGAACGATTCCAATCTTTGGCTGACTGTTTGACTGGACAGGAACATCGAAAACACGCGTAGTATTACCACTGCCGTTTGAAAGCCTACTGTGCACAGACCGGAGTCAGGTCATCATCAAACGTTCTGATTTATGCATGGTTGCGTTGTAGCTTATATTCGTTACGATTATGATATCGAAGGTAGCGCATCCGAGAGGTTTCCTAATTTCCTGCCTCATCGGTGAGCGAGTTGGAAGGCGGGTATATACAGCATGTCCTCAGAAACGTCACGGTATACGATGGCTTAAGTATTGTGCGTTTCAAGTAGATCTCAGCAAATGCGGCAGCGGCAACTCCGGGCTGGGCTGTAGCCTGAAGAATGTCAAAGCCGGTTCAGCGTATATTCTAGGCCGATGAATTCTCGCTCACCAGTTCTTCTCGTCGTATGTAGCATCATCGGCAATCATATGAAAGGTATAGATAAAGCGAGTCTTCTCACTGAGATTATGGGGCGATTGATGTTGCACTCCACCTGGGCGGAATCATCAGCACACACGAGACTGCCAGTCCTGGGAGACATTGTGACTGACCATGAATCAATACCAGATCACCTGCCCCGCAACACTCCTGCTTCCATCCGCATTCTTTTTCCCAGTCAATGTCGGCCTCTTCGTGTGCGTCTGGGATGTCGACGAATCCGGTGCCACCTTCCGGAAGCCGTACAAATCGCTTGGTGATGGTCTTTCGTTTATGAGATCCAGGCAAGAAGCTCTAAGATCGCAGATCAACGACGGGATAGACGGTCACTCAATCTTGGACATACCAATGCACCGTTTTCGGGAGTACAGTGTTCTAAGGCAATCCAAAACCCCACGGCCGAGGGTGGATCAGTATACAGGAAAGTCGAGTCATTGTGAATCGGTACTTTGCCCCCGATGCGAGGCTGTTTGCAGATGATCATGGACTGCAGGACTGATCAGGTAGATTAGCCTTCCGTCGTGGGATGTAAGCAGCAGGACCCACCAAGAGGATCTTTGTGCATTCCCAGATCGCGGGCGAGCTGCTTCAAGTTTTCGTTGCCCAAAGTCTGCTCTCGGAAGACCGGATCCAGTTGACACAGGGCATGCCCAATCTTGTTGACGCTTTGCTGCTTGGGTACGACCAACTTTTTGGGATCGCTTGGGTCGAGTGCAGATGGCTCGAAGAAGGCACTGATCTTCGATGACGAATCAAGGAAGTATTGATCACCTGGATGAGGCACAGGTTGATTCAGCATTCTCGCCTCACGGTGAGAGTTCGGCTCAAGGCTTACCGACATGTTGTCCCTGTTCTGCAGTGGTGAATGCGGTCTGGAACCGAAGACATTGTTGAGATCGCTGTTGGGCAATGTATTTGAGCCGCGCTCACCATAGGATGCGTGTCCAAGTCCACTTCATCGATCAACTGTTTGGCCCGGTTGAGCATGGCGTCTACATCCTCCTGCTTGAAGAATCCCGGAAGAACCAAGTATCTAACGCGAGGATGACCCAATGATACCTTATGCAGCCGGTGAAATGGGGAGAACAGCGAAGAGGCTCACCCATTTTCATAGAACGCCTCACGTTGTTGAGGCGAAAGAACTGAGGTAGCCATCGCAACTATGACGATCGCAGATATGGGTCCAGCTGCTGGAGTATGGGCGAAAGAAGACCGCCAGATGCTTCTGAGGGTGATAGAGCTATTTAACTGCAGTAGTGTCGTCAAACAGCTATTGAATTGTGCGCAGCCCATATGCATGAAGGATTATCGCTTATCGCCGGCTGGATTCTATAGCATTCCGCATTCCGCATCCGCGGACGCCTCACGACTCCCCTCGCTCTGTAGAGCTCTCTGTTCAGTGAACAGCGGTTGAAGTGAAACACGAGCAATAATCGTCTTCACCATCCTCAGTTAGAAAGCGCATTCAAAACGCTCTCGATCTCGCCTTGCTCTTCTTCAAGCCATCCTTGTTTCGTCGGAGCACAACTTTTCCGTTCAGAATCAACAATTCTCATTGAGCAGCAACTTGCCATCCGCCCCATTGACTGTGATCCATCGGCAGCCAAGAAAAGGAGACGTGGCAATGTACCTCGTCCTCATGATACACCAGATCTTGCAATGCGAACGGACATGAACAGCTCAACTCACCCGCAAGATTTCATAAAGTCTATGTCATAAGTACATGCTGAAACTATCGATCTATCGGATGATACAGACTACTATTGATACAGTATGCCTCCCACACCGCTTCTTTTCCCGTACATTTGCATTGCGTTTTCTTACGTTTCCAGCTGAGTGCATTTTCGTTGTTGGCTAGTATGCACGTTGTTGGTACTGGTCGGAGAAGCCATTGGGGTAATAGTATTGTTGCTGACCGGTGCCGTTGCTCGGTGGCTGATACTCGTTCATCGGCTCGACAGGTCGGCCATAGGGATCTAGATGACTGCCCGACGGGTATGTTGGCATCTCGGAGACCGGCTTTGATCCAGGTGCTGCTGTAGGATAGCTCGCTGGCGACTCATATCCGGATGGTTTCACCGTTATAGGAGTACCGGTGCCGAGCATTGCGGGTGTTTGCGAGGAATGGTCGTCCGAGATTGTCGTACGGTAGACTTCGGTGCCGTCCTCGACCCTTCGCTTGTGTCTCCTAAAGAGGTATCCGTAGACTGGGAAGGATGAGGTTGAGCAACAATGCTGACGATGGCTGAAAAGGTTAACGACACTCACAGAGATTGAACAACAGACCAAAGAACAACAACACAAACGGAATACCATACACTGCCAGAATCACGAAGCCGATAATCGTTCTCGGGATCGGCTTGACCCCAACGCTCGGGATGAACGCGATCAACAACCCAAACGACGCAAGTCGAAGGAAACTGAGAATCGGCGCCAGCCAATCACCCTTGCGATCCTTGTGGGGGCGGAAAGCGATCAAGGAAACAAGCACGGTGAACTCGACAACCATGATCCCGATCACTTGTGCCCATCTGTTGCCCCGTCCGAACCCTATGAATGCGGCTTGAGCGAACGTTGCGATCGCCATTGGGGCGAACCACCAGAAATGATACTTCTGGCGGTATTGTCGATAGATCATTCCAACGGAGCCGTACCAGCGCGCCCGAGTGTACAGAGGGCTGATGTCGCCGACCTCTTCGTAATCGCGTCGTGCTCGGCGTATTGAGAAGATGAACACAATCAACAGGGGTAGGCATGTCCATGCGACAGCTAAAGCCGCCAGGAAGAGGGAAAGCCAAGAGTCGGAGCGGCCAATGGTGAATTGGAAGAAGGCAAAGATGAGGACCGGGAAGAGGAAGATCATGCACTGCAAAAACCTAGGGTCAGGCCACAAGGACCTCGTTTGTGCGGATGTAGAACTTACCAGCCTTAGCATGTTTCCACCAAAGAAGCCCAGGAATCCTCGCCTGTTGTGGCCTATCCAGCCGGTTTCACGCCTCTCGATCGATCGGGACCGATCCAGGAGGAGCATGAGTGCAAACCAAATCAGGTGAATGCCTAGGACGACCAGGATGGCAATCAGATAGATGATGAAGATGGTGTCAAAAGCGTTTGCCGTCGGAATATTGAGCGAATTGACATAAACGGGAATACCCGGTTCTATTTGTGAGGAAGCGTTGTTCGTGTCGACTGTCGGAATTGTCGCGCGTTTCATGAAACTTGATGCTAAAGACGTGTTCGATCCTGTTGTACCGACGTCGGCCATGAAAGTCGTAAAATCGTTTACCGTGCTGTCGGCGCGGAAGTAGCTGTTGAGGTTCAACGAGCGGAAAGCATTGTAAGGCGAAAGTTTTCGGTTCACGTAGATGGTGGATCCATAGGCTTCATCCGTCAATTCCGCGCCAGTACTGCCACGCATGTTATTGATCGCTTGTTCAATGTTGGAATTATGGAAGAGTCCCATCGCCCAGGGAAAGTTGAGCGCAAAGTTGTTGTAAACGCTCGGATAATTGAGATTGAGGAGACCGACGGCGACCGCCCATTGGAGAGTGTAGAGGATGTCGTACCACCGGTAGACTGCCGGCGAGGGGGACCACCTGAAGGTGGAATGGATGAATCCCGCGAGCATTGCGAGGATCACGACGGCTGCGGCGATCCACTTGACTTCGGTTCGCTGCACGCTCCAGCCGTTGGACAATGTCGCCGTCAAGCACGCCGCCACTTCTCGAGTGTCGACGTTGTTGAGCGTCACTTGCGCATACGCCTCTAGATTGGGGACAGACCAAGCCAGTCCAGGGATATCGCCGAGTACGTCATCGGGTATCGGCAGGGTTCCATACCCTATAAGACAGTAATGACATATTAGCTTCAACACAGTGGGATATCAAGGGGACTTGCCAGTGAAGTTGATTTGAGGCAACGGGCAGAGGACGCCCTCTAGATAGTCACACAAGTTGATGGTGTAATTGAGTAATTGCATTCCGTACGCCACTGCGTAGATATTGGCGGAGATGTTTAAGTTCGGCTCGACCGACGCCGCCGATATCTGAAACACCACTGAATGATTCGCCTTGAAGTAGGCGATATCGAACTGATTCACCAGCACGGCTTTGGCTTCGGAGCAGTACGCCACATAATCGGTGTAGAGTCGAGTTCCGCCCTGTTCGATGCCCGCGATGGCCGTTGTTATTGGCAAGTTGCCAACCGCCGACAGGCATGCGTAGAAGAAGGCGAACACCGGAAAGTTTCGTACTGAGAGTCGGACCATTGCTGAGCCCTGCGTATTTGGAGGATTTTGGCGACGAACGCTGTCTATCAGACGGATAAATGATCTGCGGCTGGAAACGCTTGCTTCTATTCAGAAAGCGACTAGTCCGATTATCCTGAGGACTTCGATAGTTTGAAGATTTATCGATGGTAGTATGTCGTCGCGGCGCAAGATTCCCAACGCTCCAGCGATAATGCCGTTTCGATTATGTGATTGATCAACTCTTGCAGTAACACAGCCTCCTGCCACTGCCCGGAAGGGGATCCTTTCAGAGTATGGATTGGACGAGCTGCCTTGAGGGATGGCAGACGAAGGCGAGAGATCGATACAGCGAAGCCGCAGTCAAGTCACGAGATTTGCCCGTGGAAGATCGACAGCGTCGATGTCGTGCGGCGAGTCCTATCGTCTCCGCGGACTGTTGACGGTGCGGACAGTCTATATCCCACAGTCTAGGGGCACTGTAGTAGTGGATTAACCGTTTCGACGTTCGACCACTATCCCCTGATCGCTCGCAGCTCTGAACAAAACCAGATTTTGCCCAGCCATGACACGGTCGCCGCGCTATCGGCGAAGAAGATTACTAACTGCGGGGCTTGTTTTCGCAGATTTAATTCCCCGGAGGAGCGATGACAGCTGGATGACGCGCATCGTGGAAATACTGTTCTACCTATTCCCCTCCGAACAAGGGTAGACGTCGCCTGCAGCTCCAGAGACCCAGAGGGAAGTTCTGATACCTTGGCAGCTTATAACCTGCTCTTCTGCAGTCCCGAAATGAGCTATCCCGGAAGATCGGACACAGCTGGGTTCGGGGAATGGTGCCTACAGACTTCGATATGTCTACAACAGTTCTACAACATTTATTGCTTATAGACTCCTGAATTTCGCGGCCACGCTGACATCCTCAAGATTCAAAGGTCCCAGCTGCCGGGTCCTTTGTGCATCGGCGCGATTCCCATTGAACGCCCCTGAAGGCATGACAGATGTCGTAGCTCATCGTGAATGAAGGATCGAAAACATCAGTCGACTGAGCTGAGTATGAACATCAAGCAAGCTCGTTTCTTCCTCCGCAACCGTTTTCGGGACATACAGTACCACTTGTCCCCTTCCGACGGGATGCATCATGTGGAACGGGTTCAATACATGGTGCTGACGAATAGCTAAGATTCGGAAACTGCTCGAGAGCCGGACGTCGGAAGGAACGTAGAAGGGTCCGAAACGGGACATTCAAGCGGACTCTCGAATATGTCTTCAAGTTGTCACGACAACTCGACTTTGACTAGAGAAATCACATGTTGCCCCTCTACATGCTGTACCGGTACAAGTCTATTTGATGTTACGCGTCTCGTTGGCTGTCGCTCTGTAGACGTGCCGTGAAGCGGACCAGGCAACCTCGATAGTTGCGAATGACCTGAAAGCGGGGCAAGAGACATGGCTTCCGACGGGCAAGCCAACATCGATCAAGTCTCCCTCGCCACGGTTTGCAACGAATGGTATAGCGTGGCATTCGAAGTGCAAGGTAGCGGCACGCCTTTGCCGCAGTGGCCTCGGCGGTCGGTGCTCGTCGCTCGTCTCGTGGAGGTGGAGCATTCCATCCCTTGAGAACCTGTTCACTCCCATTTGACCTAGTAAGGATAAACCGATCAGCAGGCTGTTGGAGACCCAAAGTGGCACGAGAGCTTGCCTCTGGGTGTTGCTTGAAGGCCTCATAGGCTTGCCGATTAAAGAGCGAGTATTCAGTTTCGTTCACTGCGGGGGTCTCATCAGCTTTCCTTGAGAGCAACTACGAGTCTGTTGTATAACTCACCTGCGCCGACCTCTACCAGAGTTTTACTAGGGTCGCTCAAGATCCAATCGTCATGGTCTAGGTTGATGATAAGGTTCATGGTCTGTCATGATCCAAGGAGGAAGGCGTCAAAAGATGTGCATGGCAACAAAGGTATTAAATACACTTACCTTATGCGAATGAGCTTGAGTATACAGCTTGAGGGTATCTTGTAGCGTCGTATCGTCAGCCTCAAGCCACAGGTCTTCAAGCGGATTTCCAACTCACCGAATTGTGTTGTGCGGAATGCTTTGAATCCCGGTGTCGTCTTCACGGCTGGTAGCACGACATCCCTGCCATCAGCTTCCCGCTCTTCTAGGGCCGCACGACTGTTCACTCACCCCCTTTGCACTTTTCCAAGAGCTCTCCCACGGTCAACGTCGTAAGATCCAAATCCTTGAGCACGAGACTCTTTTGCGTACGATATTCAAAGCTCTTGATCACTCGGATTGTCAAGGTTGCATCGGTGACCGGATTGCGCTCCGACGCGAGGAGCTCGTGTGGCGATTCGAATCGTTCAGGTGTCGACATCTCAATGGGATGGTAATCAGCTGGCTACGGGATGTCACGATTCGACTTTGATGCCTTTGAGTTCAAGGAGGTTCTATCTTGACAAAGGAGGAGAGCGGTCTTATGTCCGATCACGTGATCAGCTCAAAATGGACTCCTCTTGATCGCTGGACTCTCCCTCGTGAATACCACGAGTTTATGAGTCACCATGACGATCGACGGGATTGAATTGGATTGACACCGTCGACCTCGACTTTTTCTCGCCAACATGATTGGACCTATCGCCTAAGGGTGGATTCCGAACCCAGATCAGGGGGAACCCGCTCCTTTATTTTTTGCCCGAGACCCGGTTCGGATGGCTCCCCCGTTAGGGCAGGATCGCCACACCACTACTGCCGCAAGTGGCAAGAATTCGTGTGAGAATGATGCTGGTGTGCTGCTCAGCCGCTGTAAGGGTGTCACTTTGACCATAGTTATATAATTCATTCATGTTCACCACCTTTCCCCGGCTTTCGAGGTCCTGCATAACATCTCAACCATCGTCTCGAATTGCAGACTCACGCCAACATGTACTCCATCGCTACTCTCTTCCTGGTCCTCGCCGCCTTGGCCGAGTCGTCCAACGCTGCATCCGTCCAGCAGCTCGCGCAGGGGGGACAGTGTTTGAGTGTGAGTCGTCTCGACCTCCTACGCATATTGACCATTCTAACGCGTTGCTGGTCTCCCTTTTCTTAGGTACCCAACCCGAGCAACGGCGCTGCCGTTACCTTGGAAGCCTGCAACAGCGCTAACAACAACCAAGCCAACCCGACCAATCAGCAGTGGGTGATTCAGGAAGGAAACAACCAGGGCGTTCAGCTCTTCGGCACCGACCTGTGCCTTGACGCCCAGACGGACCCTACGCCTGGCCGACCGACTGTAGTCTACCCTTGTATCGGCACTGGACCTCAAACGTGGGTAAGTGCACTGTTCATCTCGCCTAACTCACCTGGCTGAACTTCGAGTCTTCCACAGTACCTGACACCGGATGACCGAGTGGCCATTACCGGAGGCGACCAATGTCTCTCAGCGGCTGGTTCCAATGCCGAGACCCAGAACTGCGCGCCCGGAATCGACGCCCAGGTAAGTCGATATTGTTTGACCGCGATTCGATGTACCGAGATTTCTTCGTTTCAGGCTTTCACCCCGACCTTCTTGTTCGATGATGCCGCTGCCTCGTCCTCTGGAGCCTCATCGTCAAGCACCGCGTCCGCCACGAACGGAGGTATCATTGGAGGTGGTGTCGGTTCCGTCACCAGCTCGGCAGCATCCGCTACCTCGCAACTCGCGTCTTCAGCTTCGTCGGCCGCAGGCGGGTTGAGCAGCTCCTTGGCATCGGTTTCTTCCTCCATCTCCTCGGCCGTTGGAGGAGCCTCGCAGAGTGCCTCGAGCGCAGTTTGTAAGTCGCATTTGAATTCAATTGTTCGTTGATGCAATCGGTCTGACGGTGCATCGTCTTCCAGCTGCTGCGACTGCAAGCGCTTCATCCGCAATTGCCAGTCAATCGAACAGCGCATCCAATGCCGTTGAATCCGCCACAAGCGGAGCCTCTTCAATGGCTTCGATGGCAAGCAACTCCGCTTCGGGAGCAGCTGCAAGTGCGACTAGCGGAATGTCGAGCGTCGTAGGAGGGGCGAGTAGTGGAGCTTCTTCAGTTTTTTCAGGAGCCACTGGAGCCGTTGGATCAGCCACTCAGGCTGTGGGATCAGCAGCTAGTGCCGCAACCAGCGCGTGAGTGTTTTTCTAGTCGGTTCCAAACTATGATCTCACCTTTCTTCTTGTTCCGTCAGTGCTGGTGCAGCTACCTCTGCAGCAACCTCGGGAGCTGGAGTATCGCTCTTCAGCGTTGGCCTGCCCGCCGTCGTCTCCATCTTCGGTATCGTCGTCGGTGCCACCTTGCTATAATCAACGAAAATACGCGTCTTCGCGTTTCGCCTACGACATCAGCATCAGAATCTGCAACATACACGGCTTACCTAGAGCTGAATCGCATGGACAATGACATCAAAGTTTCTCCATCAATAGAATAGATGGTGACTGCATCGCCAGATATATGATCATAATATACTGCAGCCTCGTTCCATCACGTCCAGTCTCGTCCATTCGGCCGCGACGGAGCCAAAGGAATGTGAATTTACCGCCGACGTCCTTCTTGCGCTTGGCGAAGTCTTCGTACACGACTAACCCCCCTACTCAGTCTCCTCTGCCCTTACATGACATGATAGTCTCCGTTGTATTATGTCCAAGCAGCCGTCGTCATTAGCTAGCTTATCGGCTTCATCCTCATGCCTGAATAGCTGATCTGGTCGACTTCGGAGTCGAAGACTGCGTCGAGGCTGGTCAGAATCGCGGGGATGCGTCACCGACTCCGCAGCTACGTCATGCTGGCGGATGAAAGCTGCCATCTGTATGCGCAGCACATGCGTCGTTCTTTGCTGGAGCGTGGAATGCATGGAGACCCCGCCCACAGGGACTAAGGCAGCTGCATACCTCATGATTATCCACGTGGCCGCCTCTTGCTGCTTCGGGATCGCCGGATGATCGCCGCTCGAACATCCAGCTGTTCCTCTCACGAGGCCGTAAGTCACCGCTTCATTTGACACCGCTCATGAAGAATGCTTCCTTCAACGACTCTTCCTTCACACCTCCAACATGGTTCACACCCCAGAAACTAACCTAGATTAGATATATTGCAGCAGTTCTTCCGCCCGACATCCGAATCGGGAGGCTTGCTGGACCGCACACGTCTGCCCAACACGGAGGAAGAATTGCTGTCCATGATGCGAGTATGATGCCTCGTAAGGTGCCGCGATGGTGGAAAGGATGCGAAGCTCAAGGCAAGTTGCAGGCCGCACACATACTATATAGCGAATCTCACCTGCTGCCAAGGGAGGAGTCACAATGAATATGTCAACTACAGCTTTCCTGCCATACCACTATACACACTCATGTACTCGACTCTCACCCTCTTCCTCGTTCTCACGGCCTTGATCCAAACGTCCGACGCGGTTCTCATCAGTCAGATCGCGCACAATGGCCAGTGCTTGACCGTGAGCCGATACCTTGCACTTCCCGAAAGACAATCATTGACGTTCGCTGCAATATCAGGTCGCGAATCCCAACCCCGGAGCTCCAGTCACGTTGGCCACATGCAGTAGCGCCAATAACAATCAGGGAACACAGACCAACCAACAATGGGTGATTTCCGAAGGCAACAATCAAGGCGTTCAGCTTTACGGAACCGACTTGTGCCTCGACGCGCAAACCCCACCGGCTCCTGGTCGGCCTACGCTTGTCTACCCTTGCAACGGAGACACCGCTCAGACTTGGGTCAGGGCATAAGGAAGATTCCGTTTCGCGTGCTAATACAGAAGCTCTTCAACAGTACTTGACGTTTGACAATCGAATTGCCATTACGGGCGGAACGCAATGTTTGACCTTTCTTGGTTCCAATACGGAGACCCAGAACTGTGCTCCGGGGATCGACCTTCAGGCGAGTTCATCATCAACTATGTTTACACATCGGATGGCGCATCTAACCTGTCCTGCCTGCTTCTAGGTTTTCACTCCTTCTGCACTGTTTGAAGCGGACTCTGCAAGTTCGGCTTCAGCGACCGCAGCCGCTTCCACAAGCACCGGCGGTATTATCGGTGGTGGTGTTGGATCGGTCACAAGTGGTGTCGGATCAGCCACATCGCAGCTCGGCGCCTCGGCTTCTTCCGCCGTCAGTCAACTGAGCAGCTCGTTGGCCTCGGTCTCCTCGTCCATCTCGTCTGCGGTTGCAGGAGCGTCTCAAAGTGCCTCGAGCGCAGTCTGTAAGTCAAACGTCACCCGCAAGTCGTCAATCGCACTAGGCTGATCCCCTCTATTCCCCGAGGATAGCGAGCGCAAGCGCCAGTGCCTCTTCCCAAATCGCGGGAGCCTCGAGCCGGGCGTCCAGCGCCATCGCTTCTGCTTCGTCTATGGCAAGCATGGCGACGGCTTCCGCTTCCAGCGTAATCGGAAGTGTGGCTAGTGGGGCATCCAGTCTCGCCTCTGGAGCGAACAGTCGGGCTTCGTCCGCTACTGGGGCACTAAACTCTGCGACAGGGGCTCTTGGATCGGCTGTGAGCGCGGCGACGAGCGCGTAAGTGCATCTTCAACCGATTCATTGTCTTTGTCTGATCCTATTTCTCATGCCACCTAGTGCCCGGGCCGCGACCAGCGCCCCTGTCTCTGGCGCCGAGTCCGTCCTGCCCAACTTTGGCTTGCCCGCGGTCCTGTCGCTCTTCGGTATTGCCGTCGGTGCCGCTTTGATCTAGAAGCACGACGATCCTCTGCGAGCGACATCTCTTACAGTTCAAGCATCATACACGGCCTGCATATAGCTGCATCGCGATTCAATAGATGTAAAGCACATCACCGAATATAACTATAATAATGGCTCCTCCTATCAAACGATCATGAACAATATGCATGCATACCAAATAGCATGTCCATGGTCATCACGCGCCGACCGCCGACCCGCTATATAATCGCCTCTAGCTCTGGATCCCGCACGGCTACCCCACCCGATTCGGCGGCCTCTGCCCCGGCCCCTGCCCCTGCCCCTGACCCTGACCCTGTCCTTGGGAAAACTTGGGCCCGGCATTCCGATTCAACAGCCGCGTCGTATTCAACAGCGACTCGAGCTGCGCCTCAAAGTTATTCTCCATGTTCTGGCTCTCTTTCCACCCTTGCGTAAGCAGGTCGACGGCGTTGACGACTTCGATTTCGAGTTCGTGTGTTTGCGGGGATTGTGGCTGAGCGCGTGGAGGATGGGTAAGTGGGGAGTAGGGGATAGGAAGGGGGGAGGGACGTACGTCGGAGGGATTGCTGACTTGCGTCAGGTCGATCTGGAATAAGCTGTGTTTGTACGATACCCTGTCCTTCCGCCGCGCATACGTCGACGTTTCCTGCGGCGACACTTGCGCTGCGTCCCGCGAAAAAGAAAAAAGGCATCAGCTCCTGCCTCTCCCACCGCGCGCCAGAGTACCAAACGCACACGGCACTTCCGAATTCACGCTGATCCGCCAATCAAACTCCTCATTCGGACTGAACACATTCAGATTCGCCAACTTTGCCTTTTCCAGACACTCGACCACGTGGCCCGTCTTATCGTCCACCGTCAGCCGCCGCTTGGCGCCGGAAGCCCCGGCGGCGGCGGCGGCGGCGGGGAAGAACTGGTCGGTCGTGTGGGTGTGCTTGTACGTGATCGGAAAGTACGTGTGCGGCGGGAGAAGCGGATGCGGGCCGGCTTTGCCGGAGCAGAATTCGGTTTCTTTGTTGAGGAACTGGTTGAGGGTGTAGTGTTGCCGCTGTGCGCAAGGGTGGGATTCAGCGAGTGGGTCTTTGCAAGGACGGCGGCACACGTACCGGTGTCATTTCGCTCACGAAGACGCAGTCGTAGCTATCTGGCAAGACTGCGCGCGCGGGAGCCCAACGCTCAGCCAAGGTCTCCCTCGTAAGGAAGGGCGGGAAGACGACTCACTCATCTCGGTCAACGACGGAATATCTACTCTCCTCCTCGTCTGTCGATTCAACAGCGTCCCAAACTTGATCTCGATCTACCGCACCACGCTCAGCCACCTTGCTCTCTGACACGGCGAAAAAAAAAAGCCGACGGACGCACCTCGATCCCGCGCTGGCCCCGACAGACCTGTAACAGCCATTCGCCGATGATCCTGACAAACTCGTCGCGCGGCGTGATCCCGAAGAAACTCTTCATCACCAGGCCGGGGATGGGCACGTGCGGCGGATAGCGGTCCATCGGCGGTGCCGGTGGATGTCGTGAGCTTGAATGGGAAGCCGGTACGGGCGGTGGAGCGTAGGGTGCCGATGCCGGTGGGACGGGCTGGTCATGTGTCGTCGGACGAGGGGAGGGACCCGTCGCGGAAATGACGAGGGTGTTTGCGTTCTCTGCAGCATGATCACGTTCCATCGTACGTTGCCGTTTCCGCGCGGGTTCCTCCTCGGGGTGTCCGTTCCTACCCGCCTCCCACGGCCCCGGCCCCGGCCCCGGCCCCGTCGACACCTCGCGTTTTTTCCCGCCCGACTTGGTCTCCCTCCCGCCAACGCTTATCCCCGGGGGCAAATCATCATCCGTCGTATCCCCCTCATCGCCGAGCGCATCCCACGCTGCTGCACTCGTCCCGCGCTGCTTCGTTTCTTCCGGTTTTGCGGCGGCACCGAGGTAGTCTGGGCTGGAGGAAGGTTGCTTGCGTGCCGGTTCTGAATCCGAGTTGGAGGACTCGTCGTCGTCGTCGTCGTCGTCGTCGTCGTCGTTCCACGGGTCAATGTCGGGCTTGACATGCGGTCTGTCGTCGTCGTCGCTGTTCGTAGCGTATTGGGGTGCTTCCGAGATGTCGGCCATGGTGGGTGATCGGGTGTCGGGTGTTGGGTGTCGGGTGATCGAGGATAGGAGGTTTACACCGGAGTCACCCTCTATCGAAACTACTACTACTCTTGGATGAGGGATGCCCCGCCCCGATCACCTTGTTCGGCGGCCGACACTCGAGGATCGGAAGCTAATCATTTTGGTGTTTTGGGTGTTCCCCTTGCGCATTCAAGGCGACGACCAGCTCTCCTTTCCTATACTGTGCCCCTATTCCCTATCCCCTATCCCCCACAATGGCCACCCTCCTCCCTCCCCCCAAACGCCAAAAGCTAGACAACTCCCACCCCCGATCAGTCCAGCCAAAGTCATCCACCGAAGAGCGATACGTCCCGCAAGTCATCGTCCAGTTCAAGAATGCCCAAGATGGTGCCCTCCTTGGGCCCGCGATCAACTTGCCGGCGGATACGAGTCGGGATGCGCTTCAGATGCTCGTGAACAAGCTCAGGGGCGAGGTAAGTCGCGCGTCACGGTCCAAGCAAAGTCATGTTGGGTAATCAGTCTTTCCCCGCGCGGCAGGACCAAGATCCACTCCCGTACTCATTCCACATCGTGCCCCGGATCGCACAACCCCTCACCCCCGGCGGAATCCCGCAAGCGGCCCGTCTCCAAATCAACGCTTCGATTCTCGACGACGCGCTGAAACCGGCCCGCCTCGGGGCCGCGCTGCCTTCGGAGGATGACGTTGCGCCACAGGCGGTGGTAGATAAGAACCTCTCCGTTTCCGGGTATTCACCCGAGGATGTGTTCGAGGTCATTTGTGAGCCGCAGGCGGTGTTCCGTGTGAGGAGTGTCGGCAGATGTAGCTCCACGTTGTCAGGTGAGCCTTCACTATCCCTTGGGTGACCCCGCCGCGCGCATGAACGTCTCGCTAACTGCTTTCGCCGCCGCTGCCGCCGCCGCTGCAGGACACGCCCAGCCCATCCTCTGCTGCTCCCTCTCCCCAACGGGTAAATACGCCGCCACCGGCTCGGGCGACGCCACCGCCCGTCTCTGGGACATGGAGATCGAGCTCCCAAAGGCGACCCTTGCCGGACACAAGGGCTGGGTCCTCTGTGCCGAATGGGAAGCGCGGGAGCGCGTCCTCGCGACGGGCGGACACGATGGTCATGTTAGGTTCTGGGACCCGGCGACGGGCAAGGCGGTTGGGGATGCGAGGAAGGGACATACCAAGTGGATCACGAGTCTGAGTTGGGAGCCGATTCATTTGAACGCGGCCGCGCCCCGGTGCGCGTCAAGTTCCAAGGATGGCACCGTCAAGGTGTGGAGTACGACGCGGCCCCACGCCGAATTCACCTTGGCCGGGCACACGGCGAGCGTCAACGTCGTCAAGTGGGGCGGCGAAGGCTTGATCTATACCGGTTCCTCGGATCGGACGATCAAGATCTGGGACGCGAGCACGGGCAAGCTCGTCCGGACGTTGAGCGAGCATGCGCACTGGGTGAATACCCTCGCGCTGAACACGGATTTCGTGTTGCGTACCGGACCGTTTGACCATCATGCAAAGAAGCCAAAGGACGATGCCGAGGGTAGGCCCCCTCCCTCTTCTCTTCCCGTTGAACACCACTAACCCCCTTCCCTCCCCCCCGCCCCCTCCGGCAGCTGCTGCACTCGCCCTCGCGCGCTACCGAAAACACATCGCGACCCAACCCGAGATGCTCATCTCCGGCTCGGACGACCACACGCTCTTCCTCTGGCCGACGCAGCACACCAAGGACGCCTCGGACGCCGGGAACGCGATCAAGAAGCCGCTCGCCCGGCTGACGGGCCACCAGAAGCAGGTGAATCACGTCGCGTTCAGTCCCGACGGGAGGTATATTGCCAGTGCCGGGTTCGATAACGCCGTCAAGCTCTGGGATGGCAGGACTGGAAAGTGGGTCGCCCTGGAACCCGTGTGTGGGTGTGTGTGTGTGAGTGCGAGCTGACTCCTGTGCAGGTTCATCTCGTCCCTGCGAGGACACGTCGGCGCCGTCTACCGACTCGCATGGTCGGCCGATTCGCGGATGCTCGTCAGCGCCAGTAAAGACACAACGCTCAAAGTGTGTGCCGTGGCACCTTTGCTCTACCGTTCTTGGCTGACACTTTGCCGCGACAGCTCTGGGATCTCAAGACGTTCAAGATCCGGATCGATCTGCCCGGCCACGAGGACGAAGTGTACTGTGTGGATTTCGTCGCGGACAAGATCGTCAGTGGCGGACGCGACAAGACTGTCAAGATGTAAGTCGCACAGACTTTCTTCCGTTACTCGAGCTAATCGCGCACTTCGAACTAGATGGAAGAACTAGGTCGTCTCGTAAAGTTCAGGGATTGTATTCACTGCCAAATGTACGGTATAGCATAGTATTCAGTCATCACCGCATTCACTATTTACGCCACTTCCATCTCGAGCTCGTCGTCCGTACCATACCCGCATGCTCCGGCACGGGCGACGCCGCTCGACTGCTATTTCTCGATCCGGCGGGAGACTTGGAAGGCGCTTCACCACCAAGGGCTTTTTTGATCTCTGCCAGCTGTGCGTTCATCCCCGTGCTGATATATTGCGATCCGCCGTATCCCGACTCGAGCGTCTTCCGCCTCGACGGATCCGTCTTCTTCTTGCGCTCCTCTGCCAGTCGACGCTGCACCTCCTTGTCTTGCATGGCGTCGTATACGTACTTCTCGGGCTTTCGCAACAGCCAGTCTTCGAAACTCGTGTCGGACTCGGTCGGAGATTCCGGTCGCTTCGGCTGGTCTACCTTCCATATGTCGTCGGGATCGAACGTGGCTGCGAGAGAATGTTAGCGGCGAAGCAGATACCGTCCTCTAGCGACACTCACAAGTCTCTCGTGCTGGACGCTTGCCCAATGCCTTGGAACTGGGACGCGCCGGCGGCCGCGAGAGCGCTTCCTCGTCTTCATCATCGTCCGTGCCATTTCGTACGACGAAATTATTCTTCTGACCATTCGAATGGTGTTGCTGTGAGCTTTGCAAGCTGGTCGAGCTCCCATGCTTGCCTCGTTCGCGGAACGGCCTCGGTCCGAGCACACGGGCGCCATTTCGAGGCGGCGAGTCGGGACGATCATCTTCCGGGAAGCGCGGAGGCGGCATGTCAAGGGACTCGGCCGTCGTTGGCGTTCGCGAAAGCGGCACACCGTTCGAGTATGGAGAGTGAGCTCCGGTCGATGCTGCATGATTGCGCGTGTTGTCCGAATGGTTTCCGTTGTAACGCGTAGCAAAGTTCTTCGAGGGAGATGGTGACCTTGACACTGATCCGCCAATGTATGCATTGCTCCCCTGCGGGACGGATAGACCGCCTTCATGGGACTGGAGAGCATACCGTCCTGTTAGTCATTTACACATGCCAGGCAAACGAAATCACCTACCGAGCGTGCCATTCGGGTATCAACTTTGCTCTTCTCTTGCGCATATCGAAGCTCCATATTCTCGCGCGACGCGCGTTCCGCATCCTCATAAAGCTTGATGGCCTGTACGCGGAAATGCTGAGTACCACCTCGGAATCAGAAAACCGTGGTTGACGTACATTTGTCAGCGCGTCGCTTGCAGCTAAAAGATCACCAAACGCTCTTTCCGCCAAAGGCAAGTCGTCATTCCCAGACTTGGCGTCGGCACGATGTCCGTCGAGCTGATCTTCGAACGAGATGCCAAAATCCGCGGGCGTCGACAATCCGCGTTCGGATCGGCTCTTCTCGGCCTGAGCATTCGCCCAGCTCATCTGTGACTCAAGTTCCTCGAGAGCACGATTACAAGAGGCATACAGCTGATCGGCAAGGGAGCGATCAATACGGGACGGTATGAGGCATCGCGTCGAACTAACCTTGTCTACCTCGCCCTTCTTCAAATGCCGACTCTCCAGCAGCAGGGCTTCCTGCAGGGCTCGAGCTTGCCCGTTACCGACCTTGCACTCCTCGGCGAGCTTTGTCAGTTGCTGAATGTCATCAGGCAAAAGGGTATCCAGCTGCTGCAGGTGATTCGAGTGTGACACGGGGGAGGGCCGAAGAAGCGGGTCCTGAGGAGAAAACACGGGATGCGTTTCCGGGAACGAGTAGCCCTAAACACCGCCGTCAGTACTAGCGGATAGACTCGACGTTCGACTCACATCCACCGGCTCGTCAGGGCGCTTGACTTTATGCCACGCGTGCCGCAGGTTCTCGCCGCCAGGCAGTCGACCATAATGATAGCACAAGTGCGACAGCGTATCTCTCATCCGATCGTGCGTCGACTGCGACAGTCTGCCCTCATCCTCGCTGCTCAACAACTGATCCTCGATGGCGGCCAAAAATTTCTTCTCAAACGACAAGACTGCAGATACCCGTCAGGATATATCATAGCGGACCGCCTGAGAGACGCACCTCGGAACCCGGAATCAGTGCGGTCAAAATCACTGATCAACAGCCAAATCTTCAACGCAAACACCTTGGCTTCCGGCGCAGGCGCATGCTTGATCTGCTTGCGCGTCGCCTGGACGGCCTCCTTGTGCACGGCCTTGTCGCACCGGGAGAGCTTGTCGCCGATATTGTAAATCTTGGACAAGTCGCTCGCGTAGGCCGTCTTGCAGAGTTCATCTGTGCGCCGGGCGATATCAGACAAGGCGTTTTGGTGGAAAGCAGCGGCACTCACCGATCTCGTACGAGACACTCTTTGGGTCGCGCGCCTTGGCGGCCTTGCCATCCTCCTTGACGCGCCTCTCGACATTCTTCGCATGCTCCTTGTCCGCCCGCGCCCGCTCCCTGTGCTCCTCGCGCGCCCTCTTTTCCTCCTCGCGCACCCGCCTCTCCTCATCCTTGAGACGCTGCTTCTCCGCCCGTTGCGCGTCTTTGGTCCGTTCCTGGGCTTCGCGAATCGCCTGCTCCCGGTCCCGTTTCGGCATCTCGAGCACTTTGACGGGCTGTGCGACGCCGGCGTACGCGACGGGCATCACTTCGGCGTACGAGGCGTCCGTCATGGTCGTATGATCCGTGTACTCCGGACCGCGGTACTCGATCCGGGGTTCCTTCTTTCGAAGGAACCCGGCCCAGTCGGACGGCTTGTCTTTTTCCCTTTCAGAGCCCTTGTCCTTGTTCGCTCCGCCGCCACCGCCGACGACAAAGCCAAACAGCCCCTTCTTCTTGTTATGGTGATGCTGGTTCTTGCCCTCCTCGCCATGTCCATCCCCGCGCCCATACCAATGCTGTTCAGCGCCCTGATCCACCGACGGACGAGCATAGCCGTACCCGTCCGGACGATGATGCCTCGGAGACGCGGGTCTGGCACTTTCTGGCAAAACAGGCGGCGCCGGCGGCGGCGAGACAAGCTGCGCATATCCTTCCCTTCCCGAGGGCGACGGCATCCCGGTCAACTGGGCAGGCAACGAATTCGGCTGCTGCTGCTGCTGCTGCTGTTCCCGCGGAACCAAGAGCTCATGTTCCGAGCTGGCCGGGCTCCAGTGCTCGAGATTGAGCTTGGCCATACTGATCGGCCGCTGGAGTGCGCCGTTCGGATCCATGTTGTATCCGCCCGGGGAGGCAGCTTGGAACCCACCGGGTGAAGTGACGGCCGGATGCGGGTACCCCTGACGGAGGGATTGCTGTGATGATCGAGAGTGTTGTTGGGACAGGGGTAGCGGAAGCGGAAGCGGTCCCGTCGGACTGAGCAATGCATCGTGGGTCGTGTACTGCGGATACTCGTGTCGTTGACCTAGCACACCGTCAGCCGACGCCGACTCATCAGAAACACACACCGCGACTCACCCATACTGCCGCTCGACCCGCGTCGCTCCCCGATATCCGCCGAGCGCGTCGTCCCCCTGGACATGTTCACTCCTTGCTGCGGACTATACACCTGTCCGTACGCCCTGCCTCCGCCCGGGTAGACGGCCGTGTCCTTGGCCACGGGCAAGGGTACGGATAGAGGGTGCGCCGTATCCTCGTACCGCTGTCCGCTGATCACTTTCGTTGGCCCTCCCGCCGCCGCGGACGTGCCCAGTGCGTGGTCCCCTCCTGTGGTGCCAGAGGAAGGCTTCTTCTCCCTCTGCTTGTCCCCGCGCGAGCCCCAGCCAAACATCCGGCCACTGGCGTGGTCCCTCAAACTGACGCGACGCTTGACGTTCCCCGGCTGCTGTTCCGTCGACGTCGTCGCCGGCGGGGGAACCAACCCGTCCGCCGCCGAATGCCCCAACCCCGAGTGGTACTTCCCCCCCTGCTGTGCGTCATGCCAGCTATGCCGATCCACACTCGTGCTCGATTCCGTCCGCCCCGGTGGCTGCTGGGGCATCGTGAACGGGGTGATCTGATCGTACGCCGTGGCGCCTTGTTTCCCATTCAGATTGTTGAACCATTTCTTTGCCGAGGCTGCGACGGGTTGCTGCTGTGCGTGGTGTGCCTTGTTCGTGTGTTCGAGTGTATATTGCGGATCTGGGGATTGCCTCGACGTCGACGAGGGATGCGTCCCGACGGAGGACCTGGGGTGTACTGGCTCGTTCGTGCCCACGCTCCCGGCGCGTGATGTTCGTTGTGCGGGCTGTGGTGGTGGTGGTGGTGGTTGTTCCGTCACGAACGGCGTCGGCTCGTAGCCCTTGTTCTTGTGGAACAGTCGTTTCATGGTGTCCGGGGGTTGACTCGTTTCCGTTTCCGTCTCCTCTGTGTATGATGAGGGCTACACTGACTTGCTGTGATCAGCCGTGGCTGTGGCCGTGTCTCCTCTCCTCGGATTGTATCCGCGCCCGAGTGAGGAAGGGAAGGGGAAGGAAGGGAGTCTGGCGGATGTATAGCTCCCTCTATAGGCCCCTCTATGCGATCTTACTCATCCGACACAGCATCATCCTCATTTCTGAAACGACAAGGGAAAGGGGGCGCGCTAGCCTAGTTTGCTTCCGCAGTCAGGATGGGGGTCGGCCAGAGTCGGTACAGTCGCGACAGTCCACGGTTCAATCATCTCATGCTGCATGTCTGCATGTCCACAAGCCTAGTACAAACGGCACAACGCCATGTTTTATATAGACTCGACACAGAGACCCCGACGCTTAGTACGCGTTCTTCTTGGCACCCATCTGGAGGTGGGCAGAGAACTCGTCGTACCTAGATCCAGATCATCAGCACATATGCACACGCCCACCCGCCGCACACGCAAACACTCACGGAGTCTGTCCGGGAGGGATAATCTTCCACAGATCCGGGCTCAAGAACTCGTACGTCTTGGCGATAGCGGCCAAGGTAGCCTTCAAGAAGTTGCCCTGGGTCGCGGTCGAGCCCTTGGACTGGGTGTAGCAGTCCTGGACACCGGCCATCTGGAGCAGACGCTTGGCGGCCGGGGCGGCGACGATACCGGTACCTCGGGCTGTGTCGCGGGAAGAGAAGATTAGTATAGGAATTGAGTAGCGCTGGGGGCGCAACAACTCACGAGCAGGGACCAATCGACACATGACGGATCCGGACTTGCCGGAAACCTTGCAGGGGACCGTGTGGGGTTCCTGAATGTGGTTACCCCAGTAACCTCGTCGAACGGGGACGACCGACAACTTGGCGACAATGATGGCACCTCGGATCGCAGTCGCGACTTCCTTGGCGACCTTGACACCGAGACCGACGTGTCCGTCGAAATCACCGACGGCGACGAAAGCCTTGAATCGGGTTCGCTGACCGGCCGAGGTTTGCTTCTGAACGGGCGAGATCGACATGACCTCGTCCTTCAAGGTCGGCAAGAACTTGTCGACGATCTGGAACTCCTTGATGGGCAGGGAGAAGAGGTAGATTTCCTCCATCGACTTGATCTTGCCGTCGTTGACCAGTCGACCGAGCTTGGTGACGGGGACCCTGCAAGCCAAGGCGGAGCGCAGCGTCAACAACCATTCCTGCCCGCGACCCGCAACCCAACTGCTTCTCCCGCCCGCTTCTCATCCCCATCCACCGCCGCCCGCACACTCACCAAGGCTTGTCCTCATCCTTCTTGGCTCCTCGTCGTCCTCGTCCTCGTCCTCCTCGACCAGCACCTCGGGCGGCACCTCGACCGAATCCACCTCGGGCTCCTTCAGGGGCAGCAGCAGGGGCAGACATCTTGAACGTTTTTTTGTTGTGGTAGGCGGACTCTTCCAAGAGGGGAACGGTTTCAAGCTGGTTTTCCGGAGATGTTGATGTCGTCGGCGTCGGGGCAGAGCGGGAACGCTGGTGACGACGGGTGGTGTCGACGACGGACGACCTTGGACGCGGGCAGGCAGGGCATGGCAGCTCGCGGAATGCCAAAAAGTTCCAAGAAAGCGCGTATTTGGAATACACCGTGCGTGTATACCAACTCTCCCAGCTATTTTCCCTCGAGTTTCTCTAGCGCACAGAGTGCCCCCTCGCCCTCGCTCGAGCGCACCACAGCGAGCCAGGCCCCCTCCTCCTCCTCCGGCGTCGTTGTCGTCGTCGCAGACTCCCAGATCAACGACTCGGCAAAGTCGTCGCAAACGTCACCGCAATCGCCCGGCCTCTGCACCTACCGTCGGAACGCAAGATCTAGTTTCTTCGTGAGTGCTCACCACTATCCGGAGGACGACAAAACGGTTGGACTGATCGTGGGATTCATCGTTTGGCAGAAGTTCGGCACAAAGTCAACATGTCGAGCGTTCAAACTTTCGGAAAGAAGGTGGGTGTTTGGATGTCAATGGGGCATGGATGGCAATGGCAATGGCAATGGCAATGGCAATGGCATGGCAGTGGAGAGTGCAAGAGGAAGGAAGAGGGAAAGGGAGATGGGAGGATGAAGTGTGGTCGAAAAGGGGAGGATAGAGTCAGGGAGAGGACGAGGCCTGCCATGCCACTGCCGTCCACTATCCCAGCCGTTCACCACAGAATGCTGATCCTCTATATTTCCCTTTCACAGAAGGTATGCCGTTACGCAGAAAACGCAGAGGATCCGAGGGGAAGACTGACCATGCGTGATTACCCCATCACTCTAGACTGCTACCGCCGTGGCTTTCGTCAAGCCCGGCAAGGGACTGATCCGTCTCGACGGTAAGCCCTTGTCGACCGTTGAACCGTGAGTCCGGCCCATCTCCCTTCTCGTAACCCGTCAACTCACCTCCGCCCCATCCAGCGCCGTTCTCCGATACAAGGTCTACGAGGCCATCCTCACCGTCGGCGCCGACAAGTTCGCCAACTGCGACATCCGACTCCGAGTCACCGGTGGTGGTCACGTTTCCCAGATGTACGCCTTGCGACAGGCCATCGCCAAGGGTATCGTCGCGTTCTACGCCAAGAACGAGGATGCCGCTTCCGCGCTCGAGTTGAAGAAGGCGTTGATCCAGTACGACCGAACCTTGTTGGTCGCTGACCCCAGGAGGATGGAACCCAAGAAGGTGCGTTGGTGGTGCGAGGCCAGAGGGGGGTCGTTCGCTGACTGCTACACCTTTCACAGTTCGGCGGTCGTGGTGCCCGAGCAAGGCGACAGAAATCGTACCGTTAAAGAGCTCTTCCCCCGGTTCTTTACGGTTCTGCATCTCGCCACATTCTACGTCCCCGTCATGGTCGTCTCGGCTCTCTCAAATACTTGTCGTACTTTGTAGTCGGTTCCTTTCAAAACATCATGGGCAAGGGCTCGCGATCGTGGCTAGGGATGTGTGTTGTGAACAGATGACATGATTTCTGCGCAATGATGGCTGCCTGACTCGCACGTTGCTTGACTCTCTGAACGCGCGACCATAAGAGCGATCTATCCGGTTTCCCTTGCTGTCCGCTGGTGCATGTTTCAGTCTGAATTTCACCTCCCCTTGGTGGCCCGAACCATATCTCTGGCTTTACGACCGTGTGGCAGGGATCCCAGGATCCCAAGATCTGTATCCTGTATCAAGAGGTCCAGCATGGAAATCTCGACTCGAGTCTATCCAGTGTGATCGAGCGCGCGCAGAATGCCGACATGCCCGTCATACACGCGACCTCTTTCTTAGTGACGTCCAGTATCTCATGATTTCCTTTCCGTTGATCTGATCACCTTTGCACATTCCCACAACCACATCAGTCTGATAGCTCGCGCAGGAATATACCAAGAATGGAGTGAGCAGTTTCATACCCTTTACTGTGCTCGGAATGATCAGAAACTGACGGAACTCCCCGCAGCTCCCTGTCACAAGAATGCACAGCCTCGAAACACCGCTACGATCAGTGCTTCAACGCCTGGTTCGAGGGCTACCTGAAACCGATTGTTGCCGCGCAGACAGGGGACATCAGCTCGGATCTGATTGAGGAAGAGGAGGAAGAGGAATGTCCAGAAGACGAAGACCCATTCGAGGAAGAGGCCGAGCTGTTGGCACAAGACGAGTCGGAAACACCGCTAGCCGACTCTGTCTCGTCGGGCGCAGGCCCATCAACACATCATCATCATCACCTTACTCAACACCATCCTTCTTGGTCACTGCGGAACGATGACCGTCACCCGGATCTATGGCCGTGGTCGCGTTCGGGCAACGCCAGAGCATCATCAACACGAACCACGAAAACAGCCGTTGCCCAGCCAACTCCGAGCTCCGTGACCAGTGAAGAAGCCCCATTGTCAGCAGCAACACAGCAGAGCGATCTGCCGACACGCAAGACGGATACTCAGTCGTCGAATCAACACGTGGCAGCTGCTATCCCGTTGACGACCAGTTCGCCGGTAGAACAGCGCGCTGAATGGGCAAGGGCAAAGAAGGAGGAATATGACCGCAACTGCGGAGCGCTTTGGACGGATTATCGAGAATGTTTGCAGGTAGGTCGCAAGACGGAACTTTTGATATCTCTGACATAGCTGATGTTTCCGACGAGCAGCGCGCCATAGACGCAAATCACCCGCTGTCGGCTCTTCTGGAACAAGCTCGACTCGAGAACCCGATAGAAGATGCAGAAGCGTACGAGGACGGAGGTTACGGTGCTCCTGATGCGCAGCCCTGAGAAAGATAAAAGTTGTACCGGATAACAGAATGCACGCAAAGTAAGATGAACAATTCCGGCAATCCCGATGTCAATCGCAGGTATAATACAAGGTCTCTCAATCGCTTCGAGTCGTCAGAACTTATCGTCCTGAGCTCACCACCCTCCGCTTATGCGCGGACTCTGCTGCATCCGACCTGGTGTACCGATAGACATCGAGTTGACCGAGGCCCCCAGGTTGTTGGCCGCTGCGGCAGCGTCCTTTGGGCTGGGCGAGTCAGGTTTACGATACTCGACCTTGTCCACTTTGACCTGATCAACGGAAAGGTTTGGTATCGGACATCCCGCGCGTTTGAATCATTACTGCGTACCTCTCCGTCGACCAGTTGATAAACATATGTCACGAGCACCGGGCCCTGTACATCCATCAGTGCAAAAGACGGTGTTGCCTCGCTACAGCCCAGGACATCAGATCAGTACTAGCCACTCTCCATGCATTAACCGACACCTACCCGCTCCAGAGTCCGGACCACGCGCCAGTTGCGGATCCTGGATTCACAAAGAATTTTCCTTCATACTCAAAGGCCTCGAAGCTGCCGACAATTTACGGTCAGATCCTGACTCCACGACATCATATGTTGTATGCTCACCGATGAGTGCCTCCGGATATCAGTACATCCACGTTCATCTGCCGCGCCAGTGCCGCGAGCGAATCCACATCACCGGGCGGTACGCATTGTTGGCCATGAATCACGCCAAATCGCAATGAGCCCTGATTTATCGTAAGTGATAGCGGGAGGTTGGTGTTCTACAGCAGGACGCTTGTCAATGACGCGAAGGATTCTTTCGGAGCATGTGCTTACTTCGTCAAATTCCCCTTTGACGCCCATCACGTCCGGCGCTATCGTGCGTAGGTAATCGAAAGTCTCCTTGTCACAAACGTTTCCCGTGCAGAGAATCTGGCCAATTTTCCCGGGGACCTACGATGTATGAATGTCAGACGAGGCCCATTCGGGCAGCTACGGCGCGATACGCACAAGGAGTTTCTTGAACTTTGCCGGAAGGTCGTGACACCGCATCGGAATATGCAGGTCGCCGATAATGAGCACGAGGACCATGATGATGGGGGAGAAGATTGACTTGATTCCCAATGACCCTCTCGATGCTGAGATGAGCTGGCGCAACTGAAGAGCTGTGTGGCAGCGTGGGAGTGGTCAATACTGCAGCATGCTGTACTCGTATAGTCGACAGCGTTGATAGATGTCCGCGGCGTTGACCACTCGAGGATTAGCTTCCGCTAATGCTGGTCGCGTCATCACCACCTGCATCTGTCCGAATCTCCTCTCCACCTCATGTCGCCCAGAGCACGAATGCGGACAGCTCAAGCATACCTTGAGAAGCAGGAAGACGAGAGCCAGTTTCAAATTTATGTAGTCCCACATTTCCACTAGAGCCATCTATGCTATCATTCCTATGCTTTTCAGATGCTTCACCAATGTCCATGTTGCCCTACGCACACGCTCATCCCTGTCCCACCTGGTTCCTGCAGAACCTGTAGCATTCGCTACCTCTTGATTCGCTCCGTCAGGCCTCGCGAAACATTCCGAATTCTGCGCATTGACTCCGATCGACTCCCATTCCTGGGGACTGGAAGTCAAGACCGTCACTTGTGGAGGCGGAGAGGCTTGCTGGAGCGGGAGAAGCGAGGAGAGGAACGATGACAAGATAACGGGGACGTCCAATGGGTTTTGCTGGGATTTATCGTGTGGCATGGAAAGCAGGGGAACGTATTCCACCTGGGAAAACGGTTGTTCTTCAGCAAGGGCAAAATCCGTAAATGCATGTACGAGGTCCTACCTCGACAATGATGCCCTTTGTAGGGCCCTGACTGCTGCTCGCATTCAGGGGATTCGGTGCACCCCCCAGCCAACCCATCCTGACGATCCATTCGGCATGACCACCCACTCCCGCCGATTTACCTCCCGGGTTCAAGTCGAGCTCGATTTGTACGCCCTCGACCATCAGCGTATGGCCGGGCGTGAGTACTGATTGCTGCTGTTGGCCTCCTTGGCCGGCTTTCGCTTGACGTTGCGCTGTTGCCGCCGTCATGTTGGCTACGTTTCGGAATTCGCCTTCTTTTGTGACGGTGGGAGGAAGCAGAAATGGACTTTGGCTGCTCCTCATGCGGTCGCTGAATGCTTGATATGTTGGATCCCTTTGGACGTCCCATTGTCGTACGAGCGGCATGCCGGTGTTGGCGTTCATAAAATTGTTATGGGTGGAGGTGCCGTTGTGTCCGTGATGTATGTAGGTGGTGATCGAATATACGACATCCTGAGTAAAGGCAGACGAGCTCCGAGGAAACGCTACTGTCGTCAATATCTCGGGCTGTCTCTGTTCGACTTGATTTCCGGGTGCCGTTCCAGGTCGAT
The DNA here is from genome assembly GCA_001599735.1 of Naganishia albida. Lineage (NCBI taxonomy): Eukaryota > Fungi > Basidiomycota > Tremellomycetes > Filobasidiales > Filobasidiaceae > Naganishia > Naganishia albida. The sequence goes on from BCHV01000006.1 coordinate 834,579, forward strand.
GCGTCCGGATTTGTATGTTCCAGGGTGATTGTGATTGCTGAGATACCAGACTGAAAGTCAATGACTGCATTCACCCGGTCAGCATCATACCTACGTTATGCCCGTACTGATCGATAATTCGCTGTTGAATCATCTGCAACCCATTTGGGTTGACAGACGGCGCATTATGCCAATGTAGAGTGCTACCAGGAGGTAGGGGATCCTTCAGTCAACTTCTACTTCAGCAGCTAGGAACTCACGCTGAGATACCCATGGCGCTGTTCCTTCGTCGTCGCTTCTATGCATCTACGTTGCGGACTTGCAGGCTTCACTCTTCATACCGTATGTTCGGCTCCGACCACGCGACGATGGGGTGACGAGCCCGTAAGACCTGGTGGGTCGAGCTCGTGAGTTCCTGACTGGAGGGTTGGGACGATTGCGGTGTTGTACAATGCGCGATGATGTACTCGCGCTGAATACTGTTCGATGAGAATCCAATTCGAATGAATGCTGGTGGAGGCCGACTTTGGATCCGCGGACTTGCACAGCTACTTATGCGTTCACCCATGTTCAGCCTGCGACTGAGACTTGAAGATGGTTGATCACGGCAAGAGCTACGGCAAGGAAAAAGTCATCCAGTTGTGCGATAAGTCCATGGTTGCCCATCTTACCTTTCAGCTGACAGGCTGGTTTCACGAAGAATGCCTGACCACACCGTATTCGAACGCGGCGCTCGGCAGATCGCGGTCGGGAATATCGCGACGGCTAGTCCGTACTCTTGGCCTTTGGTCCTGAGGGAACGAGGTATCATCCACGCTTAGCCAAACGGACGACAACTTACATGAAGTGGGAACTGACTTGTTCAAACAGGTGGACAGGACGATGTTTGAGGTTCCGGCTAAGAGGGCAACACCGCATGCCCGATTCAAGGATTTGTACACAAATGTTATGCCTCCAGGCGATATTCCGATGTCATGATGAATGGCGAAGTGTATGGAGTTGCTGTGAATTAGCGGCCTGGCTGTGGTGTAGCGAAGAAATGCCTCTAGTAAGTAGAACTCTCTATCGTGTCTGACAGTAGGCGCTGCACGTGTTTGTACGCATATGTGGGTGCCACGTTCAGTCGCAGAAGCGTAGTGAATCTTCGTGAGCACGTCCGTTGCCGCCATATCCATAGTGAGAAATTCTATACATCTGACCAATTCTTATGACAGAGCTAGGCGCAGACAATGAAGGTTGGAAGACAGTCGATACTCGGAGCCCCATCTGCAAAACCCTTGCATCAGCAACCCCATACGTGAGTGAGATAATGAATCCTGAGACTTCAGTAATCGTTGACTGGATCATCATGGCGAGTGGAAAGAGTATTCCTTATCGATTTCGCACCTAGATTCCGGTCACAGAGTGTACTGATGAGCGCTTATATCGCCAGTCGACAAACTGCAAATGATAGATTGTTGGCTCCAAGGAGCGACATGCCTTCGGTCTTTGCTTTTTGCCGCAATGATGACAATCGAGGTACATCATCCAAAAGTTGTGTCTCTAGACCGCGATCACGTTGCACCACATGCATCTATCCGTCTCCCTCTCATTCTAGATGAATCGCTACTTGCAACTGGACATCGAGGTATGTCGCTGAAGTGGACCGCCGGCATGACCCTCGGATCTCGCTTTCCGTCAACCTGCACCGTGATCGTGGGTCCACCTTCTGACCGTGCCACATAGACTCAGCTCATGATGCTCGGAGCGCAGACCTTCTCTTCTCGGAAGAATGATGGCGTGCATGATCCATGCCATGATCGTGAAACAGCAACGACGATGCTTGCCGTGTGCGGTGGGACAATTCGGACATCGATCAAGCTGCGGAGGTCCTGATTGACGATGATGAACATATTATCAAAGGACCCAACATGAAACGATGTTGTTGGTTTCTATGTACCGGAGGGACGGCTTGAATACAGCCCAACGATGCTATGACCTCGCAAACTCCCAGTTGACACCAGAGATAGGGCATGATAGGCTCTACAGCTGGTTTCCTTCGTGTTTGATACGCTCCCAGACTTCTAGCCCACAAATTATTGGCAGACACGACTCGTATACGCGATTCATTCAGTGTCCGTTCCTGCCAAAGCCCAGGAGGCCCAGTAATGAGATGAATAGAATCTTATCGCCACGACAGCAAAGAGTCGCGCGCGCTCGAGGAAATCGCGGGTCCAGCTCTCGGCGGTGCCTTTTTCGACGCACGCCAGGGCAAATGAACAATAGACATCCGGGATTAGCTTCCTGGCTTCCTGGCATTGGGCAAAGGAAAAAGAAATAGACATTCTATCGTGGTGGGGTCTAGACATTAAATTGGTCAAGGTTATTGCAGCTGGGAAGGTGTTTGTTGACCTGAACGTTGATATCGCCACGAAACACCGGTCGGATTCCTCTGTTGTGTTCGAGTTCGCCCATTCAAGACGACCTCGGGTGGAGCAGCACACAAGGCCCTTTGAACGGCTGTAGCAAGACACTACGTCTCATCGCTCGACCTCGCACACTCGACCGACATCTCGTCACGATTCCCCGTAAGGAGTTTGACTGGGTCAGCAGAAGTAATCATCAACACGCCTTCGTTATCGGCTCGATCAAGTTTCCGCATTCTCCGCAGAACGATGCATCCTCGTGGCCTTTGAAAGCATTCGAAAGGACTCTGCTTCGCCGCTTCAAGACGCATCATCAACAATCGCGCATCTTTCCAACTACGACCACTCTTTGAACGCTAGACTTGCCCGTAGGGACCAATCTCTGGTGAAGCTGTGAAGATCTCGTGAAAGGAAACGGAAGGACGCGTTTCGGCTCAATTGATCGATCAAAAGGAAGCCAACGCCTTGAGGGGTTGACTGTTTCATCAATCACATCAAGTAGACTCGTCATCAACGACGTCCTACAACCTTTCGCTCACCTCCCAAGCTACACAAACGGCATCGACGTCTCCATCTGTGGACCTAGCGAGAGGTGGACACTGGATTTGTCCACCGCAACATTGGCTCATTCCGGACCGCGTCTGGACGGCTCACACCCTCATTACGTGAAAGGGGATACAGACGGACCTTGGACCTTTTTCAAAGCACTTTCGGCAGCTTTGCAGGTCGTCATACAACCCTGCCGATCGCTTCACTACCGGAGTATCGACAGGAGTCGAATCAATCGGAAGATCAACATCTCCTTCGCCGCGCCGCGAATCGCCTTTCAGCCGGCGTGACAGGAGAACCCCTCGGGATCCGCATCGGCCCCACCTTCAGCGGTCATCCCGTTGTCTTGGGCCCCATCCGCAAGCTAGTCTATCCGGCTCAATCCAACGAATCCACGTATGCCGAACCGGACCAAACCTGGAACGATCGCGTTCACATCCGTCTCTGCTGCATTCGCATCAGGCTCTCTTGCCGTGAACGATACTATGAACATCGGTACGCCATCCGTCGTACCAGGAACGCCAGGCCCAAGCAATATGTTTGGCAATGCGGGAGCTGGAACTATCAGTGGACAGAATGGAAACAATGGGGGAAACATGGATATCGTCATGGGAGCTCCGTAAGTCGTCTCGCCTTCCCCATGATCCCTCCGTTGCTGAATCATCACGCCGTCTGACAGGACGAATGCGTTGGCTGCGCTGACTGCGTCCTTAGCAAACCCTCAAACTCTGTATCAGATGTGTTCCGATACCCGCAGAAAACTTCGAAGAGTGCAGGGGTATGAGCGCTTTCTAGGTTCGTGCTTGATCGGTGATTAGAGATATCCAAGGTTGACCTTGGTCCTTGCAGAATTGCCGTCGACTGCGGAAAGACTGGACGTCGTCACGCATGTTTGGCTGTCCTTCAAGCTTGGGTCATCACTCTGCCACCTCTTCAACATGCTACTTCCGACTCTGGGCCCGGATCCCCCTACCCCGATCCCGATCGAGTTTCCCGACTTTGACTACCCAGAGGGCAATGGCGTATTCACCTGGGCTTCGCTTCCGCAAAACGTCAAGTCGTGCAAGAAGGGGGCCGCAAAGTTCATCGTCAAGCTTACAGAGCTGCGTGGGAACGGACAGTGGCCTCAGGAGGATGAGTTGTGGGCCGTGCACGAGCTGCTGGGTGACGATACGAGCGGTTTGATGAAAGTGCTCCGCACCGTCAGCCTCGTTCTTGACAGGCTGCCAGAGGAGGCATGGATTAGGGAAGATGAATCACCTTCTACGCCATTCGGGAACTCGGTTCCAACACCATCAGGAGACAGTCACCTCAGGAATGCGGAGGATGCGTTCGCCAACATGGGAATATCGTCAACAGACAGCACGCCAATGCAGGGCGCAGGACGATCCGTTTCCAACAATGCGACGCCGACTATGCACCGTCTGCATTCTTCGTCTGTTTCCCAGGGTGCGCCTTACGCACCAAACGGCGCAACCCAGGGCGGACGCGGTCCTGTACCTCTTACAATCAATACGACGATGGAGTACCACGGCAACGCCATGTCGAGGACGGGTAGCGGCGCGCATCATTTCTCTTTTCCCGCCGGTCCCCCAAGTGGCATCGATGTCGGTCCGGTCGATGTTGGCGGCGCCGCTATGCATGTTTGGGAAATCCTCAAGACGGAAAAGAAATATGTCGCCGAGCTTGAGATCATGCAGGTAAGCCATACGTTTACCGCACGCGGGGAAAAGGTTGACACTTATGCAATACAGACATACGCCCAGAACCTACTGCAACAATCTATTGTGGCTCCGGACACTGTGCACACCATCTTCTCCAACATAGCAAAGCTAGTCAACTTTTCCAGACGATTCCTAACAGCTTTGGAAACAGAGTATGAGCCAGTTGTCGAAAAGGGCGGGGCTGCATGGATCGAGGGTCGATGGGGGTATCCCTTTGTTTGTTATGTGCGTCACGGAGCCCGTCTGTCTCGTGCCTAGCTGACCTGAAATCTTGACGGCAATCTAGGAGCGTGACTTTGCAGTCTATGAACCGTACTGCGCTAATTACATGACGGCCATAAGTCTCGTAGAAAAGGAAACGCCGAATCTCATGGTAAGAGGCCAAGTCATCCCGGTCGTCCATCTCGCATACTCATCTTGTCCATCCTCAGAGAGCCAACATGTCTCTGACGGTACCCGAACTCACTTCGTTCCTGGTTTTGCCCATCCAGCGGCTGTGCCGTTATCCACTCTTATTAGAAGTAGGTGTTTAATCATGCCTCTTGCACTGTCACTGATAATGTCCGGTCTTCAGAAACTGAGCGAAACCGTCGCCGACACCGACTACGCATTCAAAGCAGAGTTGGCAGAAGGACTCGAAGTCGCCAAGAGAATCGCTGAAAAGGTCAACGAGACCCTCAGGCAGCACAGCAACGTCAGCATCGTTCAGGAGCTCGAATTGCGCGTGAAAGACTGGAAAGGCCACCACATCAATGACTTTGGCAACCTGCTTCTGGACGGACAGTTCATGGTTACCAAGGCCGATATGGATCGTGATTACGAAGTCTACCTCTTTGAGAAGATGATTCTTTGCTGCAAAGAAGTTGTCCCCGATAAAAAGGACAAGAAGATCAGCAAGAGTGGCAGTCTGCTGAAGAAGGATCGCTCCGCCAATACGCCAACGACGAAGAAGAATATGCTAAATTTGAAAGGCCGTATATACGTCAACAACCTGACACATATTCAAGATGTTGGCTCGGAAGGTGCGTATCAGCCCGGATCAGGCTGTTCCCTTCAGCTGACTTTCTGCCATTCTCTTTAGGACACTATGCACTTGCCGTCTATTGGCGACAACAGGAAGACCCGAATGAATACGAGAACTTTGTGCTTCACCTAAAGAACTCCGAACAATTCCAAAAGTGGCAGACGGAAATCACAAAGCTTATGAAGGCCGATCAAGAACGGAGAGAACAACGTCAGCGGGAAGCACTCTCCAAAGATCGACAAAGCCGCACATCCGCTGCATCGAGAATGCAGTACCCGTCCTACTTTCCGATGACTCCTGGTTCCGAGCTCGTCGCGCAGTCTGCTGCAACCTCTGGGGGCTTCTTTACGGAAGAGGACGCTCGACGTCTGCCAGAGCTGGGTTCTCAAGACGATCACACCGCTCTACCGAGTGGATACAGCAGCCCTCCGTTCAACATGAACGGATCAAGGCGAACCGGCAGTCAACAGGGTGTTCCCCGTGCGACCGACAGATATTCGCAAAACAGCATGCGCTCAACATCAGGTGACCACAACAGTGTAATGGCACAATGGCGAAGTCAAGCTGGATCGCCCTCTGTACCACCCATGCCACGGAAAATGTCTGAACTTTCCGTCGTTACGGAAGCTTCGTTTGGTAATTCGCATGCGGCCCATCGTACCAAACTTTCCCTCGGCAGGTTTGCGACAGTCGGCGACGAACATGGCAGTACGCTGGCGCCGACACCAGAAACCGAAGATTCGATGGCGGACCCGATCAGCCATCTACGCGGACCAGGTGCGGGCATGTTCAGAAACGTGTCGACGACCGCACCGCCGAGCGTGCCGAATCCGCAAATCTTATCGTCCTTGCGCATGAGGAGTGCCAGCAGCCCGCAAGTGTTCCAGTCTCCAGCGGTATCGGACGCGTTCTATCCACAGCAACAGCCGCAACAGATGAACGGCGCGTCGTCACAGCTGCCACCGCACTCGAGTGGATCTTGGAGCTCTGGCGTTCCGTACCCCTCGGCGGATTCGGGAGTGCGAGGATTCCACCCTTCCAAGATTGCACTGGTGGCGCCCGATTTTGATCCGAAACGTTCAAGCAGCAGCAGTTTCTCATCGCAGCCTTCGGATGATTCGCGTCCGCCAGACACGCCTTACAGCGGCCACGCCAAGGAGCTTCGAGCTGGCGATAGTGGGGAGTCCTTGCCTGCCTTTAGTCACATGGTTATAGTCAAGGTTCATTCCGAAATGGTGAGTGTCATGGCCATTAGCGAGAGCCCCCAGCTAAGCCGCTTGCCTTGTCGCAGGGAGTGTTCAAGTTGGCGGTTCCTGCAGGTATTGATTGCGATGACCTGAAGAGCAGGGTATCTCGCAAAGTGCAGATGTGCGCTGGCAGTTCAGCGACGTCTCTGGTCAAGTGCTATTACCGAGACGAAGAGAAGGAAAAGTTGAGACTGGACGACGACGATGACCTCTATGCGCTGTTTGAGCCGGTCATGCGTGGCGAGTCGAGAGAAGTAGAATTGGAAGTCAAAGTGTAGAGGGACTTTGGGATGTCGCCCATTGAGCATATGTAGCAACTCGTAACGACTGACGACTGTAACGAATACGCCCTAGATTTGCTGTGATAAGTTGTATTAGCGGATTGCAAAGTGCAGTATGATTTGCGAAAGACATGCACTCCATCTCGCAAATGAGGTTGCCCCGACGTGCGCCAGAGAATGCTATAGAACAAATAACCATGATATAGATATAAAGGAGAATACATTATGAAACACGCTACAAACGATGAGGAACCCGATTCCGTAGTCTAGTAGAACTGATCCGAAGAGTGGCATTGAATGAGAGACATGACAGGCTTATCCAAGGGTCGGGTCTGTTACTCGACAACGATCCAATCGGGCTGGATATCCGCTTCATCGACCCAGACTTCCTCCCATTCTTCGCACTCGTCTTCGTCTGATCCCGTCTCGGTCGGTTCAGCAGCAGATGAGCTGGCTGTGGCCGTGGCAGAAAGCCACTCGGTGCTCTGGACCTCCGAAGACGTTGCTGATTCGGTGGCCTGAACGGAATCGGTTGAGCTGGCGCTGGGCGTCACCATACTCTCCCAGGTCGACTGGGTACTGCTTGCGGATTCGACAGGCGCGCCGGTGGATGCGCTATCCGTAGCAGATACAGCCTCGCTGGAAGATTGGGTCAGAGTCGCCGAAGCGGTCTCCCAAGGCACATAGGTGGTCGAAGTGGCATTGACGATATCCCAATCGGTGACCGTTTCCGTGGCGATCCCGTTATCGGTCGGATCAGTGATTGAGGCGGACGCAGAGGCAGTCAAGACCGGCTCGGATGCTTGCGACGTGACGGATGCAGTAGGCTCGAGAGTGTCGGTTCCGTTTCCAGCTGCAGAGGTTGGAACGAGAATACCAGATGAGGAGGAAGCCCCGGTCGGGATGAGGGTCTCCTCATTGGCTGACTGGGTGCTCGTCGGCACAAGTACCGAGTCGGTGGCAGTAGCGGTCTCTACGTTGCTCTGCGTCAAAGTCTCGTTCGAGGGGAAACCAGAAGGTGCAGCCGTGGGGAAAGGTTCGGTGGAGAAGTAGGTCGAGCTCGCCGCGTCGGTCGTTTGCGCTTCCGTGGTCGAGACGGAAACGCTTTCGACCGGAACGGTAGCAGAGGCCGATTCGGTGATGCTGGCGGTCGGCTGGGCGGATGAGACGGACGTAGAACCACCGTGGACCGGGTCAATACCCTTGGTCGCCTCGACGAGCCACGAGTTGATCGAAGTCGATGCGCTCTGGACGGCCGACGAGGAGCTAGATGGCACAAGCGTGACAATGACAGCGCCGTTCGAGAGAGTCGAGGTCATTTCAACGGAAGTGGGGACAGGCTCAGACTCGGCCGAGGTGATCGTCGCCGCGGGCTCCGTCATCCAGGGGTACGAATGCTGACCGCCGTGTCCCGAAGTCCAGGCGGTCTCTACCGGTGCCGAGGCGTAATCGGAACCAGAAACCGACGACGAAGGTGCCTGCTCGGAGGTGGTAACGGCGGGGGTCGTCACAGGAGTCGGAATCGCAGCGTTGCTCGTCGTGTACGTGAAAGTGACTGCCCCACGTCCAGTTTCACCGCTCGCAGAGTGGTACCCGGATCCAGTGATATAAGTCGTCGCCTGCGTAGTCGTAGGCTCGACAGGCGCCTGCGTAATCGTCGGCTGAACCTGTGCTTCCGTCGTCGGCTGAACTTGGGCGGTCGTACTGGGCAACACAGGCTCCGTCGATGCCTCAGGGGCCGGATCGACAAACGGATAGACCCGTCCGGCACACCAGATATCCTGGTCCGGCCAGACACAGGGACTGCACGCGGTGTCGACGAATCGACATACCGTGCCGCCGGGGCAGACCTGTGTGGCGTCGCTCGTGTCCGAGTAGTAGTAGGATGTGGCGTCGGCACACTGGAAGGCAAAGTGAGACGAGGTGGTGGTGGCAAAAGTTCGGATCGTCGGGTCCAGGAAGGGGTGAGGGGATTCGGTGCCGGATGTGGCATCGGTGTGCACCGTTCCGTTGTAGGTGTGCGTGTTGCCGTAGTAGTATTCCGAAGTAGCGGATTCGACGGGTGCCGACTGTTCGCCACGAACGATCGTCGGCTCCGCATTCTCGCTGGCACTCGCCGAGGGAACATAGTAGTCCGACGCACTGCTCGTCGCCGAAGCCGTAGGCGCAGCAACCCACGAAGGACTCGCCGTGGCGGTTCCATCCGCTCCGACCTTGACGACGTAATCCCACGACCCGTCGGCCTCTTGTGTGGGTTCCATTACGAGACGAACGGTAACAGTCGGAAGAGCCACGTTTTGCTGTCTGGAGGCGTAGCTTTCCGCTGCCTTGATGGCTTCTTGAACCGGGTCCGAGGTTGGGGTTGCCACCGGAGAGGAAGACGAGGTCTGCTCGGCGGCGTAGTTAGAGTAGGTGAATGTCTCAAAGGCTTCCACCGAGGCGGTGAGAGAGGAAACGATCTTGGACGCCTTTTCGTCGGGAATCTTGATATCGGGCTGCTGCGTGTTCTTGCCCGACGACGTGTCGATCGAGTCCGTCGAGACGGGAACGGCCGCGGCGTGCACGGCAGCAGGAATGTCGTCCGCCGCAGACGGACGATGGTACACTTCGGCAGAAGCGACCATTCTCTTCTCCGGGCCCGACTCTTCAGGCAGAATGACAAACCTCTCTGCCGGTGGCGCAGGAGGCGATCGCAACTTGAGGAACGACGATGCCGCGGAATGGATTCGGCCCCGCGCACCACCTCGTCCGCGAGGGAGGGCAGCGGCGGAGGCCGAGGTGCTGGCGATGGCTACGCCGAGTAGAAGTGGTGAGACGTGCATCGTGGTGCGTGAGGTGTAGTAGTGATAGAGGGCGCAAGTGAGGGGACTGGGGCGAATGTGACGTGTTCGCTAGGCTGTTGCTATGAATTCGTGTGAATGGCACCAGGCCGATATCTAGCGTTCGAATGTCAGCGTGGTGTGCGTCCCAAAGGTCGAACGACTCACGTAGCTGTGTCTAGCAAGAGCTTGTGCTAGGCAGAGATGGCAGCGCTATGACAGGGCAGCTGCGTGGCGATGAGGAGAGTGGGAGAGTACGACGAGTTCAAGAGCTGCGTCGAGCAACGAATGAACCTGATCAGCAAGGGTTTTCCCTCTGATCAAGGCGAACCTACCTCGTTCTAAGTACGTAGGAGAGAATGCACCGAGGGGAATCGCCAAGCTGCGTCAGAGAGTGAATGGCCAACGACGAGTTTACGCGGACGAGATGGCTGAACGTCGCGCGCCAACTTTTGGTTGAGGCATCTTCTATCGATCGTGCCCCGGGGCTTTCTGCTGCGACTAGAAGGCTGCGAGAACATAAGCTTTTCCCTCATGTGACGTGAGTGCATAAGTGCGGAGATCAGAGACAGATGTCCATTTCGACCTTGCCGCCTGCTTCCGAGACAGAGCGACCTGATCGTCATGACCTCTTGATCGTTTTCCATTCACTCTTCACTACCGTGCAACCATGTCTCGTCGAAACTTGAGCGCATACGACAACAAGCTCGTCGCTTCCGCCCTCTCTCATCCATCTTCGACTGGCCAAGGATCAACGGCGGCGCCGGGAGGAGAACCCTTGCCTGCCAGTACAACGACCACAAGCCCCATCGCGTCCGTCTTCCCAGCCCTCCATCATGTCGCATCCTCCTCCTCCTTCGCATCAGTCGCCCAGACCATTCACAACGCGGGCACCAGTTTCGGAGGCTCCAGCGCGTATGCCGGTGTGCATCATGGATTGACCGCGCCCGTGACGCGATCGTTGTCGAGCATGACGTCGTCCTCGGCTGGAGGAAGCGGGCAGACGAGACCGAGTATTGGAGCGGTGATAGAGGCCAATTCGCATCCGAGTCACCCGGCTTCGCCTTGGAGTGTGCTGACGCTGCATATCTTGCCGGTGTTCAATGGCGTGCCGCTGGGAGGTTCGATCGAGGACTTGAAGTGAGTTCCAGGCGCACCTTCAGCTCTCTTCCTATAGCTGACGACCGTATCAGCGTCCTCGCAGAAACGCACATCAAGTCGTGCCGTACCCGTTCCCCACGGCTGTACCGCCGCTTGGTTTCGTCGGATTTGCAGGAACTCGTCTCGACGGGAATGTTGACGGTTCGCGCGAAATTCGAGGACGCCGCTGTGAGGGAGGATCCGCAGCGGTTGGTGGTCCGTATCGCAGAGGTGTGGGGGTTCTTCTGGGGCTTGCTGCCGGTGAGTTGCTGATGAGTGCGAGCTGTGGGTTGTTGCTCATCCGGTGTGAGATCTCAGACGCTGCAAGGTGTGTTTCTACCGATAACGATGCTCGCCAATGACGACACAGCAGAGTCTCAAGGCGCATCAGACCCAACAACCTCGGCGCCAAACGTTCGACGGCTCCTTCTTTCTGGGTTCATGCTCCACATCCTTCTGCCGATTCTTCCCGCGCTGGTGGACGCGCTGAATCCACTACAATACACTTCCAATATACAACCCACCACGCCATCTGAAGACGGTCGACGTCCATCATCCACCGACGGCTCAGGAGTTCCCGCGCCAACACCGCTACCTACCGCAGACCACCTCGCACGAATCAAACACATGAGCTTGATTCTCTCCACCCAAGCGCGCGGATCAGACTTTTTCACGCTGCACGAACAGGGCCGAGCGCCGGCCGGGAACGAGGAATACGGCATGGATGACAACGTGGACATGGATCCCTCTCAGCGCGATCTGTACAATCGATACGCCGTCCAGAACCTTCTTCGAGCGGTTGCAGAGCTCAAACAGCAAGGACACTATCATTCCGGCCCGAGCGAATCGCCCTCCGCTTCCGACGCAGGCCTGCCCAATACCAGGCGCGAGCGAGCCGGTAAGCCCTCTTACCCCGCCAGCGTGTTTCGCGACCGATCCGACAGCGGCTGGGCGTCCCAACGACCGCTTGCGCCGCGGACACGGCTCTACAGTACCGGCGAGCGCAGCGAGGACGGGGGTAGCTCTTTTCTCGGAGTGAGGGCAGCGTTTGATAGGCAATCATCGGTCGATTCGGATGCGGGGAGTGAGGAGGTTGCCAGAGATGGTACATTGACGCCTGGCGGCGGGGAGGACGAGTCGAGAACGAGGCGGCCGTCGGCTGTCAGTCAGGAGACGATGGATGGGCGGCGAATTGGCAGAGTTTGACTTTACGGTTTGTGAGGCGTGAACGGGTGCAGGTTTCGGAGAATGGATTAAAACTGGTTGTATTGGGCATTTAAATCGTAGGGGACGCGATGATGCAATCGTGAACTCGATTGCTGACTCGCATTGGTTCGCAGGCTCTCTAGCTCTGTACAAACGCACACCTGTGCTTGCAGATCAAGCAACAGTCAGAGCGATGTGTTCCAGCTTTCGAAGTGAATCGACAGCTCCTCGGCGCAAGCGGATGCTTTTCTCAACCTGAAACGCGACAAAGGAGCGTTCCCATTGAGGCCCGATCGAGGCCAAAGGACTTTGACGGACAATAGCTCGAACAATGGCACAGCTCGAGGCTGTGCAGGCGACAGGCGACCAGGCGACCAGGCGACCATCAAATCACTGATCCGTTTGATGGACAAATGTTACCTTCGAAGACGATATGTTGATCTGGTACTTTTGGTCTTCCGCCCCTGCTCATTGACTTACGACCCTGGCCCTGATCAAAATTAATGGTAAGTCCCCAGCGGCTTCTGTAGAACTCACTCGTCTTCATCTCACAAGCCCACAGGACTTTCTCAAGAAGTTTGACTTTGGCCGAGACGGTGAAGCAGGTACGTGCACTTGATCCCGTTCAACCCGGTCAGGCTGATCAGAACATCGTGCAATGGGATGATTCACAGAGCCGGTCAAGCAGGAAGATCACTCGCAGCACGCAGAAACCTCATCCGGCCAGAAAAACGTGCAATTGATGTCGGGTGACGATGACATGCTGATGGACTACGCAGGTAAGGAGCATTTTTCCTTCTTTTATCGTGTTGATTGATCAGGGTCACGGAAATTCACATATCTATGGTCGCCTCGCAACGGACATCTATCTTCCCATACACTCCTTGCGACATTCTCAGTTCCCCAAGGACTCGCAGCCGCCTACTTCAATGGCGATTTCAAAGCGGAAGGAAAATGGGCGACGGGTTTCGAGGATAACGGAGACGTTGGTGAGTCCACTGCTAGTCGCAGGATGAACAAAAGCGGAGGCTCATGTCTTTCTCTGCTTCAAGGTCAAGACATCGGATTCGATCAAGTCTTGGGTGCGCTCTGGGCCCCTACGTATTTTGAAACTTGTCTAACGCCATTGATACTTCCAGACCCGTATAAGCCGGCTACTGCTCTTCCAATCATCACTGAAGACAGGTTCCTCCGGCAATCCCACCAGCCCGACCCGCAGCTAGTGACGTCTGCACTTCCAGTCTCTGGGCTCTTTGGCGGTGCGGCAAGTGCATTTACTCCTCAAACCCAACTCCCCGGGTTCGCAGGTATGTCAGGTCAAAGCCGGTCAATCAGGTGGGACTATAGCTGACATCGAAGCATTACCAGATGAGACGGAACTCGCACACAGGTCGTATGCCCGAGCCGAATTCGACGAAGAGGCCTCGTCCGTTTCGAGTTCCGTCTCTGCTGATGGCGACGACGACTCGGAACTACTCGTGCAAAACTTTCGAAATGGCTATAGGGGTATGTCTTGCGATTGACCAATATCCTAAGGATCTCGAACTGACCGAGATGTATGGCATGGGCAGACGTCCCGGACGGAGATCCCGACAGTGCGCCCGATAGCGCTCAACTCTCCGCGGATGAACCGACGGAAAACGATGGTCTGCTGAAAAGGCTGCGTGAGCGAATCGAGGATCAAGTCGAGGAGCAGGTTGTCGATGAGGTAACGGAAAGGTTTAGAGATCTTGGTGGCGAACCGGTTGAGGGATATCTTGACCGTGAGTGCGAGAACTCGACTATGATACCGCTCAACTGACCTGGTACGTTCTGTGTCCCATAACGCGCATATAGGGGACGAATGAACCCGCGGTCTATCGACGCCGCATCGAACCTGCTGTCAGGAACAAACTTCGAGCCTCGGCCTGCTTTATCCAAGTCAAGCATCTCATACATCGTCTCCCACGGACACAGCTTCTTGCCGTTTTCGCTATCCTCGATGAGGGTTGCATGACAGTCCGCGTCTCGAGTTCTGTCAGCGGGACTGTCCTCAGCATCGTTGGATCGCGTTGTATACCTATGTTGGACTTGGCCTCGATCCGTGTGCGGCTTGTCGTATCCGCATCGATTGACTTGTGCTTCCCAGGAATCCACCGGCCGCAGATGGCTTGACCTTCGTGAACATGGATGAATTCGTTCGCTTAGGTGACAACTACGAGACACATTGACCCTCCCCGTCCCATGATGCGTGTTTCCAGCGACTATGCGGACTGCCCGAACCCTATTACTCCACGATACTTTGACCTGCATCAACAGTCCAACAGTCGCGGCCGGCGCGGCACCAGACTCTGCGCTTGAACGCAACCTGCGGCCGGAATGTCAATCACCGATATCCACTGAGACACTACTGGTGGAGACTAACGAGCTTCCTATGACGAATCTCCGGAGCCCCTGCATCCTTCGCCGAACAGGTGATTGGCTCGGCCGTCGATGCAAGAACGTACGGATCTGACCTTCAGCGCATCAGTTGTTCAGTTGTCGAGGATATAGTCAGACGAGATCAACCCCTTCTTCGACACCTGCCACACGGACAGCCCGGTACGCTTCGATTTCAACTACCTCCTTCACTATTGTTCCACCCATCAATCGGGTTCGTAACTGGTTCGTACCATGTCAACCGAAACTTTACCACCACAAGAAGAGCAGCCGAAGCAGCAGAATGGCAAAGCGGGCAAAGCTAGCCCTGGCGAGGCCAATATGAATCCTCCCACTGTTACCGCAAAGTTGAATGGCGGAGATACTACCAGCAAGCAAGGCAGAACCTTTGCGCTGCAACACAAGTTGCCGAAACTTCCCGTCCCCCCCCTGAAGGACACCTGTGAGCGATACCTTCGTGCATTGCAGGGCCTACAGGTAAGTGCAGGGCAAACTCCTGCTTCGACCGAGTCTGACAAGTCAATCTCCTTGTAGGACGAAGAAGAACACGAGAAAACACAGCAGATCGTGAAAGAGTTCTGCAAGCCTGGAGGTGAAGGAGAGAAGTGGCAGAAGAAGCTAGAAGAATACAACGAAGGTGTTGATAGTTACGTGGAGGAGTTTTGGTGTAAGTATCATCCGGCTGGTAAAGAATAGCAGACTGAAAGAAGGCTCTTCGGTATTGCAGACGAGTCGTACCTCCAGTTCCAGGAATCTGTCGTTCTGAGTCTGGTAAGTCATCCTCTTGATGATCAACGACTGGATTTCTGATTTACTTCCTGTCACCAGAATCCATTCTTTGTCTTGTCGTATGTCATCAGGCAGCGGGACTCTGATCCGAAACCAGATTGACCAAGACTCTGCCTATCCTGCAAACAGGAGCGACGTCACACCATCAAGGGCCCAACAGCTACCACGAGCTGCGAGCTTGATCTTCGCGTCACTCTGTAAGCAAGCACTTGTCGGCTCTGTTGAGCTACCGCTGATTGTCCGTATCCTTGGTAGATTTCGTTCACGATCTACGAAACGAATTGCTGGAACCGGATACGATTCGGGGCACACCTTTGGACATGGAGCAGTACAAGCGCTTGTTTGGTACTAGCAGGGTGCCAACTCACGTACGCATGAATTACCTTCCCGCAGTAATAGGCCTCTTGCTAATATTTTCAACTTCGTGCAGAACGGCTGTCGGATGGACATCACGGAAGACAGCAAGCACATCGTCGTGCTCCGTCGAGGCCAGATGTGTGAGTACCGCGTTTCGTTCTTCGCATCGGCAGCTGAAGGCGGTCCCGATGATAGACTGGTTCGACTGCCTCGATGATAAGAACAGACCTCTGCTGAATGACCGAGAAATTCTCAAGAACCTAGAAGCGATTCTCGAAGACGCCGATCAGACTTCAGCATTGGAAGTAGCCCAAAACGCCATCGGACTACTCACAACGGAGAACCGGAAAATCTGGTCAGACCTGCGAAACAGCATCCTCAAGTCGAACAAGAACAACGCAGAATGCCTCGCTGTCGTGGATTCGGCCTTGTTCATCGTGTGTCTGGATGACTGCAAGGCGAAAGATTTGTCGGAACTCTGCGGTAACTTTTTGTGTGGAACGTACGACTTGCAGCAGGGTGTACAAGTAGGGACATGTACGAATCGGTGGTACGACAAGGTGAGCCCTGAATGTTACCTATGGGCCGCCACAGTAGGACTGACAATTCGCTCTGGCGACACAGCTGCAAATTATCGTTGATGCCGATGGCGAAGCCGGAATCAACTTCGAGCACACTGGCGTGGATGGCCACACTGTCTTGAGGCACGTTCATAGAGAGTCAAAGTCCGAGCTTATTGGCTGATCTACATACCCCAGATACGCCGCGGATGTATACACCGAGCTGGTCTTGCTGTTCGCTAAGGTAAGCGAGAGCTCCTGCAAACATGTATTCCGCGATGAGAACCTCACCCAATTCGTGACAGAGCATCAATCCAGCAACACCTTCGTTCTTCAAGGCCAAGCTGTCGCCCTACTCCAAGTCATACAAACCTAAACCCGGAGAGGAAGTACCAGAGGCGCGCGAGGAATGGGAAACGATGCCGCGAAAGCTTCAATGGAAGCTCACTCCAGCGATTCGAGCTGGAGTGCGGTTTGCGGAAACACGAATTTCGGATTTGATCTGTCAGAACGATAGTCAAGCGTTGGAGTTTAAGGGTTACGGCAAGAACTTTATCACGCGCCATGGGTTCTCCCCCGATGCCTTTGTACAAATGGCCTTTCAAGCTGCCTATTACGGTCTATACGGTAAGTGATCGGTCCGATAGAATGCCAGCCCTCTCTAATTCCTTTCATCAGGGAGAGTCGAGAGCACATACGAGCCGGCCATGACAAAGGCGTTCGTCCACGGTCGGACGGAAGCTATCCGCACCGTTCAGCCAGAGAGTGTCCAGTTTGTCAAGGTGAGACTCAACGTTTTTCATATTTTATTCGGGTACTGACAAGGCATTTGTTGCAGACCTTCTGCGACGAAGGATCGTCCGTGAAAGAAAAGATCGAGGCGTTGAAGAATGCCTGCAAGCGACATACGGCTCTGACGAAGGAATGCAGCCAAGGTCTCGGACAAGACAGGTGAGTACATTGCAGCGGCAAGGATACGACGATATGTCTGATCAAACCCCGCAGGCATTTGTATGCCATGTACTGCCTGGCTCAACGAGAGATTGAAAAGACGAATGCCAATTTCAAGGCGTTGCCGGACATTTTCACCGACCCGGGATACAGCACCTTGTCGACCTCGGTGTTGTCGACTTCCAACTGTGGTAATCCAGCCCTTCGTGTAAGTTGCATGAGCAGAACATTATCCGACAGCACGCTTACCCATGCCTCCTCAGCTCTTTGGCTTTGGTCCGGTCACGCCTGATGGTCAAGGTATCGGCTACATCATCAAGGACGAGGGGATCTCCATTTGCGCTTCGTCCAAACACCTACAAACCCGGAGGTTCCTGGACAACGTCGAATCCTACCTGCACGAAATCCAGCGTATGTTGATTCAGACGTGGAGACAGGCCAACGACCGAAGCGATTCCTTCGTGGATCACTCGGGAACGGTCCGCGATGCCAGGACGGGCAAAGCGATCGAGGTCGTGCTGAGGGACGATGGGAAAGATGATGGGGAGGACAAGCTCGGTACGACACCTATCCTTCAGAAGCCTTCATCGCTGACTTTTTGTGTCGTCTCAGTCGCTGGTTTCGGTTTCTACGATGCCGGTGTGGATATGATTCAGGCTCAGCGAACGAGGAAACACGTTGTTGGTAAGTAAAGGCGCACTGTTCGAGTCGGAAAGGGGTGATTGACCGTCTTTTTTCCACTTGTATAGGGAAAACGCTACGAACATCAGCATTGTAACGGTGGGCAGAAGAGACTCAAGTCGGGATCACTACTTTGTACGAATATGCCTTCGAAACGGTGTATCAGCTACTAGTTTGTACAGCGCACCATATGTGCCAGCAGATCGTTGTAATGTCGGTTTACCATGCTGTCAAGTCCTTCAATTTCAGTCAGGTCTGCAACGGCCTCTCCGCCGTCAACCTCCGATTCACTTATAGCGGCTAGCGGCGCAGTACTCGCGCAGTCGCTCCTTTCAGCTCTCTTTTCTACTTGGGAGGCGTGACTACCCAGCTGACTCTCGTGCTGCGGAATTTCGACTTATTTAGCGCGAAATTAACGGGCTGTGATCGGGACGTGACATGCGAAACACGACCAACACAGTTCTACACATCTGAGATGGGTGACATCCATGCTCATACGGCTCGGTGCCCTCCTCTACAAAGTCTCTATACCCGCGACCTTTCAGCATTGTTGATCCGTGAAACATGGGCGCGGCCCGAGCATGAACAATATTCCTCCGCCCTCGGTCGCGACTAGAAAAAATTCTGCACATCCGGCGCCCATACCGCTTGATGTCATTGAGCCGTTCGTCGACAAGCAAGACGAGCAAGGGGTATCCAGCCGTTCATGGGGAGTCACCGTAAACGCATCATCTCCTATTTCGCCACACCGGAAAGAAGCTCATCGTCTGAACAAGAAAGCGGAAACGTCGAAACGCAGACGAAACAGATATTCGTTTGACCTTGGTCTCGAGAAACCCGAAGACGGTCTACCTGCACTACCGTCGATAACGGAATCGCTCAGTCGTGAATCGTCACGTCCTCCGTCAAGAGCGTTGTTCGGGCAGGAGCGCAGCGCAATGTCATCCAGTGGGTTCCGCCGCGGGTCAGCAGCACGCTCGAATTTACATCCCGGCCTTGATCAAGACGAAGACGATCCGCGCTCGAAGGAATCTGCGGAAGGCCAAGCATGGATACCTCAAGCCACAGGCGACGCAAGTGGTGCTAGCGGGATGCCTCATGTTCCATTCCCCCACGAGGGAGGTCATGCGATACCGCCTACAACAAGCTCGACCAATTCAAGGAATCTATTACCGCTATCGGTTTCGGGAAGATCAAGCGCCGAGAGCTCACCTTCAATATCTCGCTATGCCTCTCCAGCTGTGGGGTATTCTTCCAATGCCTCGTACCACGACAGCCTGGGAGGCAGCGGTATCCTGGGGTCCGAATCCGAGGGAGTGCGTAGCTATGGAGTGGGACGCGCAGCGATCGGTGTCGCTACGGACACCACGGGGAGCGAATTTGATACGGACGAAGATGATGTACATACGTCGAAACCTTTGTCGGCGCGGACGCTCTGGTCTCAAAAGAGGGCCTCGGGGCAACAAGCAGAGAGTCGTTCATCAACCAGTCAGTGGCCCTGGCGATCGAGACGCCGGACGGTTGATTTGCTACGAGATGACCAGCCGGCCGACTTCAATCGGGGACACGGAAGGAATACGAGTAATGACTACAGTCCTCTGAAAAGAGAAGAATCTGAGGGATCGCTGGTCGGACGAGTCGACAGGGATACGCCGAGCAATAGTCTAACGCACTCTTCGTCCTCTTTCGGTAATACCATGGCAGGATCCCGCCATTCGGCGCATCCGGAATACACGGACTACCAATCCCTGCCGACGGTTGCCGACGACCTTTCGTTGCCGAAGACGCAGTCGGATTCGACTTCGGTTGCATTCTCGTCGGAACTAGGCAAGCACCGGCGGGGTCTCAAGCAGTTCCTGCATTGGACCAAGCGGAGGATTGGGATGGGAGCTTCTGGAGTAGTCGAACTTGCGACAGAGGCTAGCCAACGTGTCGCAGGCACGACGGGCGGAAACGTACGACTTCCTTCCGGATCTGTCGGATCGCGGCGGCGGAATAGAAGAAGGCAGAATTCCAAAAGCAGAACAGACGATACTCTGTGGCTGCTGAACGTGTTGTGGATGGTGCCAACACAGCCAATCACAATTGTAAGTTGAGGGCACGGAAACCGACGTGCAACGGTACTGATTGGAATATCTCTAAGCTCTTGGCATTGATACTCTTTGGCGCATTCGCCGTTACCTTGACGATAACGCTAAAATACCTTCTCAATCCGGACAAGGCGCCTCTGCCGTGGCGCGATTATTGTCAATCGCCACATCCAAGCTATTATACGCTACAGTATCCGCCAAATCATCAATCGACTCCGGAAGACCGTCAAATCCGACTCTCAATGGAGCAGAACCTCCTCACCCTACCTGGCGCATCTGCCGATCTCCTGCATGTCATAAATTCGACACATCCTGCTTGGCCATTTCGCAATCAGAAAGACCTGCCGTACTCTGCCGAGTCCTTCGATGTGGATTCCCTCCAGCCTGTCGGAGTCTTCGTCGGAGTATTTACTATGGACGAAGGGCGGGATCGACGCATGCTGATCAGGCAGACCTACGGGAACCATCCCAAAAGCAGGGTACCGGGGACGGAGGGTGTCCGCATCAAGTTTGTCATGGGTCGACCAAGGGCCGGATATGAAAGGTCTGTGGCACTGGAAATAGAGAGTGAGTCTGGATTGGTTGCTGCCTGTTGTCGCGCCGTCTAAAGCATCCACCGCAGCGTTTGACGATATTATTGTGTTGGACATTCCGGAAAACATGAATTCCGGAAAAACCCATGCCTTCTTTTCTTGGGCAGCGGATCATGCAATGGTACCGGACTGGACCTATCCTTCGATCGAATCCGATGTGCCCAACGCCGAAGAACCTTCAACACCAAATGCACACCTTCGAACACGTCGACTGCAACGCATCAGCCGTGGTCAGTCCCAAAATATCCTACCCGGTGATCACCACAGGCAGCTTGCAGCAGACGCCCTGGCCGAAGAAAGCAGCGCCGACGCCACAGGTCCCAGCGTTCGCGCGAAGCCTTGGTCGACACCGGTCTATCAAGGCGAGAGAAGACCGGACTATATAGTCAAGGCAGATGAGGATTCATTCATCGTATTGGGCGAATTGGAAAGGCGTCTGCGTGTATCCCCCCGCAAGCTGACATATTATGGCTGTAAGTGAGCCCATAACAGCTCGTTTCAACTCTGACATAGCGATCCCTGACCAGATCTCGTCAAGGACTTGTTCATGGCTGGAGAATGCTATGCTCTATCCTACGACCTCGCACATTTTGTCGGCAAAGCCGAAACATACAAAACGATGACGCGAGGGGCAGAAGACAAATTGGTCGCTAGATGGCTTCGCATGCATCCACGTCGAGAGGAGATCTCGTGGGTAAGCGAGAGATGCTGGATATACGATCATCCAAAGGCCGGAACAGTGTAAGTTAACAGTTGAGCCCGTATTTTCCTCGGTTCTAAGCTATTGCGATTGCAGGTATTCACACGGGTATCTGTTCCCGTCCATGGTAGACATCATCCGCCATGAGAACATCAGCGAGCTACCTGTACGCGAGTTGGCACTTCGCGGAGGCAAGGCATGGGCCAGCTCGTATTCGACAGTGTCAAAGTTCGGTGCGCGTTATGCGCTTCCCACCAGTGATCTAAGCGTCGCGCAGGAAGTCGAGGCCCTGATCGAAGGCAGTGAAATGTCATTGCTCATGCGGCGGCCAGATTTATCCAGTGGAGACCGGTCAAGGAAGCCACGGCCTATGGATCGCCATACCGTAGAAGAAGTCTACGATCGGCGTCCTACGCGATCGCAACGATTTCGTGACGATCCTGTTGAGCGTGGCGGAACAGCTATCGTTCATTATATCAAACGCCAGGAGTGGTTCATGGAAACGGCTCTGGCGTTACTCGGAAGTTTACCGACAGCCGACAAGGTGACAGAAATTACCAGCTCGTCGCCACCAAAACAGAAGTAGAGGAATGGGTGGTAGGACATCAGATAGTAGTGCCCCATCGCCGACACCGGCGACAAGCAGCATAGCAACAACATTCATACCTCAACACTAATACAACATCTTATCGCGCAGAAGCGCCGCCGCCGACAGCCATTTGATTGGCCTTATTACGACGACTTAACGACCTTTAATGAATGTATCGCATGCCCGTAGGCAATGATAATGAAATATCGTTGCCCGTCGTTTCCTATTCTAGTGCGGCTGCTAAGTAAATTGCGGCAGGCCCATGCTGATTGTAGTCGGACTTTGAGATAGCATGACCGTTGAGAACAGCCTGGAGCAAAGGAAGAACAGTCAACGGAGAGTTCACACAATTGAAGACAAGAATGCCTACCTTTGCCGCTATCGAGGCGCCCAGGAAAGGTGCAATATTTGTACTTGCGTTCTTGAACTCCGGATAGTACTCGCTACATAAGAAACCGTTTCAGGAAGTCGTCGAAATATCTCGTAGGGGTCTCACTCACGGCATTCGCAGAATTCGATAATGATTTGGCTGTTCATCGGTCTCACGATCCGGGTTGGAGAGCAAGAACAGGTTGAGGTGTGACGTTATGGCATATGGTAGCGCTGTTCTTGTGTCAGGCTTTGCTTTCGGCACCTTGCCGGATCGATACTCACATGGTATTCTCGCCAGATCTCCAGTGAACACGATACTCTCCCACACAACTTGCCTGTAAGTTGGCTCGAGGTTCTTCATGACTAGCGTCATTCCCTCTTGTACCGTACGCGACGATCCATAGTCGAGTCCATCGAGTGCTCTGTACAACGGCTCGCAAGCACGATGTCGCACCGGTCCAACCTTGACTTCGAGATCCAGAGAAGCGACGCGGTACGTTTGCACATCCGCAGCCTTTTCTGCTGCAGCCTGAGCTGCCCTCTCGTGTGCTGCCTTTTCTGCGGCAGCTTGTGCCGCTGCATTTGCTGCGGCGCCTTTCTTGTTTTTACTTTCCTTGAGCTGTTGTATCGTTTTTGTGTCTCCAGTGACAAGGCTTGGGGAAAAACGGGACATCAGGCGACGGAAACGCGAGAGGTTGTTCGGGAAGGCGTACATCTTTGCGACGTTCAGGACACCTTCCTCCTCCTCTGGCTCCCCATCCTCTCCAATGACCGCTACTTTGCCCCCAGTCGCCAGCGGCACCACAAGCTTGCCGCGATCCTCATCGTCGAAAATTGCCTCGGCCAGTTCTCGGAACACCGATCCGGCTGGGAGACTCGAATTCCGTTCAGCGAGCCGTCCCGCGATTTGCGTTTGCAAGGTGTCTTCTTTTGATAACAGTTCCGATAGGTGTCGAACACAGTCTTCTCTCCCGACATCCACGCATCCGGCGAGATCCGTTCGAACCGTGCTCTCGATGACCACGGCAATCTCGGTCGCGTACGTCCCAACGTGCACGACCATCCCCGTGACGGCGCCAACGCCGAAGAGCGATGCTACCGGCCAAGGCATGACAGCGAATGTCGGGCAGTTGAGAGATTCGAATGCGAGTTGCGTGTATCTTGCAAGGAGCGCGTTCGAGTTGACGAATGAGCGTGTTGGTGGTGGAACCAGGATCAGTGAGGTCACGTTTTCTTGCGCAGGTTGTCCGAATTGGTACGAGAAGAGGTATTGCCTGTTGCAGCGATACGCGGTAAATAATGCTCAACATCAACGTAAATCAGCGACGTACAGAATAGCCTCTCTTCCCCTCCAATCTAGCGTTCCAACGGGTTTCCCCTTTCCCTTTCCAACAGATTCCTCATATGGCCAGAAGATTTCGATACTGTTTGCTTCATCCCGAGACAAGGCATCCTCCAGAAAGTGTCCGACAAGGTAGTCCGAAAGCGGTCTCTGATCACCTTCAGTGTCGTCCATTGACTGGCTTGACGCGGCTGGTTCTCCGTCTATCGCTGTCGGACGCAGGCCATACCTCGCCCGAAGAGTCTGCGTAGCGGGTATCGGAAACGTCAGTCAATAACATGTATAATAGCAAGTACGAGTCTCGGTACATACCACTGTGGGTGCGGGCACACCGGAAGAGTTGGACGCTGTCCTGATGTCACGACCGGCAATGATGTAGCGGCCGTCTACGACTGCCATCGAAGGGATTGACATGGCGGAGTTGCAAGGCTACAAGCTGGCTGCTTCCAGTGCTTTGGTGAAGTACTATATCAGTAATACATGAACCGAAGTGGACTGTGATCGAATGTTGATAGTTTGAAGGCTGTTGTTGACATCTCGTCCAACTCTGGTCATAAATGAGTGAAACTACTACTGTACAGGATTTCGTTACAGCTGTTGATTCAGTCATACGGTCAGTACATAGCGTACTCTGTCAGATAGCGACGACAACGACCCGAAGCTTAATCAAGTCGTCCAAAATACCGCGCCGCGCAGGAAATGCTAGACAGAACCTAGCACACGACGCCTCATGCAGGAATCTATTGCCTGCGATTCCTCCGACGCCTGATTCCGAAGAATCGCTTCTCGACTTGGCACGGTCAGCACCGTCATTCATTCCCGCATAGATGGCGACTTCGTCTACAGGGGCCACACCGACAGTGGTCACATCTGGGGTGACTGTAAACTTCCCCCAGTCGACAGGTCGAAGCTCTCTCGACCTCTTCCCAACCGGACCTACAGGAACACATAGTTCCGCAACGGCGACCGGTAGCAGTACGCCATTTCGAGGAACGGCGCCGTCCCTCTATCTCATTATCGTTAGTGATCCACTTTTGCAACATGATATGATGCACACTAAGATATCTATCGCGACAGTTTGCGTCAATCCTTGTTCTCCTGATCGTCACATCCCTCGGAGTCGCTATTCGAGCAGTCTACTTCCGACGTCGCTTTCGTAACAGCGTCGACCGCGCCATCGAACGAGGCGATATTCCCGCAGAATGGGGAACACCAGGACCAACAGGGCTATACGGCTACGGATGGTGGCGGACGATGGGTATCAATCGGTTCTTTGGCGTCGATCCGGATGCGGACGACCTTCGGGGATTCATGATGGGTGACTGGAATGGCGCGACGGGGAGAAGACGCAAGCCGAAGAAGGATTACGGAGAGCCGCCTACCTTGTATGAAGTCGAGTTGGACGATGCGGACGACTCTTATGGATATTCAGGATCGTCTTGGATCGAGAAACAGGCAAGTCAGGTCACTGCATGTCACCTGTTTTGCGATTGACACCCATCACAACACATAGCCGCTCGGCGCAGCCGTATCCAATGGTAGCCAGATACCGACTCGTCTTCAGTCCGACACCTCGAACAGTCGACCCGATGTTCAACCTACACTTCAGTCTCGCAATAGCCGGATACCCACAACACTACCGACTCTTACTTCTCAACCTGAGACTGTGGCGGAAACCACGTCTGCAGGCTTAAATGATAACGATGTTCTGCAGGTCCGATACCTGATACGGATGCCCGAATCCGAAACTGCAATTCACAGCCGGAATCAACCCGACGAGTATGGCGAGATCGTCTCCCATGGGCCAATGGAGCTGGGCGTCTGGCAACCGGTGATAGTAACCAGGGAGCGCTCAGAGTATCATCTCCGGGCGTCTGAAGATAGCACGATTAAGAGCGAAGACGTGCGCGTCGACCATAGTTGGAAGCCATGACATACTTGGGCAACCATACCAACGAACCCCTCAGCTACGCGATACCATCAATTTATAACATCAATTGCAGGATTACCAAGTCGAGCCATCTATCAAACTTGTATCCTGCGTTGGGCAATCTCCCTGCCTCTACGAATCCCTCCTTGACGTGCATGCTGATACTGATGGCATGTTCCGCCTCGATCTCCGCGACCATTGTTTTCATTCCCATATCTCTTGCTTTCTGTATCAACTCCTTCAGCAGCGCTTTGCCCACACCCCTGCCCTGTGTACCATGTCCGACATATATGCTGTCCTCCACCGTGAATCGGTATCCCTCCTTGGCATGAAACGTTCCTAGACAGCCCCAACCCAAAATGCGCCGCGACTCGTCCCCAGCTTCCCTAGTCACCAGAACAGGATACCCATCTCGCTTTGTGGCTTGAAACCATTCTTTCCGCCGCTCGAGTGTATGAGGTTGATAGTCCCATTGTGCAGTGGTGTGAAGGATTGCGTGATTGTAGATTTCGAGGATTTCGGGCAAATCGGCCTCAGTAGCTGCTTCATGTATCAGGCTGGGAGTAGCGGAAGTCATTCCGAAATGTCGGCTAGTTGATACACGTACTGGGAGGAAGACGGCAAGTTACCTATCAGTGCAGACCGGATTCAAGGCTGAGCGCCAGACAACTTACCGAACGAAAGTCCACGAAATCTCGGGCGATTACACCGGTGTGAGAGTCCCACTCCGAAGAGCTTGGAGAGGTGGCGCAGAATGGGTATGTAGAGGAGGTTGAGCAGCTGGTTGAGCGTCGGAAGGGGTGCTTGCTCGAATTCTTCTCCCAATTTGGTGACACGGTAACACATTCCGGATATCCGATCGTTCTTCGGATGAAGCCGTCGCGTTCTCCTCGTCTGAAAAGCTGTCTGAGCAGGTCTGAGCCATTCTCCTCCTTAGCTTGTGGTTTGAAGGTCACGGCCGCTGATAATCGCGAATTACAACGATTGGCAACATCAATCGTCTATTCGCCAGGGAGGTCGAAACTCATTTGATTTCATTAATGAGCAGTTGAGCAGCAGGTGATCTACAACTTCTCGAAGTTCGCTGATGTCTTCAAGCACCGAGCGCAGCAGCCACGTCGTGATGATAGGTATTGTGTACAATTCGATTTGGTCTTGTGAATCCCTCAGTGAGGCGGATCCGAAGGCAACAAGACGATCAATCTGTTTATTCCGTCCTGATGTCTGTTTACTGTGCGTCTGAGCAAGGTGGTATAAGAATCACGCTCTCGGCGAACTCGCTATCGAACTGCCCACGTACCACTTCGACCATCTCCCAAGCCCTCCATCACGCTACCGCCGTCTGTCAAATCAAGTATGCGGCGCGCGAGAGCCGCAATCTCGCTCGCTCCGCTTTCGCCTGTCGATCCCCCATCATCGTCGTCGGAAATGGACCCTCTTCTCGGGCTACCATCCTGGGAAGCAGGTGCTGCGGTGGACAATTGCTTGATGAGGGATAGCAGGATTGGCGATGAACGGATGTTATTTGTCAGTGTTTCGTCTTCTGCCTCCAATAACTGCACAATTGTCTGTCGATTCGCGCCGATTAGCAGAGAACCAAAACAAAACCTTGACTACTTACCCAAACCGCGATATGCTGGAACGTCTGATCAGAACTACCGAGGAACCGAACGAGATACGTATGAAGACCGCCATCGGGCTGGTTCCAAACGGCGTTGAATGGTGCATAGTCTTCCGCGGCTGAAACGAGCGTGATCATACATCAGTAACTCATTCACTTTGTGCGGCCGAGGGGACTCACCCTTTGACGAAAGGTTACCAAGCGCTGCGGCACTGTTACCCTGAACTTCTACACTTGGCGAGTTGGTCAACGGGATGAGTACTTCACAAATGCCCATTTCCAACAACTGGGGCTTGAGGTCATCTGCGAATCGAAGCGATGAGCCGATGGCGCAAGGATGCGATGCGGTTTACTGACCACTGAGCGCGAGGACGGCAACGCAAGCGGTCATCTCGCTTTGTACTACCAATGGCGCGGTCAAAACCAGCTGCTTGATACGCTCGACAGCGCCAGCTTCCACAATGGCAGTCTTGTTGCGTTCGCTGCTGGCTGCCAAGTTCCGCAAAGTGCTGATTGCGTGGCATTGAACTTCCTCGTTTTCGTCGAAGGATAGAAGTTCGATCAATGGCTGCAGGAAACCAGAATCGATGATCGGAGATTCGTTGGCAGGGTGGATGGACACGTTGCGAACGCATGCAGCCGCGGAGAGGATGAGGGGCAGATATGATGAATGAAGGAGGCGGAGTAATGGTGTGAGGCCATCGGCTTTGACGATCTCGAGTTGGTATTTCTCTGCAATCGAGCGTCAGCATCAGGAGGATTACCGGGGATGAGAGACTAACCATCACTGGCGAGATTCCTCAACGCTAGTGCTGCTTGACATTGAACCTTGAGACTGCGGCTTTCCATCAAGGCCACAAGAGACTGCACGAGTTTGGGTTCCGTTTGCGCTAGCTTCTTTCGGTTGGCAGCTGGAACGTCCATTCAGCGTTAGCTTGGGAATTGGCATCAGGTCTGAAGCTGCTTACCGTCTACCGCAATGTTCGAAAGCGCTGTTGTGCAGTAATACTGGACGTCGGTATCTGGCGAGTTGAGCAGACTGACGAGGACCGGAATGGCACCGGCATGAACAAGCTGATGTCGATTCTCGTCTACAGAAAAGCACGGATTCAATCAGCTGGGGGGACGCCGGATTCGATACGTGTTTGGCATACCTGAATGAGTCATGTTCAGAAGAGCGCCTGTCGCGTTCCTCTGTACTCGCATATCCTTTGACTTTGCGAGTCTCGTCAATGGCACCAGAGCGCCAGATTTGGCGATCTTTGTCTTGTTCTCATCTGACCGAGGATGCGAAGGTGAGCCGTTTGTGCCAAGGTTCGCAACATGACGACTTACCGTGAGTAGCGAGATTGGTAATGCATCCCACGGCGTTGCATTGGACCTCGACGTTCGGACTGAGCATCTGCCTGATCAACGGTTCTAAACCCCCTAGCCTGACTATCAACAGCTTGTTCTCGGCTGGGAAAGGTAATGTCAGTAAGCGGTCTTGTCGTCAAGGGTGATTGACCTCGACTCACGGTTGACAGCCAGGTTGCCGAGTGCTGCACTTGCAGCTCTCTGCACTTCCGTGTCATGGCTTCCCAACAGGAACAGGATCGGGTCCAGGGTGTCTCGCCCCACTTCCCGCACCTCCTTTTCCGTTATTTCTGCAAATGCCAACGCAGCCGATCGTTGGAGGTCAACGTTGTCACTGAATGACAAGGTCGTGAGGGATGCAAGTGGAGCTCCCGTGAAGAAGTTGGTTGTCTGTCGGTCTAAGATTGGCGAATTAGATCCAGGGAGAGATCAAACCCACTTGTTTCAGACTTACTCTCCAGGTGATGAAGCAGCTCCGACACTGCTTCCCGCTCGCTCTCCAGTAGTAGTGGTTCGTACACGTGCTTCCGTTTGGGGCCGCCTAAGAATGGTACGATGCGTTAGTCTTTGCCCCGCGGTCAAGGTTGACGCAGTCTTGCAACGGCCAACGTTGACGTGATGCATTCATAGTCCAAAACTCCGCTCTCCAAGTCTCCTTCCTCTCCTTCTGCTCTTTCGTCCCAAATTCCCACCCCATGACACCGTCCAAGGTCTCGCGGCTAGGACAACCTCCCGAACAGGGTACTCACATCCACAGCAACTCGACAAATTCCCCATGCTTTACGGCAAATGTAGATCGCAACGATCACTGATTGGCGTCGTTAATGTAGCTAATGCCGTTGTCGTCGTCTTTAGTATCGCTCTCGTCCTTGCGCTGCGCTGTCGATGAACACTCCTTTGTCGTTGAAGGCAGAGAACGATTGCCAGTTGATCGACTTGGTGAAGTCAATGGTAACAAGCGCCTAACTCGGAGGCTTGCCCGCGCGTACTTTCGTGTACAGAGCTTTGTGTACCACGCCCCTTGCGATGACGTTGATCAAGTACTGATGGGCCGATGCGTCTTTCTCTATTCGCCTCTCTGGTTGTGTGGATGTTCTCCGGTCAGGGCAACGGACTGGTTTGCTGAATATGAACGCCTGACGTAACAGGCGATTGACCCAGCTCGACAAGTACTCAGCACATGAGAGCCGTCATAGCGGGTTCGGCCGCTAAGCGCGTGTGATGTGGCAGTCTGGTCCGGCTCGAAGCGCGTTGTCACAAAGGCAGTGCGCTTGAATTCACCAGCCAGTCACTGACCTATACCTTCTCACGTGTGGCCTTCTGGACGTGTCTACTCATGCTCTCCATGGACCCCATACATGTGTTACAGCTATTAGCAACTTTCTCAAAGCTTCGCCGAGCGAATATCTTTCTTGACCTTTTCCGGCGCATCCCACAGAGGCAAGGCCAAGCGCGGCAGGTCGTCAAACTTCGGCTCCCGCTTCTGCATGGCGCCTTGCATCGCCTTGGGTGTGTCCTGTTTCGAGATTCAGAATCGGTCAGTAAGTCTCCTTGTTCGCGCTTGAATACTTGCACATACCTCGGACTGCAGCATGGACCTGAAAAGGCGGGAAGTTTTGTGGGTCAGGAGTCCGGACAGGGTTGATCAGGACTTACATGTTCCAGGCGGCAGTGTAATCAAGACCCTCTTGGACCGAATGGTCCCTGGCATCTGAGATAGGGCACAGAATTAGCATCGCCGCACACATGCAACGCCACCCGCGCCGTTACTCACGAATCATCAACCTCTTCGTCGAGGTGACCGCCACGGGACTCTTGTTCGCGATCACCTTGGCCATTTCAATAGCTTCCCCGATGACTCCGTCGCGACCGCCAGGTACAACTCGGCTCGTGAACCCGATGGCGGTCGCTTCTGCGGGGGAGAAACGACGGCCGGTCATGGCGAGTTCCCGTGCGAGAGAAGAGGAGCCAGTGATTTTGGGAAAGCGTTGAAGTGTGCCGATGTCTGCTGCTAGGCCGACGTTGACTTCCTGCACGATAATACGGTGATCTTGAGCCCTTATCACACTGTTATAGGCATGCGACTCACCAGGATGCCTAAGCTCGCTTGATCGCTCACCAGTCTGATATCGCATGCCGATGCGATGTCGATGCCCAATCCGAGGCACAATCCAGAGATTGCGGCAATGACGGGTTGGGTGGCATCCTCGACAGAAGAAATGGCGGATTGAAAGTCCTGCGTAGGGGAAGAAATCAGTGATGGGAATTCCCGTGCCAGGAGGAAAGCCATGACATACCTTGATATGCTCGTGTAACATCATCGCCTTGTGAGCGGGATTCTGCTTCGCTGCCAAGGTATCACCCTCACTGGCCACTGAGAGAACAAAGACGCAAGTCAAAACCGATAGCTGTCGTTCGTGGGCCATCGTTCTACGTACCGTCCAATCCAGCGGTCCAAATCTTCTCGAATTCACTTGCAAGAACAATCACGCGTACGGAAGGATCGAAGCGCAACTGCCGGAAGATCTTGTCCATCTCTCTCCACATTCTGCAACACAATGGTTGACGGTATGAGCTATTGCTTCGCTGTCACATACGAGGCTTCTTACGGTTCATGGAATGCGTTGACGGGTGCCCTGTTTGGGCAATTTTCGTGAGGAATCGCCTCTGGAAGTTTTGAGCTAGTCAACTGACTTACTTGGCAAAGGATACCAGTAGCACTCCCGGAGCCACATCATATGATTTGTGGAATTTACCAGAGTGCTTCGGGTTGATGGGGTACGACATTGTGCCCGAAGATGTGCCTTTGCTGGGTTTCGACGACTGGCTTCTTGAAGTTCAGGTCGTGTGGTATCTGATGGATGAAGGAAACTGAGAACAAGAAGGTCGGCTTTCAAGCATCAAATGGAAATGTCCACAACATCTGTTCAAACAGCTCTTCACACTTCAACGAAGACCTGATGAAACGGATGCTCGGCTACCAACGTTAAGCGCAGATTCGTCATCTGAGACCCCTTGTCCAGAGTTGGTAACTGCGGCTGCCTTCCCAGCGATAAGCAGCTGACTGTCATGTACTGAAACACTTGCCATCTTGATGGTAGCACTTGCCTCTGAATAATCGGTCACTCACATCCAGCTTTTCACATCTGCTACACTATCTATCTCCGAGGAATCTTTCGATGCAATGACAATCCCCGTGATCAACGCGTTATCCGTTTACGAATCGCTCACGTCAGCACCTAGCTCGTCCGACCTGCTCTACCGATTGAAAGACGTCAAGAATGCGTTGATCGGTAATCCACACAGGAAGGCCGAGATTGTGAGGTCGAGGGAGCTGTTGGGCCTGTAAGTATACATGGTCGTCGCCGACATCCGAAAGTTGACGCGTTCTCCACCTCTCAGGTTGACGGAATATGTGCACGTCGAGCAGAATGAAGATCTGGATCTTATACGACTGGAGATACTCAATGAAGCTGCTGTTATACTTGGTTCCATCGCCAATTGTGCGCTCGCGCTCTTTCGTATCGGATTATGCTGACCTGCTTATCGTAACAGCTTCAGGCGATTGCGTACTAGACAGTCTGCTCTGCGTACACCTTCATTCCGCGCTCCTCAACACGATTTCGACACTCGCCAATAGTCCCTCACGTGATACAGCTTTTCAATCCTATACGCTTTCGAAAGCCCTTCCTTCCCTGCTTCGAGCGCTTAGAAATCACCTCACCGCCATCGCAGACTTCCTCTGGGGATGGGGAAGTCGCGCCGAGCCCGGAGCCAGGGTTGTTTTGGATCCGTCGGTCGACATGGAGGTTGAGAATGCTGTGGACTTCGAGATGGAACTGGGGAAGAATAGCGAAAGCTCAAGAAGGGCTCATGCGCGTGCAGCGCTCTTCAGCGTCTCCCAGGTCAGCTCTGTTTGATTCCCTACGCTGGAATGCAGCTGATAATATCCTCTCGCAGCCAAAAGCCGTGAACGCCCTTTTATCGATCTTGGCAAATTCGCAACTGGCGAAGGAGCCCCAGATCGTGCTCCCCCTTCTTCAATTGCTGGCCCAGACAACCATACTTCCATTCCAGAGATCCGCACTTTACAAGTGGAATCGCCAATGCTCACCTACACCCTCCTCGAGCGAAGATACCATCACAGATGAACGCCGAGGTACCGTTAGATTTTCGCCTGCAGAATTCCTTTCGAGAGACACCCGTACAACCAGTCCTTTGGTTGACGCCCTCTGCTCCATGGTTCTGGGCAACGGACCGCTTGGAACGAAAGCCAACTCCAACTTCAAGTTGAAGCAGGCCGGTTTGGACCTGCTGACGGTGCTGGTCAAGGACAAAGCGGCTGCCGTTGAAGCCATGTCGGCGCTGCAGCATCATGAAGTCGTGGGCGTTGGCGAGGAAAGGGGAACGCGAACGACGGTCTCAGAGGAACCGGAGAGTAATCAATTGGGGATTATGATGGAGCTTTTGGACTCAAGAGTGCCCGGTATAGGCATAAGCGCAGCAGCATGGTATGTACGCATTGTCCCGGTAGCAGCTCACATCTGACATAAGCGCTATCAGTCTGGTCAGCTTTCTGGCCATATCTGGGCCAGATGCGACTCCACACCCCGACGCAGACTGGGAGATCTCGCGCTTCCAGACGTCCGCTTCCTCGATCTCCGGCATGTCTCTGCTCGGCCACTTGTGCCAATTCATGGACTCAGCTCAGCCAGTTGACGAACGGATCAAGGCGTGTTATCTGACCGCTAAACTGGTAGAGGGCGATTCTGACCTTCAGAAAAGAGCCTCGGACACGAATATTATTGCGCGGTGCATCGAGATAGTCAAGGTCGGTGACCGCGAGCTGCACGAAACGGGGTCGAAGGATGCATCCACCTCACAATCGCCTTCGGTGCACATCGGGTCCATCGTGGCAGGTCGAATGGTCGAAGCTGGACTAACAGCTATCGCGGCCCTGTGCGCCTTCTACGAACCCGCTAAACAGAAGGCGATATCCCTCGGTATTCTACCGCTTCTCAATCGCTCTCTCCACTCGTCGGCGTACTCGACACGCACCGCTGCGTGCCAGGTCGCCCGAGTATTGTCTCGCTCCGTTGCGATCCTGCGCACGACCTTGGTCGATAGCGGGGTGGCAAAGGGTGTCGTTGAACTGCTACGATCGGAGGAACAGATATATACCGCGAATGGGGGCTACGACAAGGATGCAAAGGAGAGAATATCAGCGTCTGGGGCAGTCCTGGCCGCTGCCACGGCTACGATTTGCAACTTGGTTTGCGAGTTTCCCCCGATGCAGACTGTGAGTGCAACGCGAGCTCGGGAAAGGGCAATGTTGACGAAGATATTGACGGTTGTAGTCCTTCATTGCACAAGACGGGATCCAGACATTAGTACGATTGACGGATGCGCCTGATCGCGAGGTCCGAGTCAATTCCATATGGGCGCTGCGGAATATGGTCTATAAAAGCGATGAGAGCGTCCGTCAGAAGGTCATCGATACTCTGGGCTGGCAGGCTCTCAAACGGTAAGAAATGCCCGAAATCTGTTTTGGGCAAGCTCATATGTCTCTTCGCTTCAGCCATTTACAAGATCCCCAGTCTGAAGTAGCGGAGCAGGCTCTCGCATTCACCCGGAACCTGATCGCGGAAGCGTCCGAGGCAGAGATCTCCCGTCTCTTCGATGGCCTCGGCGAGGAAGCCCTGTTCGAGGCCATTAATTCAGCAATGTCCGGTATCAGCGGAGTCGACATGAACCCCGAAGGTGATGGCGCAGTCGGCCGACCCGAACTCAAACGCCATAACTCAGACCATTTTCAAGCCAGCGACTGCCTAGAGCAAGTGAGCACGAACGGAAAGGAGAGGCTGTTACGATGCTCATACCTGCTCTCCCAATAGGCGCTCTTCGTACTGTATAATATCGCCTTAGGTAATGCTCAACACCGAGAAGCCATCTTGAAGCGCCCGAACGTTCTAACGGGAATGAGGCATGCTTTGGTAAGTCTCACGAGAGTACGAGTATCGGCGAATTTCCAACTGTCTACATGCGCAACAGTATACGGAATCACCTTTGATTAAGATCCCAGCCATTGGAGGCTTCATCAACCTGGTAGAAACGAACGATCGCCATCGCAGTAAGTTGTCACAACAAAAGTGAGCTCGCGCGCTAAGCGACTCTCCTTCAGGAACCAGGCAAGAAGTAATCAATCGCCTACGCCCATATCTACTTCCAGGCCAAGTTCGCGCATTGTGCTCGGACCAGTCTTTCGATGTGCGTGACAAGGCAGGCAAGCTACTAGCCATTTTAGAGGTGGGCATGTACGGCGCTGGTTCTGGAAGCGTTGTGGCATGATGGACACGTTGGTTGTAGACATGGACTTTTCAGCGTTTCGCCGGACTATCGACTTGAGACACCATTATAATACCAGATGTTCAGATTCGAGAAGGGCATCGGAGAGTGCAGTATCGTCCACGTTAGACAGTTGTCCGAGACCGATCAACCCTGCAGAGTGTGTTGCTACCTCTATTGCTTAGACGCCTCAAGGGCCATGCTCCATGACATGTATGAAATCGAAAGAGATTATAAAGCCGATATCTTGGCATTCAGCTGCCTCTTGTGCAAACCTGGCACGATAAACTTCAACTTTCTCGGTCGCGGTTCATCGCCATCCGTACCGCCAATGCCGCTTTTCTTGCGAGATCCCACTGGTCTTGCATTCAGCCTCAAATCTAGTTTGCTCTGCATCGCGACCGACGTGTAATCCAGCTGCACTAGCGGACCAGGAACTCCTTCCTTTGCTGAAGCATCGACCGCGTCCGAATATGGATCTGGCGCGGGCGTTAGATTCCCGCTGAGTCGGTGATTGACGATTGTCAATTCTGGTGGGATGTTGGACGATGTGCTGAGCGTTGATGCGAGGTATGCAAGGGCCGACGTTGATAAGCGAGAGGAGGCATTTTCTGATGCGGGTGTGGGTATTATAGTGCTTCCTCCAGTCGGCTCGGACTAGGTGATGAGGACAGAAACTGAGATGGTAGTTGCAAAGTTAAAACAAGAAGTGAACGTACCACTGACCGCTTCCACGTATGCCTGGGTGGAAGATCTGGCAGACTCGGCGCGACATCCAGCATGTACCCCAACTTTCTCTTCTTCTTCCCAACTTTGAGTTTCGACGGTCCGGCAACACTAGATTGCCCCGGCGCGTCCTCTGTATCGGAGATTGTCAACATTGGTGGCTCCGCCTCGCTTTCAGGCGATTCGTCGATGATAAGAGGCAGTGAATGTAGTCCCGCAAGTGGAATGCCATCCGGAGGTTGAGCTCGAAGGCGGTTGTCTCGTTGAATGGATCGAACGAGGTCTTCGGTGAGCAGACGAGCTCCCCGGTCCCTTCTTCTGTCCCTCCTCGAACGAAGACTTCCCGTGCCCGGTTTCATGCTGCTACCTGCTGAGTCGTCGTCGTAGGGATACGGCACGGGTAAAGATTCACTGCGGATCACTTCGAGTGCTGATACGACATCTCCTGATTGTGGCTCCCGACGTCCGCATTGCTCGGCGAGAAGCTTGGCCGTGCCGAATATATTTGCGATATCTATATCGAGACACAGGACAAGAGCAGAGTAGACGAGCGAGTCTTCGTGAACCTCGAAGTAAGCGTAATTTGTGACAACAACTCACGATCCTCGACCTGCTTTTCCAGCTCCGAGATCACCTCTGCCTGACATGAAGTGAAACCTTGATAGTGCAGCAAGGTGACCGTGAGATGCGTCATATAGAATCGAGCGAGAGATGGCGGCATATATGTCTCTTGCGAATTGATAGCTGGGCTTTCGGCAGCGATTGCAGACCCGCTTGGCGAGTGGTTTTGGAGTTTCCGTGACGGCATTTGAGCGATGAGACCGACGGAGCGAGGCTGATGTATTGGTGGGATATAGTTGGACTAATGTCGAGTAGCTAGAATAGATAGCTATTGATGAACTGGATCAACTGGTCACCAATTGCCCGAGACCGACTCTGGTTATCTGTCGATCGCTACCCACCTCAGCTTCCTCATCAGCTTGCTATTCAACACTTGTACTCCTTTCACCCTTCCAACATATTCGCAAAGTACAGCTATTGAGCCATATCCCTGAACAAGGCGGCAGTGCAGAGACCGCCTGCTATCGACAATCCGCTACGATGGACCAGGTAAGTTGCAGCGGTAGCGACGACTTTCCCTCAGGGCTGATCCGACCTGGTTCACAGAATAACGTCGACATCGATGATTTGGGTGTGTACCTCTCCGCTCGTAAACAGACAGCCTCCTGATACGCTCTTCACGATCTCAGCGCAGGATGTGGACTACTCGATGGGAGAAGGCTTCGAGCGTCAGCGAGCAGAAGCCGCTGCGCTCATCGAAGCTCTTGACAGGAAGAAAGCGGCCCGAACGCTGGCCGTGCCGACGGATGATAAACAGGTCAAAGCGAGGTTGAGGGAGATGGGTGAACCGGCTATCCTTTTTGGAGAGGGCGTGAGTAGACTCTGACGCTACAGAGAGGGGAATGCTGACATTGCATGTCTTGCGATACAGCCTGGCGACCGACGGGACCGTTTGAAGCATGTCTTACAGCAGATGCAGGCTGCAAGGGGCGAGGGAATGGACATCGATGGAGACTCCGATGATGACACGGATAGCGATGAAGAAGTATGTCTTTCGCCTCGCGGTGATGTGCAGCTGAATAACAGTGATTCTCGCTTCACAGAAAGCAGAAGAATTCTACACACCAGGATCGGACGACTTGTTGAAAGCCAGACGGAAAATAGCAGAGTTCTCCCTAGCGAGGTACGTACCGCATCTCGCAAGTACGTCGGCAGCTAACGCAATACCGAACAACAGAGCGAGAAGGCGTATAGCAAAACAGCGAGAAGAGGCTGCAGTGCCTCTGAGCAAAATTGTGGAAGTGCGGAAAAAGGTGTACGGCAATCTGAAAGTAAGCAGGATTAGGGAATCCAACGACTTCATCAATCCAGTGACTAATGGTCGCCCTCCAGAACTTCACTCAGCTTGGTTCGCAAATCGGCGACGATCGACCCATCGCACAAGTGCGATATTCACCAAACAGCAAACTGCTGCTGACCGGATCCTGGACTGGTAATGCTCGTTTATGGGACATGCCAAGCTGTACTTTGAAATCTACTATGCGGGGTGCGTGCATTCTCGGCTTGATATCCACGACTTTCATGGCTGACATCTGTCTATTCGCTTCAGGCCACGCGGATAGAATAGGAGGTGTCGCATGGCATCCGCAGGCGACACTGTCTCAGTCGGAAGAAGCCGTCAACTTTGCAACGGGCGCTGCAGATGGTCTGATCAAGATCTGGTCTTTGGCGAGGTAGGTAGTCTTGCACTCACGGAAAAGCAGCAGGCTAACATCTGTGTCAGCGAGAAATCTCTGGCGACATTGGAAGGACATGAAGGAAGGGTGTGTCGAATAGCATTCCATC
Organism: Naganishia albida; assembly: GCA_001599735.1. Classification (NCBI taxonomy): domain Eukaryota; kingdom Fungi; phylum Basidiomycota; class Tremellomycetes; order Filobasidiales; family Filobasidiaceae; genus Naganishia; species Naganishia albida. Next base: position 872,779 of record BCHV01000006.1, read on the forward strand.
CCTCGGGCAACTATGTCGGGTCCGCCTCGTACGACGGAACATGGCGTCTGTGGGATGTGGAGAAGAAGAAGGAATTACTGCTACAAGAGGGACACTCGAAGGAAGTGTTTGCGTTGGCGTTCCAAGATGACGGCTCTCTAGCAGCTTCAGGGTGAGTGGCGGAAAGATCGCTCGGCTGGAAGCGAGTCATTCATGGATTGCGTTGCCACAGCGGCTTCGACGCAATTGGGCGGGTTTGGGATATTCGTACAGGGCGAACGGCGATGGTCTTGGATGGGCATATACGAGAAATCTTGTCCCTTGATTTCGCCCCGAATGGGTGAGCATACCTTTGACTCATCATAATTCGCGACATGACTAATTCCGGCAATGCAACAGGTATCAAGTCGCGGCGGGATCGGGCGATGACTCCATTCGTATATGGGATCTGCGAGCGCTCAAAGTCTCATACAGTATTCCAGCTCACAAATCGTCCGTGTCCGATGTCCGTTGGTTCCGCTCGCAAGAAGATATGCAGTTCGCCAACGGTACGACCAAGATAATCAAGGAAGACATCGATATGCATGGTGACAAGGAGGATAAGCCAAAATCCACAACCATTTCGAAAAGCGGCCTCTATCTTGCGTCTTCTGGTTTCGATCACACGGTCAAGATCTGGAGCGCGGATGACTGGCAGCTCATAAACTCACTCAAGACCGACGAAGGAAAGGTGATGAGCGTGGATGTGGCGGGTGACGGTAAATACATTGCATCAGGCTCCTATTCAAGGAGTTTCCATCTCTTCGCGAACGAGAACGACCTGTAGATACACTGACCCAGTGGTCTTATATGCATGCCATACAACCTGGCCCTTGACCATGTACAACTTGAGACCACTTTCGAGGAAACCTTCAAGCTAAACTTCTCTGCGCTCATCGTCATGTCGAAGCCGTCGCCAAGTTAGGGAGATCGAGCTTAAGTCCATCATTTTCGACCTATAGACAAGAGTTTTGGGTCAGAACGGTTAGACAGCAGCGGCAAACTCTTCTTCGACTCACAGCCCTCGAAAGTTGATCTAGCATGCTCTGAGAATCGCGGGAAAGTCAGTGATAACGATCCGGACAATGTTCGAATTAACTCACTTCGTCAATCGCCTCCACGGGCAGTTTCAGCCTAGTAGCCATCGCTTTCTTGTACCCTTCCAGCTTTTGATCTTCTACGGCTTGCGCACTCGCGACTTTGGCTTGCAGCTGTTGTTCCATTTCTTTCTGGAATGCGCGTATGCGACGCAGGCGCAGGGTCCGCTCTTCTCCCTCCATATCTGACAGTTCGCCTACGGATGGGTCGATCTCCTCTTCCGGGAGTACCGCAGCTGCAGAGCCATTGCCTTCCGCTGTTACCGACTCCTCATCGGTCAACTCGGCCTTCAGCGCTCGCTCGAGGTTCTGCCTTTGATATGCAAGGCGATCCAGGTGGGCTGACTTTGCATTTTCCTCCGCCGAACGTCTTCGCAATGCAGCCAGCTCGCGCGTCGTCTCGATCACTTGATCCTGGATCTGGTCAAGTCTATCCTGCTTGATACTGACTTCATCGGTGAATTGGTTGTTGAGATTCTGGATCATCGACGTGAGACCTGTAGCGTCATCGTTTCAGCGCGAGTCTGACAGGACTATATCAATCACACTTACGAGTCGTCAAGTCTTGCGCTTTCTCTGGTGGAAGACTGGTACTATGAGACGACCTCGCTCGAGGAGCGAGCGGTGGGCAACCATCGAGGCCCTATCAAGGACGGATTTAGCTGCTGCAAACTCAACGTCGCAAGGGAACTCACCTCAACTTGTACACCGAAATCGCCCGGTCGCAATCCAAGCTTATTGGCTTTCGTCTTGTCCGCTCCGGCGTCCAACAGCAACTTGACAATGTTCCGGTTCCCCACACGCGCTGCGACGTTGAGTGCGGTATCGCCATTCACGTCCTGGATGTTGACGAATTCGCGTATCTGATCAGGCGTCTCGATAGTGGCCATCCAGGCGAGTAGCGTCGATAAGTAGGTGTTTGCGGAAGCAGACCTGCCCTTGATGCCGGCCACTGCGGCGATATGGTGCAAGACTGTGCGATGCGAGTTGTCGACCGTTCGCAACGACTGGCCCAAATGATGCGAAAGAAGTGTCTGGAAAGATGCTGCGTTTTCTGCATTATTCGTCGCCAATATTGACCGCATGAGCGGAGTCTCTCCCGCAAAGTTGCCACGGTTGACATCCGCTCCGCGGGAGATCAGCTGCGCGACCAGTCGTTCCCTCGCCAGCGACGCTGCCCAATGCAACGCGGTGTGACCTCGTTCATCAATAACCTGGTCGATATCGATTTCACGGGCGGTGATACTTTCGAGGGATGTATCGCCATTCGCTCGTGTCGGACTGGACGTCGGACTTTGTACCAGCAGACTATCCAGATCAACATCGTTGTCGCCACTGGCTTCGAAGATCGCCAACAATTTTGCTCGGGCCCGCGAAATGCTTTGATTCTTTTCTTTGAGCGGCGTCGATCCAGTAGTATCTCTCGTAGTTGACGGTCTCTGCGGCTTGCTGGCCAATCTTGTACCGGGAGGAAGATCACCTTGCACTTCCCCATTCTCGATCTCGTAGTCCTCGCCGTTCTCCACGTCCGCATCGGCGATTTCGGCTAGCGACTCCATTGGCCCCTGTTCATTGTCGTGACTGAGAAGCGCCGAGACTTCCGCGAGTGTCATGGGCGCTGGCTCATCCGCCATCTCGGTCATCATATCCTGTACTTGTAAACCTTCGATTTTGATGCGCTTCGTTGGTGGTCCGTCAGAATGGCCTTGCTCGGTCGTGTAAGTCACGAATTCAGCGGAATTGGCGTCGTCCGATTCGGCTTGATATCGGAAAGGTCGTCCATACTGATCTAGATAGACTGTACCGGGCTTTAGCTCCACATTTGGTCGAGCGTTGACATTGGGATGCCCAGATATAGAATCGGAATCATCCGGATAGGGTCGTTTCAATGTGACTGTTTGGCCATTTTGAAGATGCCCAGAAGGTGGCGGTATCACCAGTGTCTGATGTGGCTGCGCTTGTTGATAGTGAGGATACTGCGACTGATGATGTGTGTATAGACCCATGGGGGATTGCATTCCAGCCTGCTGTTGCGCTTGCTGTTGCTGAATTGAAGGTTGACCCTGACCTTGATAGAGCTGTGGCATATGTGCATGACCGTAACCTGGCATCAAGCCCGTTGCCGTTGGCTGAAGCGTTCGTCCTTGCAAAGCTTGAGGCGTCTGGACGACAAACACGTTTCCAGGAGATTGCATATGCTGGGATTGCGACAAGTGATGCGGTTGCGATCCAGGAGGGAGAGCTTGAACGGGTCGCATGCTGGTATCCAAGTTCGGCTTAACCTTCGATACAGACGTCGGCGCAGGTTGAAAGGGCATGGTCGTAAAGGGGCTGTTCACATTCGAGACGCTTATCCTACTGGATTCGGCTGTTCCTGCTCTCCCGCTGCCTACAGACGCTGCATCCGAAGCCGTTGCCTTTCCCTTTCCGCCTGCCAGTCTCCTCTTGGAAGCCGAAGCTGGCGCATTCAATACTCCGGGTGGGAGCGAGGACATGCCAGCTGCTTGCGCTTGAAGCTGGAAGATCGGAACGAGGATCTCGGCGACGTGATTTCGGTGTGCGAGATCGATGCCGACCTCGAACGGCACCCTGAGAGGAGCAGTAGTATAAGTTCCTGAGTCGTGCAGCATGCAAAGTTCGGTCCTTACCAAGTCCCTTGATACTTGCCATCTGTTATCATTGAGCCATCTATCAGTGATCTGTTCTGGCGATGCGAATCAGGCAATTACGGAAACTCACAACCACCTTGTACTTTCTCATGTCGACCTGTGATGACCTCCTTTTCCAGGTATTTTGTCCGCTGAGTTTTCGGCATTCCAGCAACCTTGAGGATCTGGGTAGCGTTCAACCACCTGCCGAGGTCCGACAGACGTGTTAGCCTACAAGGAAACATCTGAAAGGGCATCGGGAAAGGACTGACATGTCTGCTCGACGCATCATGATCGCGACGTTTCTAACCATAGCTTCAAAAACGGGAGTCTGAAGGAGAGCAATGTCAGATGCACTCTATCCCTTCCGTGACCGCATTTGTGCTCACATCCTGATAACTCGTCAGATAGACTGTCGGCATGGCTTCAGCAGCCGCGGGCATTGCCTCCATCATGGCGGGAGACGGTGTGGGATTGATCGCCTGCATTGGGAAGAGCCCAGAGAAGTAGGATGGATTTGGGCTGCACGATGAGGTACTGAGATCGGACGAGATCACTCAGACTTGTAGCCTCGACAAGTATCATGAGCGGTCATGAACGGAACGCGTGAACTGACGATACGCGCCTAGACAAACGCGCGTGTTCCCGACGAACCTTCATTTCCGTTTTCCGTGAAATCCTTCTGCGGCGTAACCGGTGTCTTTCTGTCGCCCTCTAGACCTGGGTCTTGTAAGTAATCGCATTTCGTTATTCGCATCTATATACACATCCAGCATCGTAGTACATTATTATCATATCTTTTCAGTATATCCTTTTCCAGCTTTGCTTTGGCCTATCTCGGTGACGTCCAGCCTATTCGGTCAAACCAGTTCGACCACCCAACAATTCGGCGAGAGCTTTGATTTCCTTCCACCACGTTTCCTTTCCCCTTCGGTTCTTCATATCGGTAGCCTTGAGCACATCAGCAACAGGCGCAAAGATGATCTGACTGCCTTGGATGGTGATGCTGGCGGCCGACTCGGGCTGATTGCTCGTCGGAACCTTGTTGCGGCCCTTGTAGGACGTCTTTTGCGAGGGGGACACAGCGTGTTCTTCGAGGAACTGCATGCATCGCAGTGTGAGACGGGCCGCTCGAGTTCGGTCCAAGGGCGAAGGAGTTCCACCTTGCAGTGTGTGACCAAGCTGCGCGGATCGCGCGTCGAACAAGTCTTTGCCTTCTTCCTTGAGAATGTTGGTCAAGACCTCGGTCGTGTAAACCTTTGACGACTTCTCGCTCCTGTTGAAAAATGCAATCAAAGTCAGTCAGGTGCATCGTTTCCATTGTCAGAGAGAATACTTGCTTGATCACCAGTCGTCCTTCGCTCTTTCCATGCTGATCCAATTCGTATCGCTTTCTCAGGAATTCAACATCCTTTCGAAGCAAATCGAGACTGATGCCATCTTCGGGAGTGTAGCAGAGCACACCTCCGACCTAGGGGGAGACGGCGATGCTATCAGTATTGTTTGCAATGCGTCACAGCGCGGAGACTTACAGCCAATGCACCCAAAGTAGCAATGTAACCAGACATGCCACCCTGTGTTTCGACGACGAAGACTCGGTTTCGACTGGCCGAAGCACTCTGCTTGATGGCATCACACGCGTCGATCAAGGCATTCAAACTCGTGTCACTTCCGAGCGAAAAGTCGGTAAGGGGCACATTGTTGGAAAGCGTAGCCGGCAAGTGGCACATCGGGATCTGGAAGCTGGGATAGTTGCTTCGGGCGTTTTCCAAGATTTGCAGCGAATGCCAAGCTTCAAATCCGCCGATCATGAGCAAAGCGTCGAATCCATGAGACTGGAAAGCGGCGGCGACTCCACCCAAGTTGACGTCGGGCAAGGTTCGGTTGGTGCCGAGTTCGGAACCACCTCGCGTGGTCCAGTTGTCGACCCGCAACCAGGAGAGCTCGTTGACATTGTCCTCTAGCAGACCATCGAAACCGTTGTGAATGGCCAAAGGAGTATGTCCGCGAGCGACGCAGTATCGTACGGCTTGTCGAGTGGCGGCGTTCATACCACCGGCAGGTGCTCCGACGTGGATGATGGCGACTCGCAGACGCTTTTCCGGCTTGACTCGGAACCTCTCGTCCAAAGTCGAACTGAGAATGAAGGCTTGCAAACTCTCGGCGAATTCCGGGTCTCTGTACGACATGGCCCTGTCAAAGTCTTTGGCTTCAATGGCGGTGGCGACAGCTTGCGTCTGGGCGACGGCCTCGAGTAAGGGAACTCGTGTGATCTTGTTCTCGCTAATGCCGATCATGTAAGATGGCGTCTCGGGAGTTGCGGAAAGCAAGGCTTCGACAGCTTCAACACCTTGCACAGTTGGCTATCAGGGTTCAAGTCAGCATCTTCGCGAGAACGTCTGCAAAAAGCCCAGCTTACCAAGATCCGATCCCAAGCGCATGGCTTTCCACCTCGCTGCGTGTGACCGAGGGTGGTAACTCGAGTATCCAAGCCCAGCTGATCGACAAGCACGTTCTTGATATCTTCTCCCTTGATGGGATTGAGATTCCTGTCGAGCGCTCCTTCGGCAACAATGACGATCGACTTTCGCTTGCCGTGTCGTCGATGCGCACGCAAAACTTCGCACATCTCCTCTTCCCACTTTTCGCTCTTGGGCGGTTGTTCCGGAATAAAGATGTAGTCCGCTCCGGTAGCGATACCGGCGAGCAAGGAGAGCCAACCACAGTGTCGGCCCATGACTTCGACAACGAACGCTCGAGAATGCGAACTGGCAGTGGAAGAAATAGAGTCGATGGCTTCACAAATTCGGTGCAAAGCAGTGATACCGCCAATGGTCAAATCAGTCATGGCCATGTCGTTGTCGATAGATCCAACGAGACCGACAATGTTGAGATGAGCATAAGACTCCGCTTGATCTTTGGTGATTCGCCGAGTTTCGAGCAATTCCTTGACGAGGCTGGGCCATTCCCCTCGGAGCTTGTCGGCACCTGTCAACGAACCGTCACCGCCACAAACAGCGAGGCAGTCGATACCGAACGAGATAAGGTTTTCCGCGGCTTTCAATCGGCCTTCTCGTGTTCGGAAAGCAGGGCACCGGGATGAACCGATCAGGGTACCACCTTCGCCCATCCAGCCTCGTACATCGTCCCATCCGACACGGACAATGTACATTCCCTTCAACGTCTTTTGACCATCCGTTGCGCCAGATGTTCCAATAGGCTGATCAGCTTTGATATCACCCGCCCCGCCGGCGTGATGGATGAGATCGGCGTCGATTTCATCTTCTCCTTCACCAGCGCCGTCCTTCAGCAAATCGCCAAATCCAAAGGTGAGCGGTCCGTAGGGCTGCGAGCTTGCTTTTCGCTTTCTCGAAGCCTGGTGGGAGTGAGCCAGACGTTGGGAAGGCGGCAAGGCAGCAAAGGATGCGTTCCTTGAAAGAGTCGGAGTAGCGGGTTGCGAATTCTGAGGGGTGTTGGCGGCTGTGGATGCAGCGGTCTCGTTGTATTCGGTGTTGCCTCGTACAAGACCTTCCCAACCTTCTCTAATGATGTATGCCTGGCACCCTCGAGCAATACCCATTCGCACAACGGCCCGGACTGGCGAAAGGGAATGAGCCCGAAATGCTTTAAGCAGAGACCTTCGCACTCACCTGCCGCGTTCATACCAGCAGAGTCACCTCCAGAGGTCAACACCGCAATCTTCTTCTGCTTCTGCTGGACGTGATGAGAGCCGCCCGAGGGCGCTTTCTGAGAGAAAGCACTCGCGATGCCTTCCTCATCCTTGGTGATGGGGACCGGCTTGCTCTGCGTCGGGGTTTCTGGACGGGATGCATCGGGATCCATCGCTTCCAGCTGATCGTTTTCGACGTGGTTGGGGTTCGCAGCGACGTCGGATTGCGTATGTTCGATTGTCTGGCTGTTCATCTCCGCCATGGTAGAGGTGTTAAAGTTTTTCGGGTGGTGCGAAGATGCTTGAATGCTTGGGCGTGTTCTCGATTATGTGTACTTTCTTGAACGATTTCTGCTCTTCTTCTGTGTATGAAGGACGTCTTGACAGATATCACGAGTGGGTAGCTATACTGAACGACTATCGATGAGCGAATCAGCTGTCAGAGCAGAGCATTCAGCTGAGCTTCATCACCTTGTCGAGGACTTTTCTCGGTTGGACAGCTGGTGATGTAAGAATTACGGCGATTTGTGCGAGAATGCTTCCGCCTTGGCCCGCCTAGCTGCCGCAGGTTGGCTATTCCCCAACAATCGAGTGGGTAATGAGGTCATACTTCGAAAGCCACGACGGCTGCCACCACGACCGCTGCTACCACGACCGTGCTCCGACCGTCTCTCTGAACTCAGATCAGATCTGCAAACGACCTCCAGCGACTCGCTACTCGATGACTGCAGCTTTCACAACTTAGATTGGCGGCTCATACCCGCACTGCTAGTCCGATAAGGCAAATCATCCAAGCATTCTTCTTCAGTGCGACCCAAGGTGTACAACTAAGGGGGATTGACTATCAGATTGTATGCGTCTCGATCCCGGTGACCTTGCAGCCTTTTTTCCTCGGAACGGCATCAGTGAGCTTGTTACAGCCTGAACAGGGAAGACATCAGCAACCACACCGACAGGTTAACCGTACGTGTTACTCACCCCAAACTCTGACAGATTTCAGGCTATCGCATCCGTCAAGGATATCCTTCATCCCGAAATCCGTCAGCTCTCTACACCAGCCCAAATCCAGTGTCCGAAGGTTCTTGCATTCCCGACCGAGAGACGCCACAGCTTGGTGTGACACCTGACCCCATCCACTGATGTTCAGGTATTCCAGTGTGGCGCCAGAATGCTCAACAAGTGCTCTCAGCGCTTCACTCCCCGCCATATAGTTCCCGTGCAGATCGGCAGAAACGAGACCCTTGTGTCCCGCGGCCTTCCAAGCTTTGAAGAATTTGGCCAAGCCCTCGTTGGTTGTGCCCTTTGGGTCGGAATCTGGCTGCTCGTCTTCCTGGCGCTTGAACGCGTAGTCGGGCATGTTGTGCATGACCAGATGCTGGATACGAGGACAGTATTTCGCTACGCCTTCCAGGAGCACCCGATCAGTCAGGGCTGTGTGTTTGGAGATATTCAACGTCTCCAGATTGGCTCCAATCTCTTGTAAGAGCGCAATCAAAACGTCGTCGTGCACGGAATGTTGACCCGGACTCGAGATGTCAAAGCTCGTAAGGTTCTGCAGCTTGGCCAAAGTCGGTAGCCACTCGTCGCAAAGCAGTCCAAATTGCGACATCCGAAGCTCTTGTAAATCTGGGCAGCTGTCCACCATTGCTTTCACGCAGTCAAGATCGAATCGTGGGGTTTGCCTATCGTGCGCCGCCGGTCAGCAGATGAACTTAGATGCAGTATGTGCACTTACGTGATCAAGAATCCCTTCAACTTGTTGCCAACATTCTGAAAGAATTCGATCCAGCCATTAACTCGGACAAGGAACGGACCCTCCAACTCCAAGCGTTCCAAATGCTCAAAAACAGCGCCCCACTTGGCTATGGTTTCCGTGTCTATGCGACCGCACATATCCAGGCGCAAGGATTTCAAGCTGGGACAAAGGGCGGCCAGAGTCATAAAAGCCTCAGGCGTCAGATCTCAAAGCGCAAGAGGGTCATTCAATGATCCATGGGACCTTCCATGATTAGACTCACTCGTGCAATCATACATCGCCAAATCTTCCCTATCTGCCGAATAGAATAAGGTCGCTGTTTCTGGCGTTCTGTCGGACATTGCTGGATTAGACTGCAAACATTGCCGAGAATGAACGAGGCTTACAAGCGGCGTCCCTTGGAAATGATCCGGCAGACCTTGTCCATGTTCATGCTACCGATACTGCCCAAGGCTTCCACGTTTTCGATATATTTGCCAATCATCTGCACATTCGTGGGATGTATCAGAACACCTAGATGCCTCAAGTTGTGAAAGGGGCATACCTTGATACACATCTCTGCGAGATTCGTTGCCCCTTTCCGCTGTTCGTAGGAAACTACTTTACGGCTCTCCTCCTTTTTCTTTCCTTTTGCGGTTGCACGTTTCGCAGCTGGTTTCTTTGCTTTGGCAAAGGGATCGATGCCTAACACTGTGCAACAGTCGAAACAAATAAACGCATTCGCCTTGGTCGGATGAGGCTTCGTGTACGCCGTCTGAATGGGTTATCAGTAACGAGACTGGAAACACGAGAAGGAGCGCATCTACTCACCACAGTGAATCTTTCGCCGCATTCACCACATGGCATGAACTCTCCGATCCCACGAAGTCCAGAACCTGAAGCATTTGACGCCGAGTAATCGGTGGAGACCGCCCGGGACGTGGAGGCAGACTCTTTGACACGTTTCACAGCTGGTACGAAGTCATCGTCATCCAGCTCGTCCGAATCGATGTCCTGGGCCAAGACCGAGTTACCATCAGCGACCTTCCTAGAGTGAGAAGAGTGAGCCAGCCTACCTCTGGAACTCTTCCATCATCCGTCATTTTTCTTTTCGAGGAGCCCGCAATAGGAGTGTGATCCTGCGCATCCAAACGATCATCATCGTACACCGGCGTGCCCTCTCCCGGCTCCACAGGTCCAGATTGCGTGTTCCGGTCGGCATACGCACCGCCGTGATCATCAATTCCGGGACTAGGATGACCAGCGATATGTGTTGATCCCTGTGCCGATCCGGGGGTACCATCCCGGACTTCTTCACCGTCTGCGTTTCTGGCGGTATAGCCGTAATCCAGGGGTCTCGTAGGTTGAATGCCATGTTCCTGATCAAGGCGAGTGGATTAGCTGGCGGCAGGACGTTGAGTTGGCGGGTATTACTCACTCTTAGGAACGACGTCAAGGCACTTGTAGGCCCAGCTACCCCTCGAGCGTTCCGTCGTCTTGCGAGAGGGGCCGGCGCCGGAGCTGGATCGTTCGCGGCACCTGCTTCCGTCGGCGCGGTCGCACGTCGACCTCGAGCCATGACTCTTTGTAACTTCCTTCTTTGACTTGGATATGCCGCGCCGTTGGTTCTGTTCAAGTGGTGTGTTTGAGTGGGAACCATCACCTGTGCGCAACACATCTTCGCCACTGATGAAGACAAGGTGGAGGAACGAAGAAACGCCGATGGCGGATGCAGAGTTTCAGTTCCGCTCCATGGTCAACGGTCAATGCGTCAATGCACCTGATGTACTCCTGCAACTGCTTCAGGCACTCTCCAGGCTCAGCTTGCCATCTGGATTACCCAAAGCATCGAAATTCGGTACTCGGGCATGGGTCGGACTGATATACCAACTCTTGTATCATGCTGAATGATGCGGTGGTCTCATGCACCGGCTGAAATGTGCGAAGGAACATTGCACGAAAAGCGGCGAGGTGTGTCATATATTGTGCCTATGCCCGCCTTGCTATCGTACAATTGCGAACTATATTGCCTGGTACAATGCCTCGTATATGAAAGATGGGAACCACTCGGCGCTCCTAGTGGTAGGAAAGGCATCAAAGGTTTCGAGACTTGACGTGTCCATCCGGAATGTCAAATCAATCGATAGATAGAAATCGAATATGATAGATCGAAAACGAGATCAAAGGGGTGTCTCGGGCGGACCATGCCGGTATCGTATTAGAGATTCCCTTTGGGATCGCATCAATACGGTCGACCTGGACGATCGTGTCGGGTATAAGATTCTGTCGTTCTCGATGGCAGGGTCGACGATCCGCGTTGAGAGCTGGTCTGACCACCTTCCGACGGCGTATACGCGTTCGATGGGTAAGGCGGTGGCCTGTTCAAGTATCTGTAGAAGCAGGATCGGGACTGTCAAATTGAGTTAGACCTGAGGTATGTCTACACATACTGCGAGTTTGGGTTGGACATCCAACCATGACTTGGTGCGCTTGCGCTCGAACCGCCGACAACCGGAGGATATCCGCCAGACATCGCATATGGATCGCCTCCAGAGTATCGCGGCAACGCCATGACGGAATGAGAAGCTGCATCCGATGCATAAGAGACAGGTTGGTACGGCGATTGATAGACGACCGGGGTAATTGGCGTGGCAGTAGGCAGACCGGCCGGTCTGGCGATTTGTGATGAAGCAAGATCACGGTTTGCTGTACTGTTGCTCTTGACTGAGCGCCTCTTGATTCGCTGTACGCATGTCGGATCGCCTCTTCGGAAGATGGAATGCCGAAATTCCCACGCAACGGGTTGATCGGCGGGTTGAGATAGGGTTTGAAACACGTCGTTAACTTGCTTGTTGAAGCCGTACATGTTGAGTTGTCGGACAAAACTATGCCAGTTCGCGTGCTTGAAGTACTTGCTCAGAAACAACCTGCCGAGGAAACAATGGGTCAGATCCAATGAATGCCGCATTCCAACCATAAGCCTACCTCGCAAACTCATTGGGATCCGAACATACGAAGCCCTGACCGTCGGCTGACCATTTGAGCAAGCCGGAAGCCACGATCTCGGGATCTTCCAACATATTGTAGAGCTTGCTGACGAAGAGAGCCTGACTCTTCGACCCTGTCTGATTGCTTCCCGATGCTGTGGATCCTGTTGCTCGGGGTGCTGAAGCACCAGCGCTGGGATAGGGCAAATCCCCGCGGAATACCGAAGGTGCGGATGATTCCGGGCTGAGAAATTGGGGGGCTGATTGTTGATAGGGGCTTGTGACCATTCCGATCGGCATAGACCGTTCATCGTATGGTGGATACGAGCGGGAATAGTATGCTGAAGACTGGTCGATCTGCGGCGCGGCTCGAGATATAGGTGCCTGGCGCGACATCATCGGCATCGGGAGATTCGGATTTGGGCTGAGCGCAGCGGGGACACCATACGCGTGGGACCACGACCTCGAGTCGTGATGCTGTGACAGTTGTGGTGATTCTGATAAAGCTAGGCCACCGGGTGGCCCTAGAGCTGTTGGACCGGTGGAATAGCTGCTGGAGGACGGATGCGGGAGGTGTGAATATGGTTGGTAACCGACATTGCCTTGCGCGGACGCGCGAGCGTAGTTTTGAGAACCGGGAGAGGAGACGGAACCCGTCGATCGAGTTGACTGATGCACTGTCGGGAAGTCGGTCGGCGCAGGGGGATAGGCGCCTTCGCTATTGTCCGTCATGGCTGTTGACGTTGGCGCATGTAGACCATGCGTATCTCGCAATGGAGGGGCAGATGCTGGAACGCCGTAAGATGATTGGCTATAATGGTTGTAGGATGGCTGTGTCTGCCAATTGTAATTGGACGGGATGTATCCTGGAAGACTTCTCCCTGAAGCGGTTTGCGCATCGTATCCTCCTATGCTCGGCGACGCGATCACGGCGGTACTGGACTCGTATTCGAGCCGAGCCTTCTTTCGAATGTGATCCTCCTGTATCCCAGAACTCGATGGCGATGCGGAGCGTCGATCACCTGGATATGGCGGTGCCGTTTGAACGAGGTTTCGTACTGGTGCAATGCGAATTGATGATCAGTTCCTGGCCACAGAGGCACTGGTCATGCGTTCAAACTCACTGCTTTCATCAATACCGTACTTGATGTCCTGTTCCGGGCGCATTGGAGTTTGGCGTGGTGCGTCGTCCTGTGTATTTCTCGAGGACATGATTCCGCTGGTAGATGTCGAGAGGGATGAGAGTTGACACGACAGCGCCAAACGAACGGGGCAGGGGGAAACAAAGTGTGATCAGTCACGTTGATACCAGACGTACGTGGTATGTACAGGAATGGAAGATGAGATGGGTGGATAAGCCGACTCACGTATCGACAACCAATGGCCAGGTTCTGGAAGCATGCGAGAGACTCGAGAGTGCGGGAGAACAGGCGCGAGGGTATGTCGGGAACAACGACGGCTTATGTAGGTCGCATCCCCTTCGGACGGCGTGGCAGGATAGGAGGTGTTGTTCTCGATTGCACAGCAGCGTGATGGCACTCGTTTCTTGTTTGCGTGTTCGTTGAGATTCGACTCACCAATCAATCAAATTTGATTGATCAAGGCGGACGGGATGGACACTTGATCGTCTGTCGGTTGTTCCAGCGGCGGACGATGACGACGCGAGAGAGTTGCAGCAAAGGTGCAGTCGAAGCGCCTCAGATCCAGCCAGAGACAGATGATCTGCGTTGATGAACCACACGAGCAGAGGCTGCCGAAATTCCGATAGTCGAGATGGCAGAGGCTGCCTCCTGGTGTAGCCTGATCCGGTCCCGTCTTCGATCAACTCGCACTTGATGGAGCGACTTGACCAGCCTGGGCTTGCTTCAGAGAATATGGCCGGCGTTCAGGAGGCCTTCGGTCGTGCTCTGGTGCTTGTATCGGGAAACGCAGGAGCGATCGTGTAACGTAAGGTCGAACGACGCCGAATGAATGAGTTCGGGAATATTTGAATGATGCAGAATACGTTTGCGGGCGCAACGAGGTCGCTTCGTGCTGATCATTCCCTTCGAGTGAGCTCCTCGAGTGTTTATTGAAGGTGACCGTCGCAGACTCAGGTGTCCTGGCTGCAGAGACGAGACAAAACGTGTCTTACTCAGGCAGTGACGCAGTGACTGCTTGCAGATCTCCCCCGTTTACGACTTAACCCAGGCGGTTAAAAGGTTAGATTGCCGGACGTATTGACGACGTTGGGCTCGCATTCCGAGACTCGACGTTTGGACCGCGGACACCGCCTGAATCATGAAACTGCTCGGTTGTTTCGCTGAAGATGACGATACCGTCCTATCACTCGACCAGGAGGTGCATAAAAGCCTATTGCAGCCGCGTGAGCAAGCAGATTCGGTAGTCAAAATGTGTTGTACAACCGACCAGGGTTGTCGTGGTTGTCCCTCCCAGACGACGCTGCCGGCAATTCCGATAGACTCCCGATGAGAGACAGGCTGAAACCCGAGGAGATGCACATCGTCGTCCGGGGCTTGTTGTCTTTGTGGGTCTAAGCGCGATGTGGGGTGGAACCACTGTAGTTTTTCTGCAACGATTGGGAATGAAGCGAAACACTACAAAAGCCGAGTGTTTCAGTATATCTCGCTTCGAAAGGGTATAAACCCCCCATCCTGCACTTCAGAACTGCATCCACAAACTCGGCAAGTCGCGGCCAGCGACCTGTCGTTCTCGACTCAGCCCGCCGATTTCTCAGCTCCTGCGGAGCTTCCTGCGTGATGGGCGTTGCAGGCCGTGTCGTCCGGCCAACAATATTCCCAGACAGGCAGAGGCGTAATATTCTGCGCTGCCTGTGCCAATTGCCAATTGGCTAACTGGTTGAAAACTCGGACCGTAGCGGTCCGGCAGACCAAATGGGCAGAAACCCGCGCGGAGAACCTATTTCTTTTATCCAGAAGCTGTCTCTTTTAGACTGTCAAATATGAACGCAGAGCCGCACAAGCAGTACATAATGACGAAGTCTACGTCGTCGCACACCTGCAATCTGCGGCTGCGCTGCTGCATCTGGTGCCCGAGCCCCAAAATCCCTCGTCGTGCACCACGGGCACATAGGAGCACATAGGAGCGGCCGCGACCGCGAGCTCAGATCCAGACCCTCCTCTATTCAACCTCCACTTTCAGCTCATCTCCCTCATCCTCCTGCTCCATATCGCTTCCGCTTGGTGCTGTACGAGCGGTATGTCCGATTTCGGGACCCAGATTTACAGCTACTTCCCTCGCGTCTGCACGCCGCGCCTCTCGATACCACGCGGCTACGCAGCGGCTCAGCTAACGACTCGCGTCCTTCTTAGTATTTGGATCCAGCTGGATCCGCACATTCTCTACAGCGATTCTACATTCACCTAGTGGGCTGCCTGTGTGGCCCAAGACATGCCACGATCACTGGGAGCCCAAGTCGCCTCGAGCTGAACGTGTTGGCCCGACAGAAGCTCTTCCCTTGTTTGCCGCACCCAAACCGCGACCTTACCGCAACACTTTCACCAGTCCCGAGCCAGCTCCCGAGCCAGCTCGTGAAAGCGCGACCAGCTGCGCAACCGATTGCTCGTAATGTCGCTGCATGGTAGAACATGTACGGAACGCGACGGGAACTGCGCCTGAAGGTCACACAGATCTTGGAGATGTATCTGGCTGCATAGGTGTACGCCAGTCAGTGTATATACGAAGCTACTGTCAGCTGATGCCGACGGAAGACTTGGAGGTGTGAAAGGGGGGTCCGGATGCCTGGATCGTATTCAGCTCGCGTTGGCGTAGACACGTAGATACGCGTAGATATTTATCCGATCTGCTGTCGCAGTCCGGGTCAGAGAATGGAGAACGGGCAGATAGAGGCGATAGTAGCCTACAGCATACGCGATGGTGCTCGAGTCCTGCTGAGTGGGGGAGTCAGCCGGTGAACTCAGGTCTTGCAGCAATGTCTCGACATTGTTTAGACTGAAGGACGCTCAGTACCGCAATCGCGAAGTGTGGCCTATATGGGAAAGCTTCATTCATTTTGAACGTCATGCCCCATCCCGATGATGAAACAGTTGAGAACAGCATACTGTACGATATCAGCTTGAAGTTGAGACAGTGGTCTTTCTGCTCAATGCATTTCGGTCGTGTTCTGTCTATGATCGTAGGGTCCATGAGTTTATGTCTCTCTCGAGACATGTCGCGAGTGGCTGGATGCTCCGGCAATTCCTTGATCTCCGAATGAGCCCACATCGACGGAGCCGGGATCCGTTGTGTGCCGAGCAACGCTGCCGCTCACTTCCTACCAGGACCTTGCTCTGGGTTTTCTGGCAGGCGTCGGCACAAGTCACGAATCCGGAATGCATAAAGAGCTGCATAAAGGCTGCGATCTCGCAGTAATGGAGGGCATAGATGTTAGCATGGGTACATACAGGGTGACTCCTTCCAGTAGCGTTCAAGATGTTGCGAGAAGGGTAAGGTGAAACTAGTGAGATGCGCTAACCTAATCTTGGTCCGCGACCCGGAGACGTTCCTGACGACATCCTTCTTCACTATTCTCGTTATCTTTGCACTAATCCTAGTGTTAGATGTGTGTTTGTCCGAATACCGAAAGAGATCGCGAAGATCTGGTCGTCGGTACAAATTGATAACTGGTATGACTGGTATGACTGGTATGACTGGTATGCAACTAACCCGTGCCAGTAGCTGACAATCAAGGGGAGCTTGCAGCTTGGGCATCTACAAAGGTTTCCGGAGGTGCCTGGCGCTCCCTAGCGCTGTAGTACAATACAGGCCTTGTAGCTCATACGTTGGCGCATGCCAGAATCTCCGCTCCTAAGGATCTTTCTCGCACAGCAACCCAGCTCATCTCTTTCACGAGATCTAGCCTTCGATCTCTCGCTCTAGTCATACAGATAGAGTGTCAAATGGTGTGGAACGTGAGCGCACGGGGCGACAGCCGTTGTCAAATCGATGCCGCCTTCGCGTCTCTCCGTCATCTGCGGTTCCCTGGGAGACCTCTACCTCCCGAGTTCCCGGATAGGTCTCTCATCAAGGAGCTTGAACTGCCAAGACCTAGGACCATATGGCATTTGAAGTCCCTGAGCCATGTTGCCATAACACCCAGAGTAACAGAAATGAGCTCGAGCTCATGAACGTTTGGAGGGAAAGAAATCATACCTGGTAGCTGACTTGGTCGAGGTTTCAGATTCGAAACCACAAAGTAAACAAAGGGGAGGTAAGGGGAATGGAAGAAGCGACTTGCATCAGTCATCGCTTATTCCTCCAACTACCAGTCCGCATGAGAGGGAATTCAGGTCCATACTTGCCTCTCCAACCGCGTCCGTAATCTGGATTCATGGGCTCGCTGCTTCAAGAAGCGTTCCATTCACAGAATCAAGAATTCTAAAATTCCAAGATACATCCCTCGACTTTCGACTAGTAGCGGCCAGATCTCGCCCCAAGCTCACCCAAACAATGTCGGACCAGCACGCAGTAGGTCTGGAAGACGCTCAGCGGTTCCTGTTCCAGAAAAGTCGGGATGAAGAAAGCAAGGTAAGTTGTGCTTCGCGCAAGAGCCGGTTGTTTCACTGAAAGCTCCGTGCATGCAGCAGTACTATCTTGAAGAACATACGCTCGAATTACTCCCCAGCGTCATCGACGAGATGGCATCAAACCTCCTTGCTTCCCAGCTTCAAGAGCGGACGAGGCGGGCTGCTCTCGTACTTCAAGAGCTGTTGAACTATGGGAGTCCGAAAGAACTCTGCTTGTCGCTCGAGAATCAATTGGGTGTCGCAACAGATGAGGTTGCCCAGTGCTTCTACTTGGAAGAGGACGATGAAATCGCCGGAAACCAGGAGCAGGACTCAGCGAAGGCAGTGGAGGATGTGCCTGTCCAAAAGAGGCTCGAAGATGTACGCAGAAGGCTGCAAGTTGTGCTGGACACACATTCGCAAGGTGAGCCTTACATCGATCTCGTCATGAAACTCATGTAACGTTCTAGTCTACAGTCTTGCGCCGTCTCAAATACAAGAAAGGGACAGCTGGACTCATTATGGCACAGAACTTTACGGAACGTCTGGATTTGTTGTTGGGGGAAGTGCTGCAGGCTCTGCAAATGGGAGAAACACTAGCTGTTCGCCATGTCAGAAGTTTAATCTCGGAGGTTGCAGTCTGGGCTCGTTCCATCTTCCTCTGGGCGCAGGGGCTTCAGGTCTCCGAGGAGGAGCTCGACGGGTTTCGGGTATGTGCCTTCCCCTCTCTCAGCCGTTGAAATACAGTTCGCTGATTTTTCGACGTGCAGGTGAAGCTCGTTGATCTGTTGCTTCAATACTTTGTGCTTTTCCATTCGCGTCTGGACCTGACGTTGCTGGACAGAGGGTACCGAGCTATGTTTCCCGATGCGATGCTATCAAACAAGACGTCGTCACCGCAGTCGTCAGACGAGGGGCAGGATCTGCTAACATGCAAAGATTCGCTTCTGGTGAGTTGTCGAGGAATCGCCTCGATATAAACAACTAAAGCCTTACTGAACTAAATAGAGTTCTCTCTCGGCTCTCGGTCTCGCTGCCGAGGGACACGCCGAATGGATGATGGGAGACAAGCGGAACAACCCCGACGGTCGACACATCTACTATCCCGTGGCTGCCTTGATCCTGACGTCTTGGGATATCGTCGACTCCCTCTACAAAAACCGGGAGTCAACGATGGAGGACGCGCTGGCGACCGCTGTCAGGGGGCGGACCGATGTGCTTACGGTGTCCCTGCCGATCTTGGGATCTGCGCTGAATGGGTTGGCGAAAGATGCCGGACACATCTGGATATGGTGGATTGCGCGGCAGATGCAAGACGGCGGGCAGCTTTCGGATCAAGATGAAATTTCCATGCTGCTGGAGGTAAGTCTAGCCAAATAGCGAAGAGATGATGTGGTTTGACATGAGCCTCCCAGCTGATCATGCCGAATCTGGCCGAGGATCCTTCGGACATAGCGAGGTTTGCGCTGCATCGCCTGGTGGCCACATTGCTGTCGCTGGTACAGGGCCCATGGGAAAGAGTCGCACTCTACGAACAGGTGAGGCGAAATCCAATCTCCAGCATTACAACCATAAGGCTGACCATGAAGCGTCGTGCAGCTAGTGTCAACTGAGAACCCATTCGAAACCGTTCGTCTGAGCAGCTTGGCCTTACTACGTGAAGACATCGGCGCCTCACTGCGATCAGGAGAGCCCCACTCCACTGTTCAAGACGAATCATTCTGGGTCATCCTTGCGCCCATCATCTTTGCTGTCCCCGAGACGGATCCACCAGTGCGTGATCTTTCCCTGGAAGAAGCGGTTCAAGATTCGACTTTGCCCTGGATCACGGAATGCGTCAAGATAATGCTATTGCTCTTGAGTTTTGGGTCATCGGTCGAACGGGTAAGCCTGTCTGACTATTCATGCTCCCTGGTAGTCTTACTCACACATGTTTCATAACACATAGCGATGCCAGACGTACGTTTCGGAAGCTGCATTACTACCAACCTGGATATCCCCTTTGAAGTCAGCCTTGAAAAAGTGGGAAACAGAAGGCAAGCCGTTGACTGTCTTCGCCTCTTTGCTGAATGCTGATAGTATCTCGTGAATGCGCAATCAGGCGTAGCAGAAGACCCCGCGGCGGTCGAAGGTGCTATAATGCTGTATTCTCTGGGTTGGACTCTGCAGCAGGTAGAGACGAAGCTAGGTCTTGCTCATTCGGGTGTGTGAGAAGAAGTATCCGTCGCAGCTGCTATAGATGCCCAGATAAACATGAAAAGCCCAGACTACGAGACGAGGTCTACGTTCGGGCATGCATGCGTTAGTCGCGGGAAAATCTGGGTTACATGCAGTTGCTCCTGAATGCCCTTGATGATCTCCATCATGACCATCTCGATGTCTCAGGGCGGCAGTGTCGAGTCGCATTGCCCCTTGACCATCCTATGAAGGAATGATGGTCATGAGCTCTATCTCCAACGCTATCCCGTCATCGGTGTTGCCTCGTGCATTGTGTCACCACGACGGGCTCACATACAGCTTGGCGGACAGGAGCACACATTATTCGCGAGGTCCTGCTACTCAGCGGAATGCGAGTCGGGGCGTGTGAATGTGTTGAGCAAACCTTTCGTGGAACCTCAAGAGCTCGTGCTGTTGGAGACATAGCAAATAGCAAATATAGGAAATAGCAAATAGAAAAATAGAACAGGGTAGACAGCTGCTGGTCGAACGGGTTGATTCGTCATTGCGGTGCTTGGCGCTAAGCGGCCTTCGCTTTCCTGATGGTGCCTGATGCCAACCGTGTCATGACATGAATGTTATTGACGATCGTGCTCTTTAGCCTGTCAACCCCATTCTCTCTAGTTCAGTCCATCAGACTGCACAGGGATGTCTCTCCGTTGATCACCGTCAGGTGTAGTCATCCGTCATCGCCGTTCAAACCAGAAACTAGTGGAACCCCTACGACCGGTCATCGTTCTCGTCACGAAACACCTCGAGAGATACCGCTTCGGACCTTGACGACTCTTTACGACAGCATGAACGACACATTCTTCTTTGACACGACCACAACTGCCTCGTCGACACGTTCATCGCCATCGCTCCCTTTGTACGCAGTACCGTCAGCGCCGGCGTCCGTTGCGCGGAATCAGCCACATCCTCAGCAGACGCAGCATCCGGAACATCAGGCCGGACAGCAGTTCTACGGAGCGGCTGGTGGCTTTCCCGAGAGTCCGAATAGGCTGGGACCAGGAGCGAAGTCCAATGTACGCGAAACCTATCAGACGTCCTCGAACGTCACAGCAAACCCCGATGCTAACCTGTGATGCGTCATTCCGCAGCAACGTCACTCCGTACACATTCCAGTAACGGGTGCCGGTCAATATAGACAGGGGACGAGTGTCGATACCAGCATGCTTCTCGATGCGGGAAGCCCGGCTTCTCAGACAGCTTTCTTCTCCCCGATGAGAAGAGCCTCCAATCTCGATATCGGCTACGCCGCTCCGGGATCTGGTGCGCAGACGTACGCGAGCACGGATGGAACAGGCAGGGCACCCCAAAACTACCCACAGCCATACTCTTCCGGGTATTCGGGCGGATTTGGAACGTCTCCAACGACATCAACTGGCCGACTGGGAGTCGGAGGCGGCGGGGCAGGAGGATTGGCGAGTTCTTTTGCCAGTACGCTTGCCCGTAGCGCTTCGCTGGGCGGAGGAAGGAAAAAGGCAGCGGACGATGTCGAGAGTGGTTTCATGGGCCTTCCGACGCATAATGGATCGCGGATTCGAGACGAGGAGTACGGTGTCGAAGAAGGATATCATGGAGGTGGTTCGAACACGTCTTATGGGTATTATCAGTCGGCTGCTGGAAGGCAAAACATGACAGGGCCTCCGACGACGTCAGCTCAGTTTCCACCTCCGCCCAGCGGAAACAGTCAAGCCGTCTCTGCAGCCGAAACGAACCGTCAAGCTCCCAGCAAGTTGTCAGTTTCCATGCATCCACCTCCACCTCCCAATAGGCACAATGCTCAAGGAATCCAGGGAACGCAACAACATATGGGACCCGAATCCGCTATGCCGGCAGTCTCATCAGACGTACGGTCGATGGACAGTGTCCCCCCACCGTTGACGGCAGTCGCTGGACAGGGACAATCTACCGCTCAAGAATATGTCCGGCTTTCCGCCGGATCCGCCACGACTTCGCGATCGGGCTCGGCGATGTCAGTCACTGGAGAGGTGATCACGGCGGATCCGTGGCCGCAGTATGCCCATCGTTCATCAAATGCATACGAGCCTGGTAGTAGTTCGGAGCAGGCAGGTGCGCAATGGCAGCAAGCAAGGCGAGCGTCACAAAATCAACAATACACGGGCAGTATTCCCCACGTGGAGATCTCGCCCGACTACACGACAAGTCTGCCGAATTCCGCGTCGATATCTGCTCAGACATCCCCGTACTATTCTCCAAGAAACCCTCAGCGCGAGCAGTTCTCCAGTTCGAGCCCGTATACGGTGGATCCCAGTCCGAACAGAGACGCATATGGTCATTCGGAAATGCACGGAGCGGGACCCTCTGCCAATTACCTGCAGCCCGCGAGCTCGACGACGTCATCTGGGCCAGGCTCACCGATGGCTTATAGTCCCTCGAGCACAAATAATCTACCGTATCTGCCGACGACGGGAC
Source organism: Naganishia albida (assembly GCA_001599735.1). NCBI lineage: Eukaryota > Fungi > Basidiomycota > Tremellomycetes > Filobasidiales > Filobasidiaceae > Naganishia > Naganishia albida. Next base: position 895,115 of record BCHV01000006.1, read on the forward strand.
ATCCGGCTGGAAACGGCGGTCGACAGCTCCTTGGCTCGCGGTCGAGGAGTTCCGCGACTGTCACTCAAAATCCCGGATTCGGCACGGCAGGCGATCAAGACGGTCATTCAGGGCAATATACCGGGTACGGCAATCGACCATCAAAGTCAAGTCCAAATCCTGCTTTGACGGTGGATACGAGAAGCACCGAAGATAAATGGCTCAGACCTGGTCTGAAACGCGTTAGGGATCCCGCAAGGGATCTTCATCCGGTGCTCAATAATCCGCCTTCGGGAAAGCGAGCGGATCCCGAGAATCCGGGTGAATTCCTGAATGTGAGTCGCTCGGGCGTAAGAGTGGGCTGGGCGACTTATCGTACTTTCCTCGCGTAGCCCTTGAAATGTTTGACGTCCCAGCTAGCCCAGACATACAGCATCTGTAATCCCACTTTCCAGTACGAGGCCGGACACAATCCGAGACGGGTTCTGACAAAACCATCGAAACCGTGCCATAACAACGGTTCTGACAACGAGGATTATGACTACATCCTCTACGTGAATGATATTCTTACATCTGACAATGGCGCGGGAGACAAGTAAGTCACCTTTAGCGGCAGAAGAAACGTTTTCATTTTGACGTCGCTTTTTAGATATCTCATTCTCGATGTACTAGGTCAAGGCACTTTTGGGCAGGTCGTCAAGTGTCAGAATATGCGGACGCACGATATTGTCGCTGTCAAAGTCGTCAAAAACAAGCCAGCCTACTTCAACCAGAGTATGATGGAAGTAGCTATTCTCCAGCTGGTACGTTCGCAGGACAATCTTTCGAGCCCGAACTGATCTCACCGAAACAGCTCAACACCGAGGCCGACAAAAACGATGAACATCATTTGCTGCGCATGTTGGATTCTTTCATACATCACAATCATCTGTGTTTGGTGTTTGAGTGTCTATCATCCAACCTGTATGAGCTCATCAAGCACAACCAGTTCAGAGGTCTCAGCTTGCAGCTCGTAAAAATGTTTACGGCGCAATTACTCGACGCACTTTCAGTGCTCAAGGATCATAGACTGATACATTGTGATCTGAAGCCCGAAAACATCCTTCTCAAGAGGTGAGTAGGCCAACGTATGCCGTCGATTTTAATTCTCAAACTCTGCCTCAGCTTGAACTCGCCCCAAATCAAAGTCATCGACTTCGGTTCAGCTTGCCACGAGCGGCAGACTGTCTACACATATATTCAGTCGCGATTCTATCGTTCGCCCGAGGTATTGTTGGGCCTGCCCTATTCGACAGCGATCGATATGTGGAGTCTGGGATGTATCGTAGCCGAACTATTCCTGGGTCTTCCCTTGTTCCCGGGAACCAGCGAGTACAACCAGTTGTCTCGAATCATAGAAATGCTCGGGTAAGTTGGCTGTTCTCGGTCAAAGAAGCTTACTGATCCCCTCTTCTAGGATGCCGCCGTCACATTTGCTCGAGATGGGGAAACAAGTGCCGGAATTTTTCCAAGTGTTGGGGATGGATGAGAGTGGTCGCAAATCGTACCGTCTCAAGCCCATGGAGCAATACGGGGCCGAACACAACACGAACGAACAACCCAGCAAGCAGTATTTCAAAGCAGCAACTTTGCCTGAAATCATCCGAACGTATGCCCTGCCGAAAAAGATCGTAAAGCAATCCGAGATCGACAAGGGTGAGTGGACCGAATGATTGTCGGCTTTCGAGACTAAGCTTTGGGGCCGCAGAAATGGCGCTAAGGGCATCATTCATTGACTTCGTCACGGGTCTATTGAATATGGATCCGATCAAGCGATGGTCTCCCCAACAGGCCAAGATGCATCCGTTCATCACTGGTGAAAAGTTTGCAGGCCACTGGGAGGTAAGTGATTCTTGGGTTGTCGCTTATCATCTATTTATGCCCTTCCGTTTCAGCCGTCTGCGGTGGTAACCTCAAGCAGATCTCAGTCCAAGCAGGAGGCTTCGCAACAGAAGAAATATGGCGGCCTGGTCTCTTCGACCAGGAACCCCCGCGCTTATCCAGATGCTGCTTCGTACAACCAGTAAGTCAAATCAGTGAGGTGTAACGCAAATTACTCAAGATTTCTTCATCTTTATGCATAACAGGCAACTGGCTCAGCATCAACAATATGCTGCACAAAACGCTCAGCCCCAAGCGCAAACTCAACGCTCCCATATACAGGGTCAAACCCATGTCGACGCTCGTCATAATGCCGAAACGGCATACTCTCCTGCACGGCAGACAGCACCAAATTATCAAAATCTCGGACTGGCGAGTCATGCCCGCACACAGTCGCATATGCCCATGTCGGGTCAGGGCCGGGTCCATCAAGCTCAGCCTCGGATCCCATCTCACGGTGCCATGTCCAGTTCCATGTCTGCTGGTCCGTTCTCAAATGTCGATCCTCACCTTCCGCCACTGTCCAACCCGCCGAACTCGTATTACCCGACTACCCGGAACCGCGCGAACACCATCAATCAGATGGATGTCATACCGCCCGCTCTTGCTCGTCTAACGCACCTGGGCGCGCCGGATCCCGCAGGTACTCGGTCTAGTCTGACGCCGGTTCTTCGACGAGATCAGGACATTGCGGAATGGGAACAAAGACACGCAGGACATGCGAAACGTCCGTCTATGGCTCAATCGTTCGGCAACCCTCAGCTCGAGTACTTGCAGCAGCAGGCGGAAATGGTGGGACATGGTCGGTACGGATGGGACAACACCAACCCGTACAACATGTCATATTCCTACGGGATGCAGCCTCCGCCACCTGCACTGGAGAACAATACTCGCGTCTCACAGCATCGTACGGCCCTCTCCCACGACTTTCAGATGATGAGCACGCCCAGCGCCAGCTCAATGCCACCCGGTTCGCCGGGCAGATATGGCATGCTGAACAGCGCAAGTGGTAGCAGCAGCGGCAATCTCAGCTACCTTCCAGCGTATCCGCCACCCGCTGCTTCTGTAATGGACCAGTACGACCCGAGAGGAGATGCCCAGATGGCGATGATGTACACGCCACTGGAGCCGAATCAAGTGAAAGCGCACTCTCGACATCCCTCTCAGAACACCAATTCGCATAACCCGTTTGCGCCGCAACACTTTCAGCAGCAACAACAGCATCATCAGGACTTGAACTCTGGCCGGATTGGCGGGAGCGTTCCTGCTAGCCCGGGGCAGCCCCCGCAGGGCGACAGGCGCAGGAGTCAGCAGCACGGGAACGCGCATTATGGGTACGACTCGAATCAGCAAAGGTAGTAGGAGAGCCTACGCTTTGTGTTGTAGCAAAAAAAAAACCGAGGACGCCGCGGGCGGCTACCAAGATTTGCGGTGTATTGACTTGATGAACATCAATCTAGGTCGCGGAATGCGCTTTTGAGTTCAATTTTCACCCCAGACTCAGGGTGATGATCGACATAACGGGACCAAGCCCGAGTCTCCTGTGACTCTTCGATGGCTGGCCGTCTTGTCTCTCTGTGAGCTAATATGCCATGCGTCCGAGTGACAGGGATCACCAAGATGCTCGAAGCATGCCTACTCTACACTCTACCTGGTACAGTAGCTTATAGCTTCAGTCGAAACGCGCTTTGAGAGCGGATCCAAATTCGAGTTTGTTTGTTTTGTCCTTTTGACTTGTCGGGTATGGGAAGAAGAGGGAAAGATGATCACGCTAGGAGTTGGCACGCAGCTAGGGTCTCAGAGGTTGAAGTAACTTCTTGCTCTAGTGATCATCAATCGCTGTCGGATTTTCATCAAGTCGTCGGCGCACAAGTAGGCTGTTATCGCCCTCGAGACCTCCTTCGAGGTATCATCAGGGTGTACGCTGCCTGTACGCGCGAGGGACCACAGTCGCGAACGCGGACGATCAATCGGGCCAAGACATCAACAAGACAACAACCTGGCGAACCAGCTGGCGCATAAACCTATCAGTCGTCGACCAGTTCTGCCAGCCATCGGACAATAGTCATCACAACTCAGCTCACGACTCCAACTTCACTGGCACTTCCATCAACAGGCAGCGAGGCGACTCTAGGCATCACGCGTCGCATCAGATATTCACGAACAGAACCAACGTGTATTCTTTCTGCAAAAAGGAGGACCTAGCGAAGAACTGGGGGATCCACGCGTCGACCAGTACCTCGATCATCGTCTACAATACGCACGTCTTCATAAAAGGTTCGACATGGTGGATTCAGTCGATCCCCTTGCGCGGACCCGCCCAATGAGCGCCCAACAACAGCTGTCCGAGCAACAGACGAAAGCTCATCAACAGCAGCGATACCTCACGCCGCCATTTTCGCCACCATCGTCGACGAATAACGTGCCCACTGTCGACAAGAATCATTTCCAGCAAGGGCACGCCGCTCATCAGAGCCTTCCGCCTCACGCCTTGCTCTTCCAGATACCGCAGAATCAATCCCTGCCGTCAGACACAACGCCTTCGCGTATCACAACACCTCAAGAAAGTCGCCCGCCTGCGCAGTTCTACATGCCCATCGGTTCCGCTCCTCTCTCGCCACCTGCGCAAACCGACGAACAAAATAGGATGTTTCCGCCAACTAATTCATCACCCATGTATGTAAGCAGTTCGGGACCCCCGGCTGCTGATGCAGACGCCGCCAAGAAGAGAGCAACGTACAACCCTCCACCGAGTGGATCAATAGTCCGGTCAAACTCCCATCAGCCGAGCATGTTCTCCAAGGATCAAGTCATGACGCCAGAGTACACTCTGCACCCCTCGATAGCAGCGTATCAGCAGTCTCATCCCCGACGGCAGCTCATCAATTTCGGGCCATACATCTTGCTGCAGACGTTGGGTGAGGGAGAGTTTGGCAAAGTCAAGCTGGGAGTTCACAGGGAATACGGCGAGGAGGTGGCGATCAAGTTGATCCGGAGGGGAAGTGTCGACAACGCTGTCAGGTTGAGCAAGGTCGAGAGGGAGATTGATGTGTTGAAGGTAAGATCAGCTTTCCCTGGAAAGGAGTCTATTCGAGAATGCTAATGTCACTTGAAACAGACTGTCAAGCATCCGAACATCGTCCGCCTATTCGATGTCATCGAGACGGAGAAGTACATTGGTATCATTCTGGACTTTGCAAATGGTGTGCCAAGCTTGTCTTTGGAACGCTGAGACCCCCTCGCTGACGATGATGTCGCACAGGCGGTGAACTGTTCGATCATATCCTTGCACACCGATATCTCAAGGAAAAGGATGCGTCCAAGCTGTTCGCTCAGCTAATCTCCGGAGTCCACTATTTACATCGCAAGAAGATCGTTCATCGGGACCTCAAGCTCGAGAATCTGCTTCTCGATAAACACCGGAACGTGATCATCACCGACTTTGGGTTCGCCAACCGCTTCGAACATCGCCCAGATGATCTGATGGCGACAAGCTGCGGGTCGCCATGCTATGCCGCACCTGAACTGGTTGTTTCTGACGGACTATACGTGGGCTCGGCAGTCGATATCTGGTCGTGTGGTGTCATTCTTTACGCGATGCTTTCCGGATATCTCCCGTTCGACGATGATCCAGAAAACCCGGACGGCGACAACATCAACTTGCTCTACAAGTATATTCTCAACACGCCTTTGACGTTCCCAGATTGGATCTCTCCAGCGGCGCGGGATTTGATGGCGTGTATGCTCATTCCCGATCCGGAACGACGTTTTACCCTTGAACAGGTCATGCAACATCCATGGCTGGAGCCGTATCGACCGCTGTTCGCAAGAAGCATCAACGAGTTGGAAACGATCGCACAGGAGCAAATGTTGCACAAACGACAGGCGAGCAGGAGAGATATGCAAGCCCGAATGAAGGCAAGAGAAGCTGCCAGGCTGAACCAGTTGGCGCGGAGCGCCGGTGTTGTTCCCGGCCAACCGCAATCATCGGTGAACCCCGCTTCGGCGCAAGATCATCAAAGAAGGCACAAGAGCGATATGCCGATGGGCTTCAACATGTCTTCCACTGCCGCGGCGGCTTCTAGCGGTCCTCGACCTATCGCAACGGCTCCGGTTTCGGACCAGCATATCGGACCGCCACATTCAGCCCAGCCCATCATCACTTCCGGACTTCCGCCTGCACCAAAACAAGCCGTCTCGACTCCTACAACACTGCTTTCCGGAACATTGTCGGGATCTTTGCCTGCCGAATCTTTGATACAATCTGCCAGCCGAATTCGAAAAGAAGAAGACACCGGTCAAGACCCAGTCGCATACGAGGCCGATGCGAGAGCTTCAGCGCGTGCGCGGGCAGACGATGGATCCGAATCGAGAGTCTCACAGAACCGCGCCGCAGGGCAACGGGACGGCAGCCCAGGCTCATCTGCATCGAAGCAACGGTCCGTGTCTCAAAATACGAACAGACATACCATCCAAGTTGAATACGACAGCGATGCGGCGTATCAGCGTATGCTCGAGGTCCGAGCAAATCGCGAGGGGACGCAGCTCACTGAACAAGCTCAAACCCAGCCCGAGGCAATGCATGTGGATGTCGAAGAAGCCAGTGCCTTAGTATCGTCCCACCGACAGCCAGAAGTGGCTCCGATAGCCTCCGCTGGGCATGCAGGTCATGCGACTAGGCAGCCGCTGACGCCCGTGAAGGGGCAAAGCTCATCTCTGGAACACATGGAAGTGGATCCGATCGCCTTGGAATCGCGATCGGATTCCAAGGGACCCCTACCTCCGTCCAGCGCTGCCATCGGACACTCTGAACAGGACCTTCCCGCTCCGGCTAGTCCTGTCCTATCGCCTTCCGCCATTCGGCTTGTTCCGCCGACTCCTGTGAAAGAGCCGCCTGTCGCCTCGAGCGTTGCACCGGAACTTGCGCAAACAGGTCCACCTCGCACAGAGTTGCCTCTCTTTCCGGAAGATCGATCGCAAGCGGAAAAGCCAGATGATCGTACTTCGCCACCTCGATCTCTTCTGCCTGTCCCAACGCGCCTGGCGTCTACCAGCACTTACTCGTCGTCTGGCTCCAATCCTCAGACACCTCTCATGGAGTCTGTATTCGGTCGCCCTGAAGTCAAAATTTCTACGCAGAGTCGGCAGCCCTCTATCGCTTCCACTGCAAGTCTGGCTGCCGATCTTGCCCCTTCACCGAGCGTGAGCTTGGGATCGCAGGCAAGCAGCTCCACGAGTGCTCCGGTCACGGGCAAGAAAGATCGAAGCCGCAAAGGGATGTCTATGAACAGTTTCGGTTTCGGGAAACTGCTGTCCAGCGCAAACATGTCCACCGACAATGTAACTCAAGGAGCAAAAGAATCCGGTGGATTCTTGTCAAGAAGCGGCAGCGTTCGTGACAAAGCGAAGAAGCGTGTTGAGCAAATCCAACCTCCAGTGAAAGAGGACGAACGGCGATCACCTTCAGGCACTGCCGCACGCCAGACGTGAGTCACTGATGTCGCCCTTAGCATATTCCGCCACTGATCCTTGATCTCATCTCTGTGCCTAGTCCCGCTTCCCAGCAAGTTCCTTCGAAACCATCAAACGCCGCGACCTCGACGCCCATCAAGCGGGAGGGGTCCGCTCAATCACGCAACTCCATGGTCATAGTCCAAGCAGACAAATTACTCCCGCCACGCCCAGCGGAGCGAAGTGGCAGTAACGCTTCGGTCACGCAGCTGGATATATTCCGAAATGACGAACGCCCTGCCACCGCCAACACTCGGCCTCAACAGACGGCATCCAGTAGCGCAGCTCAGAAAGTCATGAACTGGTTCCGAAGAAAGAGCTACGCCAAGAGCTCATATGCACCTCCGCCAGCGATATCCAGGGAGGCTTCCGCGCTGGGTTCACAGGGTCCGCCTCGTGGTCAAGGCACTCCCACAGCCCTGTCGCCACTGCCTCAACCCACTGCAAGCACGCCTCTTTCCCGCGCCGATAAGGAGAACACTTCGCCGCTATCTTCGCCTCGACCGGAGGAACCGAGTGTAGCGGCGGATAACACCCACGTCGATCCAGTGATCCATTCGCCTCAACCCCGTCGTTCAGGAATTACCGAACCACCCCCAATCGGGAAGCTGCCGCGTCCCGCGACTGTCGGCCGAGATCTGGTGAAACAAACAGAAACAAAGCCCGCCCCGCAGGTCGTCAATTCAGTAACGTCGTCGCCCTTCAATGAAGCTCGCCTTCGGGTACATGTTGGCGTGGTGGATCAGTCGGCTCTGACGTCCAAGGGCGCCCTCGAGGTCATGGAGCAGGTCCTCAAGGTCCTTCATGATATGGGCATCGAAGTGAAGAGAGAAAGCGAGTTCAAGCTCCGCTGTTCCCGAGCCAGAAGAAAGAAGGCTAGTGCGATGACCGGGCTCGGACTTTCGACCTTTGGCAACGGCAGCATGGCATCTATGGCGACCTTGACCAACGCCACCGGCAGCAACGTGGGTCGTCCCCGAAAAATGATCTGGATGTGTCTCATTTACTCTTCTTTCACTCATTTAGCACATAGACAAGCGAGGCTTGCCGCTGCCCAATTCTCCGTCTGGGCTGCTAGCGGCCCCGGGCGGGTTCCGAAGCATGCTTATGCGAAGAGGTAGCTCGCAAACCGGCATTTCGGGCGGTTCAGCTTCGCCTGAAATGGCAACCACAGTGTCTCCAATGGGTTCGCCACGAGAAGGCAGTGTCATCGCGACAATACCGGAGCCGACATATGGCGAACACTCGTACGTTTGGAGAAATGCCGAGCTCTTGAGTCCGCTGCTGATCGCCGCGCATTCGGGTTGCAGGGTTGATCCTGGAGATGAAGTTAGATTCTCCATCGAATTGACAAGACTGAAGAATCTACCGGGCCTCCTCTCGCTTGATATCAAGCGCTTGCGAGGCAACGTATGGTCGTTCAAATTCGTTTATCAGACAATCTTAGAGTGAGTGAAGCACTTGCGCATAAGCTTGATGGATACGTTCAATTGACACCGTTCAAATCATAATAGGCGTTGCGAATTGACTCATTGAGTCAACCAGACATTCCAACGCGAGCTTTAAAGCTCAGCCATCGCTTTCATGCATGGCGCACTGTATCTCTCCATGGACAATCCTCCGAAACACGCGATTGCAATCAGCACATATCTTCATGGCATTATAGGTTGCTGTAAGATAACCCTTGTAACACGTAGCTGTGATAAGCTATTTCATTGTGCATTCCAGTCTTCTCCATGACATGGCTGAGAAGGGTGAATCTTATCTGGCCGAGACAAGCGCTATGTCCATTTATGCATATTAGGTTTTCGAATACAAGCTTAAATGCGGCTTACAAAAAGAACAGTATAAAGTCATACAACCGTCGCCTGCGCGATCCCGCTTGCGCATGTCGTTAACTTTCTGGTCTACTACCGACGAGACTCTGCAGTGCGAAGCTCAGCCCAGCAGCCCCATTTCCAGCGTCTTCGACATGTTCATGAGGAGCACTCGGTGGAGCTGCGCCGGAAACTTGTCTGGTGAGTTTGACAAGCTCATCGAGTCGTTTATCAGATGCCGTCTCATCTTCCGCGTCGTGTGGAGTCGTCTGATCAGCCGTGTCGACGTCCATTGACCCGGCGGCGGCGGCGCGGTTTTTCATCGCCCTTGATACTGCCCATGATAGGTACGCCGCTCGACCGAATTCCCATTCCCTTGTCATTCCTCCCGTTGCGGTTCCAGCGGCGCCGGAAGATGGATCACCTGCTGATGCGTTCGCGATCGTTGGTGGTGGTGCAGGGATGGGCAGAACTGTATCGAATTCTTCGGAGAGGCGAGCGTGTAGAGTGTCCATATTTTGGGTGATTTCGCGAGCAGTTGATGGGAGAGACGTGACTGGAACACAAAGACGACATTCAGCATCATTCAAGGGAATATTTAGCATTTTTTCCACTTACTGCCAGCTTCGGTGGCCAGCGTGGTAATGAAGCCGATAGCGTCCTTCTGCCTCTGCATTGCCCTGACCTTCTCGCCGACCGCTCGATCCGCCATCATAAGTCCGTGCTTGAGTTTTCGCATCTACGGTCAACCTCTCCTGTCAGCAAAGATGAGGGGCCAAGGCATCTTCCTGTGATCACCCACATTTTCGACCTGTTCGCGCAGCTCTTCAATGTTTTTCTGGACGGATAGCTCGCCTTCTGGTAGACTGGCAACATATGTCCCCCGATCAAAGTCAAGTCCCTCGTGCCATGGCTGCAAAGCAAACAGTGGTCAATTGCGGAAAAGATCGACGGCCGAGGGGTCACTGACTAGAGTCAACCGCAGCTCATCTGGAATCTCAAAGGTATTTCGAAGAGCCCAACTCGTAAGCTTATCAAGCGCTGCGTCCATGTGATCGTTCAATAGGGTTTCCAGGCCATGTAATCCCTGTGAGGTACATGTTCAGCCTTGGATCGTCATAAGAAGTGCATCCGGATATTGTTGCGCACCTGATCAACCTCGAGCATCAATTCCCCCTGCTGCGACTGCTCCTTTCCCTTCGCTCCGCTATTTGCCGATAGTCGGACGACCTTGCTCAGCCAGTTCTCGATTGTCAAGACCGTCTTATCGACCTGTTGACGAGCGGACTCCGTTATATCCTGGAGCAGCTCTGTAGGTTGGAATCCCAAGATCTACAGAGACGGGGAAATAGGTATGTTGATGCCAAGACAAAACATGAATGAACTCACTTCTACCAATAATGCAGCTTTCTGTTCTTCTGTCAAAGTCCCGTCACCGCCATCAACCTCCTTCCCTTTCCCCTTGAGACTCTTTCTTCTGATGCTACCATTATTGCTGTCGCCGACATGCGTGGGCACTGTGTACCCCGGCGTACAGCTTGATGGGAGAAGGGCTTCCACTTGCTCGAGTGTTGTCGTGCTCAGGGATTTGCGTTTCAGCGACTGTCGTGGTCTCGATGGCGCTTCAGCCGGTGGCTCCGAGGCGACGGATTTTCGAGGAGGCATACTGGGCAGGAGCAGGGCAGCAGGCAGGAGCAGGGAAGTAGGGCTTCACGAGGTGTCATAGTGGCATCTCAATCAACTCCAGGAGAATGTTGTTTACGATTCGAGGGATGGTGCGCCCGTAGAATGTCTCGTCACATAAAGGGCAACGAGCAATATCTGGATGATGAGGTGGACAATTCTTGAGTGACGCCTACATTCTTGTCTGTCGCATTCCTCGATCGGGCATCATGCCAGAAATCCCGAACCCAGCGTATCTGTCGGTGGTGGAAGCCATTTCATTTTACCGCTACCACCAACACAACGAAATCCTCAGCCTCCTGGAACAGCCGCAGATTCTCTGGGAATCTCTCGTACCGACGCCATCGGTTCCGCTTCACGAGGCGGAGAGGCATGTCGACAAAGTTCGTGAGACCTGCGGTATCGGAGAAGATGGAAATGATCTGGGCAATGGAAACTCGGAGGATCTGGGCGAACAAGCTGCGCGCGTCTTAGACGAGCTGAAGACGGTGCAGGAGCGGACAGGACAAGCCTCGTTGGTCGTCGAAGTCGAGTGAGTCTCGTCGTAACCTTGAAGAGCTCGAACTGACATATCATCAAGTGGATACCCGTACAAGCTTGTTCTTCCGGATCTCGACACCTTGACGCTTCAACAGCGGATTTCCCTTGCGAGCTATACTCGTTATACGAATATCATTCAGCGCCTCACCGATTACGCGAAGCATCTCGATTTATACATTGCTGTCGCCACGCCATCCCCAGTACCAACATTGACGACTGCACCAATCCCAGATATGCCGCCGACCCTTCCGCCTCCGCAAACCACGATGCGCCTTGCTATTCGTCTTATCCCGCGTTTCGTTTCGGTCGCCATCAAGGTCGAAATCGCACTATGGATGATCACCCGTGGACTGCCGTATACAGATTGGCGGTATCTCGCGTTCATGTTCGCTGGGTTATTTTGGTGGATGTGGGAATGTACGGGGATGCTCAGGGCCGAACAGCGGAGAGAAGCTCAAAGGCGGGGCGGAGCCTTACCAGGACAACAGATTGCACCAGGGAACGCCGAGAACAACGTCGTGCGTGGGCCAGGACCAGGAGGTTTACCAGATCCGGGACGAAGAACGACCGCTGCATCGCGGCAAAGACGCGGGCCGAATCAGATACCCCTCTTTGGACTCGCTTACGAACGTCGCTGCCTTCGCTTGTTCTACCACGACCCATCATCAAGACGACCCGTCACGTCCGCGACAGACCATAGAATTCCGCAATCGGAGCGGAACCTACCGCTGGCACCACGGGAGCCGGGTTTCCTTTGGAAGTATTTGGTGATGCCGCTGTTCCTCCTGGTGCTCAGTCTGTGGCCGGACGGAGATAATGCGCGTCGGGCGGCGATACGAGAGCGGGAGGTGCATATGCGACTGCTGAGTCAGAAGTTGACTGAGGCAGCGCAGCAAGTGGGGACGAATGTGACGGATACGAGCACCACGATCTCGCCAGATACAAACTCAGGTGCATCTACCGACGCTACCGCGCCGACTCCCGTCATACCCAAAAACCTCGGACGCCAGGCCGAGCAGTATTGGAAACGTGTGCTTAGTCGGGGGGAAACGATTGACTGGGACGAGGAGAGGGCAGCGCAAGCAGAGTTGTTGGGAAGGGCCGGCGCTCAGGCGGATGGGGCTGTAGAGGACCCGATGGGGCTTTTCTGAGTAGAGCGCTCGAAGACAATCGAAGATGCATTTTGTATGGAGGACAGCGACCCGAAGCGGTTACAAATCGCAAGATCTGTGCTTCCGAAACTGGAAGACCCGCTGGGTAGGCGCAGACCACCTCGGCATCTGCTTCCTCAATGACTCATGCCCTGAATCGCACATCAAGGACGCTCGCTTATAGTCAAGGCAAGGGACAGGTCCAACGCCTGATTCGCCGCCCGAGATTATCGGAAGGTACGATGATGCAAGAAAGACTTGGTCTCAGGGGCTTGTGATTGCATTCATGAAAGACTGTGCACGATATGTGTAACGTTCAATCAGCTGTCCCCTCTATTCACATTTATTGCATCTCTCTCGCCGTGGGGACGACTTCCCTAACCCGGCGTCCTAGTGCAAAGCCATACCCCGTATGGCGCAATAGTGGCACCAACTCGCTACTAAAACGCAGCAATGGAAGATCTGGTGCGAAGATCCAACCATGTCGAATGTTCCAGGGAAAAGACGTTCCGGGAATCTCGCCGCACTGTCGAAGCACAAGATCAAACTCTGCATGCACGCCAGGAATCAGCATGGGACTTACTATAAAACAGCGCCCAAAATGTAGCTGAATCGCGACGGCGTCAGCGGGAAGACTGCCTTAATCGATGAACCGCGCATTTCGCGGTACGTACAAAGCTCCTCCACCAGCCAACCCTCCAAGACCTCCTTCTCGCATGGCCCATTCCCATCCTTTGAAGATGATCAGATGCGTGAGCGGTAGGATGGCGGAAAGTCCGAGTGCGATGAAAGTCAACGTTCGGTGCCAGATCTGAGCGGGAGTCCGTCTTCCAGGAGCCAACACGGTCTGCGACGGGGAAAGCATCAGCGGATGGAAGGAGACAGAGGATAAGCCGCAAGACGTACGTATGCGGCATCTGCAGGTGGGCGCAATGGAGTGGTGTCAGCAAGCATGAGGCATATCACCCATCCCATGACACGACTTACAAATGCCTAGACTTGTGATCAACGCGATATAGCCGACTTGGAAGACTGGGTCGTCGCGGAATCCTAGAAGAAGGGTGACCGGTTCGGTGAACAAAGGCCAATGGGTATCAAACGGCAACATACCATAGTACAATGACGGCCAGAAAGAACCGACAATCAAGATAACGATACCGATCTGTGCGGAAAAGTCAATCAGCTCCTCGTTTCCTCCGGACTCTGACACAAGTCGATGCATAATGTAGCTCACATAGTCTCCTCGGTGAGCCGAGTCACATCGCTCCTTGCTCGTACATTGCACCAAGTGGAAGTACCCACTCAGCGTCAGGCACCCAACAGCTGAGCACAGAAAGATCGACAAGGCGAGCGTATCCACGAGCGTTTGCGGTCTTGGAGCGAGGCTGTCAACTTGCTGCACGACACTGATATTCGATGACTTGTGTGGAGTTGATGTTGGAAGGTGAAATGTCGAGCGAGACCAGACGGGGAGATGGGCAAGTGCGAGGTCGACGCCGGTGACATGTGTCGAGAAGTGCAGCGGTAGGAGAAGCAGATATGCCGCCGCTCCCCACAAATGCGAATGTATATTCACTACCGGCCAAGGCGATCAGTAAGTGAATGAGAAGCATACTGGGGGGACTCTCACCTGTCTCGTTATGCCAATCTAGCGAGATCATACATTATCAGCAATCATCTCGCCTTGCGAGTAAGGGCATTAACTCACAACCGATCAGACTGAAAAGGACACTCTTCGCATCCCTCAGCCTCCTCCTGTAGCCCTTCCTAATGAACTTGTTGTCTGTCTGCCACGGAACTTCGTGCAACGACTCCTCGTAAGTGATAGTGTATCCCGTGGATTTGGGCGAACCGGTTGCTGTATCGGACTTGGTTTCGGCCGATTTCGTGGGGCGTTGCTTGAGCGAGAACTCCGTTGCTGACATGCTGCGTAGGCTTGAAGATCGCTATGAAAAGATGGGAAAGGGATGAAGCGGAATGCGTCGCGATAGATAGTCAACTTGGCAACAAACATCAGCTCAGCAATCGACAACTCGAGCCTCAAACGCGAACATGTCCAGGCTAGGGAAGTCGTGTTTCACGGATTCAAATATCGAGCAAGGCAGCGATTAAATAAAGACCGTCTATCTCATAAAGAGCTGATCGAACGTCTTGGTTCCCAGACTTCAATTATCGGTGACCATGTCGTGCTCATAGATCCAAAATGAGAGGAGGCGGGTGCCCGCCTTGGCCGGTGTTCCAATATTTTCGAGAGTACGAGGCACTTCGTGTTTGAATCGGCTTTGCTGCTTCAAGGATCTTCTCCCAGATGAGACGCTTTATACTGTTCACAGCAGCCTATTCGCGTTCAGTACTCCCTATACGGGCCAACCTGCCACCGCAGAACGTGGTGAAAAGCTATCTTGGCTGCCCTCGGAAAGTGCTCCGGTCTACCGCCAACGGGATAGCCGACCGTCAATGACAGACACATTCTCTTTGGACGCGACCATATCTCCAGCGGACTTGAGCTTTTGATGTCAAAGTCTTTGCTGCTGATAGCAATCGGATATGGAGCCTCGACGCAGCTAGAATCAGTTCAATTATTCTCAGGAGGAGATATAACCACCACGCAACGGCGACGGCGAGCAAGATGTCTACCGGCTCACTCATCATTTTGGTAATCCTTCGTGCTGACATCTGCATGTACCACATGACCATTGACAACATTGTCGGCCCAATCGAAGAGAGTCGAGACGCTGGGGTAGCGAGGGAAGACAAGATGCTTTGCACTCCAGCCTGTCTTTCTCTGACTATCTGTTCCTCTCACATGGTGGGATGACACGATATTGATAACGACGAGACGACAGAGGACCCCGATCGAGGATGAGTCGAAGAGGCTGCGGGAACAGAAGAAGCCACAACGAGCAGGTGAGGCAGACTGGGGACGCCTGAAATATCGGCTATTTAGCTTCCTCAACGCTTCCCCTTGATGAACACTGATTGCTGCGGTCCTTTGACCGCTGTGCAGGAACACTATCGTCTCGGCAAAAGTTTGGCAGTCTGGAGCGTATTTCTACTTCATAATCGAGTGGCGCTTGATAGTCAGTCGCGTAGATCTACGATTCGTTCGCTAGCTAGGTACAGCCTGAGGATATTATTCGAATCATTCGACCGGAGTTCCAAAGGGACCTGCACTTGATTTGGACAGAGGAGATTCATCGGAGATCCTGTTTGTCAAGCGCCCCTCAGTCGTCTCACCCCTTTCGATGACGCAGAAGCTGACCACCTCGGGCATGGACGAGGGATCACTCGATCAAATTGATCAGCACGGGTCAGCGTCAAACTCAGCACAAAGGAGTGCGAGGGTAGTGGCACCGCCTTTGCTTTTTGCTATTCCCCAGAGATCTGTCTCATGTGTCTCAAGGCCTATAAAAATGTCAGAAAGCCGGGTTGTTTGCGCTCTTTGAACTGTTTCATGCCTTTAGGCTAGACTTTGCATCGCAAATCATATATTGTCTCGCGACAAATGGGTGACAGTCATTCAATCTCTCATTTTGGCCATGATGCTGACAGCATCCGGAATGTAAACGCCGGCACCATCGAAGAAGGAGCATTCTATTTGACAGGTATCACTTCTCAGGGGACACATGCGATGGAATCAGCTATAGCGCATTCAACGCCCTGTGCGCCTCCCTCGTTCGAAGCATATGTTCCCGAGTACAGCTTTTCAACCGCAGAACCCCCCGGGCAGGGCGTCCTATGTGCGTTACCGATGCAATTCTCTCAACCTGAGCCTCCTGTATCTTGGGGCGCCGGCCAAAATGCATCTGCGAGCTTTGGATCTCCTGAGACGTGCCTGGCTGGAAGTTACAGTAACCTTTCAATGGATCCAAGCTGGTACGGAAGGGATCTTGATCTGGAGCAAGTGTATTCACAGTATCCATTCCCTTTACCTTGCCAAGGTCAAACCCGAACGAACGTGCCCTTTGCTGCTTCGACACGACACATGGACGGGCCCGTCGCCCATACATATTTGCCCATATTCAGTTTATTCACGCCTCTGCCCGCCTTCTCTTATCCAGAAGATCAGCCTGGAAGCGGACTTGACTCACAAGCCGGCGCGGAGGCAGGGCATACGGGGACCGGAGTGATGCCTTGGCTGTGCGCAGAAGTCCGGCACGATTCCTCGTTGCTCCCGACGGAGCCGAAGGACAATGCGACATCGATTGACTGCTCCGTGTTTGTACCGGATGTTCTGTCGGGCAAGAGCAACCTGGCCGAACCAGAGAGTCAGACTGAATTTAACAAAACGGAAGCCTCAACTCTGGCTAGCGTGATCAAAAACAGCAATCAGTGAGTCGGAACGAACTCGGGAGTAACCTTCATTGTATTGGACATGAGCTCATGTCTAGTGCAAGGCAAGTCATACACAGGACGGTTCCATGCTCGACATGTGGGACCATGTTCAAGATTCTCCTGACTCAACTCACGGTCTACAATCACTGCAGCCACTGCCGCCCCCCGCCCTTGAAGAGGCGGAAGACTGGCAATGGCTGCCCGAAGAAGCGAACGCCGAGAACGCGCCAGGAGATGATAGCTGAAAGGTCAGCGAAAGACGCTGCACTACGTATGCTGACGAAGGAACTGGTCCGAGAGAAGCCATGCGCTTCACGAAATTGCTCGATTTCTCTGAAAACCTTTCCTGTTCGGATCGCGGAAGGAGGAGGAGAGCCTTTGCGCAAATACTGTAATTACATATGCGAGACGAGGGAGAGGCGCCTCCAGAAAAAGGGAAACAAGAAGTCCTAGGCCTCGAATTGGCCAAGGAGGAGGATAATTGATAGCTATAGAAATGGAGGATGGCGAGGGGAAATAGCGTTCAAAGGAGATAGAGTATCGCTAGCGGGAACATAGCTCGGTCAGACGGACGCATCCCCCCAAGTTTCCAACTTGCTCCCTTTGAATTGTAGACTTGCAGCCCGACAATACAGCGTGTCCCTTATGGAACGCCTGAATAGCTGACAAACACCACTTTGCGGCCTTAACTTGATACGCTGAGAGGTCGACCGTACGCGTGTCCTTTCGTTAATTTCAATCAACCGGGCCCCGCACTACGCTCTTGCCTGGGCGATGAGGGTCAGTGTCAGTTCGAGATGTATGCGGCAAGGTCGGAGGGCTTTCACGGGGCCAGAGGCTCGCACACGGACAAAGTCGCACAGCTGTCATGTACGACTCGCTCGGTCCCTTAGCTTGACGTTTCACATTGTAAGCGCATCTCAGACCTTTCGAACCGCTATTCCCTTCAAGGTGCGCCCGCTCGATTGACAGGTCGACGGTCGACTCCGGAGCTCCGGAGTTGCTTCCTGATAGTGCGTCCTACAAGTGTCTAGGTCCTGATCAGACAGCGAAAACACGAGATCTATCGTCAGGTACTCGTATACCTTACATCCAGCCATGACTATCGTCGCACCCTCCACAGACTACCACCTCTACGACGCCGACCTTCCGCCAACGCGGACGCGGAAAGACTATCATCGGTTCTTCCTCGATCCGCGAACGCTACCGGATACCAAGATCGTCGGCGTACTCGCATGTCAGAGGGACTCGTATCTTCGATCCCTGGAGTCTACCATAGTTGCTGCTCGAGAGGCAGGAGAGGATGCACTTCTCCGGGCGAGCGGAGTAACGGCTCAGGAAGCGAATGCGCAACCGGCGAAAGAGAAGTCTGCCAAAGCGGGGAAGAATGATAAGGCAAAGGACAGAAGCAAGGCGTCCAAAGAGACAGGCATGAAGCAGAAGGCAGCTCTTGATGGCGTCGAATTGTGGGAAGTTGAGCTCAAAGATACCGTTCTCTTTCCAGAAGGTGGGTCATAAGCCTTCTGTGAGAGCACGAGCTCATTCGCGTGTCGCATATCAGGAGGTGGGCAACCCAGTGATACAGGAATCTTGGTGCTTCGCCCGGAATCCGCCGAGCCTATCCATCTGATAGTGCAGGACGTCTTTCGTCGAGGTTTGACCGCGTTGCACGTTGTGCAACTTTCAAAGGAATTGAGCCAAAGCGACGCTGTCAAGCAGGCCCTGACCGAGGGAACGCCGTGCGAGGTCACGGTCGACTGGGAACGACGTTACGATCAAATGACGCAACACACCGCTCAGCATCTCCTATCGGCTATTTGCGACACACATCTCGAGCTCCCGACGCTTTCCTGGATGATGCCGCCATGGCCCTCGACGGACCCATGTTACATCGAGCTCCCGCGCTCGCTCACACCCGAGGAAGGGCAGCGAGTGGAAGACATTTGTAATGCACTCGTAACAAATGGATGGGGCGCCGGAAAAGAGGAAGACGACGTGAGAGTGTGGATTGAGAGTCGTTTACAGAAACGCGGGAATGAGGGGTCGTTGGCGTCTTCCGGTTTGCAGACGCCTGTTTTTACCGAAAACAATGCGGAGCAAGAGGAAAAAGATGGACTGGGCTTGGTAGCTCCAATGCAAGGATTTGGCGTGCACGATGAAGATCAAAGGGAATAGGCCGATCGCGAATCGCGTGGGTTACCGAAAGATTATGCTGGCGTGAGTAGGCCTTGGTCATCAAGCTTGTTCCCTTACCGGGCCCTAACAACGATGGTCGTCGCAGGGAGTGATTCGCACGGCAGTGATCGATGGATTAGATCGAAATCGTGAGTGGGCTGAATGATGCGAGTTCCTAAGCTTACGTTGTAACTTCGCAGTTTGTTGTGGAACGCAGTAAGCCGCATCTGTGACGTTTCTTCCCGAAAAAACTGACGACTCACATAATCAGCCAACCGAACCTCTCGAAAATCGGGTTGATTCACGTTCTCGCCCCGACCACAGCCTCAAAGAAGCCGACGCGACTGTTCATGGTTGCCGGGCACCGCGCAACGAAACACCTCATTGCCGCTTCTCACAGCCTTACAAAGACGTCGGTCGCCCTCGGCTGCGCCAAAGACCAAGTCGTTCTCCGCGTGGAGCAACGAGAACAGCAAAGACGAGAAATGTTACGCAACCAGGATCGCACGAGGCAGGAACTGGCAAAAGCCCTCGGCAGCCTGGTACAGTGGCATACTGTGAAAATTGCGGGCGAGGATGTACAATGGGCGACGGGTATGCGGACAGAGGAAGCTACACATGACTTCGAGTTCATGAGTAGCCTCAACGCTGCAGCTGTCGAGAGTCTGCCGCAAGGGGACCAGGCAATTGCAACGGGAAAAGGGGTCGCGAGCGGCCCTCGCTATGCTTTCATCCTGCATTCCAGCGTGGTTCCGATGGCCAACAACGGGATAACGGAAGCGGGTTCTCTGTTATTGATCACTTCCAATCCTCCCGAACTTGCCAAGCAACTGGGAGATAGACTCAAAGTGGAGCTAGATTCGATTGAAGGTCAGGAAAAGGGAAGGGTCAAGGGAGGAGGGGCAAAGGGGCGCTGGATGGGCAAGATCACGGGTAAATGGAGCAAGGCGGACGCGGCTGTTTTTGACAGGTTGGAATCGTTGTAGATGCATAGAATTCGTGTCATGCCCCGTGGCAACGCCTCGACTTCGCGGATGTTGCCATTCTTCGTTGCTCAAACCAGCGACTTTTCGAGCACCCAAGCGCCGGAAGGATCCTGGTTGCTGTAGTAGCCTTGTTTCCTGTATTTGCATGTGTTCAGCTACACGACAACCTTGCGCAGACTCGGGACATACAGCTCAACCTCTATGAACCCTCCCTTTTCCGTATAGAACCGCTTGGCGTCGTCGTTCCCTTCCTGCGTATACGCCAACACCTTGGTCGCCTTCTTCCTGCCCGCCGTAGCCGGACTCGTCTTGGTCGCGGCTGCAGATGCCACTTCGGTTGTCTTTGCAGCCTCGATGGCGGCGTTAAGGAGCGCCGTGCCGAGGCCGAGTGAGCGATAAGGAGCGAGGATACTGAAAGAGCACAGTGAATTAGGGGACTATCCTAAGCCTAGGCCGTCCCAACGTACGCGAGCGCCAGGATTTCTAGGATCTCGTCTTTTGAGCCTTTCGCTTTCGGTTGCATTCGGCAGACGATGGTTCCGACTTTGACACCGAGATCAGCTTTGAACGTTGAAGCAACAGGACCTTACTCACCAGGGATGTCATTGTAGTAGACTGTCGCAGTTCGAGAGAGTTCAGCATACTGGCGAGTGTTCGGCCGTTGTTGTCTACGTACTAAGCTTGTTGATGTCCTCCAATGAGGTGTCCAAGGCTTCCTTGTATAACTTGTCGGCATACCGCTGATTCAGAACCTGGACACAAGCCCTGATTAACCGATGAAAGCGAGCGTTGGCTATAGTCGACTTACCACACTGATGATCTTCTTTACCGTTCCGAGCTGAACAAATACAAACCCTAAGCTTGGAGCACACAGGGATCAGAGCTCGCACGTACGTTGTTCTCTGTCAGACTCGTCAGCGTGATCTTTCCACTCGGCTTGACGATCCTTCTTCGCTTGTTTCCACTGAGTTCCGACGTGCTGGCGGAGGCATCCAGCTGTAGCGGCTGGGAAACGGTCTTCGCGGTGGCAGTCGTTGCGGCAGCCATGTTGCGGTGGATATATGGGAGCTGCAATGGGGTGTACGAGGAAAGATTAGGAACGATTCTTTGACGACGTGACGAAAGCTCGAGCTCATATCGCTTCTCTGCCGATCGCACTCGGATACGGATATGAATCCAACTTTATACTGGTATCACCTCGAGCGCCTTGGCTTTCGAGCGAGACAATATTATCATATGGGCAGGCCCAAGGCCTCTACCAACAGACCTACTACCTACTTTCAACGCACTTGTCGATATCAATGACCATGTGGCGCCGGTCCTGCCATACTGATCGCTCCCTTGCACCAGGCCTGTCGGGTTCCGTATCCTTGATACCTATCGACCGGCTTAATCGCCTGTCTTCATGCTCGATACTCATCACCGCTGTCATCTATTCGAGTATATACAATCCTGCTATGCTCCTGACCGCAAGAACGAAATCGTACCCAGACTGTACGAGATCAAGTTCATCAACCGCCCGCTCTCCTTTTTCTGCTCGGCGAGCAGCTCCTCCAACGCCGCTCGCAACTCTGCGTTCTCCATCAACAGATCCGAATGGATCGTCAAGCATACGTTCAAGAGTGCTTGGACGACTTCAAAGTCTTTATGGGTCTTGAGTCGAGCGATCAGAGCTCGAATGAAAAGCTCGAGGTGTTCGAGCGATAGAAGCGATCTTATTTCAAGATCGATCTTGGCGGGTGAAAGGGACTTGACGTATTCGAAGAATGAGTTGTCTGGAAGCCTCTGCGTCAATACTGGAAGACATTCTTTTGGGATGCAGTCACTCACATCCGCCCGAGCGCTCCTCCTTTGCCAGCCTAATCGTAAAGTCGCTCTCCACAAACGCCGACGAGAAGTCTGCTCGTATTCCTGTATCCTCGTCGCCCTTGGTAGGGATGTCGAATCTTGTACCGAGGCCGTCATCGAGATTGGTGACAGTCGGCAAGAAGAAAGGTGCCTGTTCAGGGGCTTTTGGCGCATCCTTGGGCTTATTTCGGACCTGGCAAGGGGTCGACCGTTGAAACTCTAAAGGTCATCGCTATTGTGAGAGGAGAAACACATACTCGAATGGTATCCAGGTTGAGCAGAGTCTGCCACTTAGATCTTGGGACCAATGACAGAGTCATCATCTCTTCAGCAATCTGATCTGGCGTCGTATAGATGTCCTGGTATTCGGGCTCTCCAACAGCTGTGATGCCTTCGAGATCTGCAGCGTGGAACAATCTTAGTCTACCTCTGCACCGCAGTCAAATGCATGACACTTACCTGTATCATCATCCGTACCGTGGACGGAAGGCATAGAGACATTTGTAATGTCGTCTTCGTCAATGTGGCGTAATGCAACTTCGCTGAACTGGGCCTTGTTCGCCCATAGGAAGACACCGACGCTATCCACTTGGGCGGTGGCCAAGAAGTCTCCGGTCGGCGAGAAGGTCAAAGAGGTGGAAATGCTCGTCGTTCGGAACGCGTCCACCAGTTGGCCTGTCGGAACATCGTACGTCCGCACGATTGAATCGAGCGATGTCGTTACAAGCCATCTGGAATCGGGAGAGAATGCCTGAAGAGAAGTCAATCCCCTGAGCGCCATCAAGATTTGCTGGGCGACTGACCAGATCCAATACCCGACCCCTGAACCCAGCCATCTCTCGTACTATTCTTCTCGTTTCGATATCGACAAGTCGGACAACAAGGTCATCGCACACGACCGCGAGTAATCCACTATCCCGGTTGAGGTTGATTTGTGTGATGGTCGATGGCATTGCCATGGTGTGTTCCAGCATGGTCGTGTGGAAGTCGAAGAACTAGAGAAAATGACCCCTTGATGAGTATTTGGACAAGAGGGGGCACCGATTAGGCGGACGTACGTTCAGGTTGCCCTCGAGTGTAGACGCTATCAAAGTCCTGTTCAAGGCATCTGTAGCGAGACCGGTAACCGACTTCCCCACCCGAACGGCCTTGTTTCTGGCGAGATTGCGACTCTTCTGCGCAGGCTGCGTAATTCCAGCCAGGTTAAAGATTTTACGTTCGTGCCCGGATTGCAAGTTCCAGCCTCGTATTTGTCCGGTCGATGAACCAGCGATGGCGTAGTTTCCGC
Source organism: Naganishia albida (assembly GCA_001599735.1). Classification (NCBI taxonomy): domain Eukaryota; kingdom Fungi; phylum Basidiomycota; class Tremellomycetes; order Filobasidiales; family Filobasidiaceae; genus Naganishia; species Naganishia albida. The sequence goes on from BCHV01000006.1 coordinate 918,348, forward strand.
ATGCCGTCACGCAAACAGTCTGGAAAGTTGGGTCAGGCTATGTAGGGCAGTCCGAATTGTGATGACTCACCTTGACTGCGCCATCCTGGATATCCAGAGACCATCTGCCTGCCTTCTTGTCCTGTACACGCCATGTTCTCGCGAACGAATCATTCATGTGAGCAGTGACCACATCCTCCCAGTCTTTACTTCTTGTGCTCGAACTGGACATGGCGAGGACAGGCTGGAACTTGAGCGATGTCACCGAGACAGAGAGGTTGCTGGCTTTCTTTGCCAGAGAACCTTAAGGGGTGTAAGGTAAGAAACTGGAGGCAATCGTCTACGACGCGCGGCTCACCCTGAGACAATTCGTGACTCCGCGAATCTCGCACGACACTGGTGTACCTCAGCGCCCTGTCTCGTCCGGCAGTCAGAATCTGCTTTCCATCCTCTCCGTAATACCGAATGCAGTTGACAGGTGCATGATGTCCCGTTCGGAACTTGAGAAGTCGCGGCATCGCGGTATCCGCATCGAAGACCCATTGCTATATGCGCGATTAAGTTAGAACCGACCTCCGGATGGGCTTGCGATTCGAACTGACCTTGATACTGTTGTCACTACTCGAACTGATAAGGAGGGGCTGTCCCATGACCCATTCAAGACCTGATACAGGCGCTTCGTGGGCGTCACGGAGAACATGAAGAACTCGCCCTTTCGTTGCAAGGTCCCAGATTGCGATACTGCCATTTGTAGATGAAGTAGCGAGGATCGGAGGGCCATCTGAATCACCGAGATCGTAAATCAGAACGAATACCAAGTGAAATTCAAGGTAATATAGACTCACCCATCCTGAATGACAAGCCTGCGATTCCTCCTTCCTCCATCTTGACGTCAAAGATCTCCTCTCCCATCTTGATATCCACCACACGAACTCTTCCATCTGCATGTCCAACGCCAATGACATCGATAGCGGGCGACTGCGCGAGAGTAGTGATGGCCGCAGAGGTCTTTTGGGGAGCCGGGAAGGTATGAATCAAGGACCTAGGGAAACGTCGGTCTCTTCAACGCGTCGCCTTGCGGAAGAGGCGAAGGTATACGTACATAGTACGAACGTTCCATAGTTGAATTGCGCCTTCTGCGCTGCCAACGATTACTTTGTTGAGGTAAGTTGCGGGATGAAGCATGGTCGTAGCGGTGAAAGACGAATGAAAGTTGATTTCACTTTCCAGTTCTGGGTGATGCGATATGTTAACCTTTTGGACAATCTGAATTCCGTTGACAACGTACCGAGGGTTGAGATTTTCCACACCAGCATGCCCCGACCATCTTGCCGGAGAGCCAGGAGTTGTTCTCCGAAAATTAAGATCTGACCGAGCTTGACATCCGACACTCCAGCCTTGTACACCGCGACCTGCTTTCCCCGCTGGTATCGCACAACTTTCGGCCCGGCCGACGCAAAGATGTCGTTGTTATGGACAGCCAAACTGGCAATCTCGGCTTCCTCCTCGGGTCCTGTCATAGCAGAAGGGATGAGCTAACATGCATGAATCATATTGGATCGACGTCCACATACCGACAAATAGAAGATTCATCTTCCCTGCATCCCACATTGCCCAGCTTCGTCCAAGACAGCTGATAACGTTGACATTCGGACCCTTGATCCCTCCCTTGTTCCCACGAATTTGCAAAGCGAACGGCACATCGTTCGAGATGAATCCAAGTGCTCGGAACGGTGCGAAAAGTCGAGCTGTTGAACGCGGCTTCGCAGCCTTGTCGGCTGTTTCGGGCAGGACTCGAGCCCGTTTGTTGGGTCTATCGACTTGCATGGTACTGTAGCGAAACACGAAATGCTGACCGTGGAGTGGGAGCTATTAAACCTGTCAAGATGAATCTAGGCGTCGAGACTCGTACGTATTCTTGACGAGACGCTGCGATCGCGGAATTTTGTCGGGTGCGCCCGAAAGTGCCACCTCCACCTTGCACAACTTGATTGGATTCGCGGATTCGCTAAGTCCCCAAATGCGCGAACTTAGGGCAAAACGCGTCAGAAAAGTTTCCTTCCCTTTCAACAGCCGAAGGCGCGGACCAAGCTGACGTTGCCGTGTCCTTCAAGTTATATATACACCGCCCCCTCTCTGCGGAACCTTCTCGGTCATTGCATGAGATCGGCCCTCACTGTCCGACGAATCACCAACCAGATCTCAACAACCGGTATCAGTAAAACCGTTCATTCACACTACCGCAAACCGACGCGTCTTTCAGCCCAAGCCTTCAGGATGTCTCTTTCAGAAGAAACGATGGCGGTCGAGGCTCCCATCGCAGGAGGCACCTCTGCTGGCGAGCTCGCGCATCTTCCCAAAGTGGAGGGCGACAACGGACACGCCTTGCATGTCGTAGCCGATCATCAGGGAAAAGGCGTCGGGGACGAGATGCTCGAGCCAGAGTACATTGTGAACGGCGCGACAAATGGCAAAGGCAGGAAGCGTTCGGCAAGTCCTAGTCAAACAGAGAATGTGGGTAAAATACCATGGTTCCTTTTGCCATACCACAGGAAAACGCGTATGCTGATCGCGTCCTGTTGCTTCCCTTGCGGTGAATAGAACAAGAAGGCCAAGCTGGAAACAACGAATGGAACCTTTAGTAAAAAGAAGAATATCGTCGAGAGTGACGATGAGGATGAAGACGTAGCAATGAGGGTAAGTTCGATTCCTGTGAAGAGGCTTCTCTCCGAGACTTCCACGACGCCTCCGCGGAACCGGAAAGTCGCGTCGGATCCCCTATGCTTCGTTCCCGAAGTCCCCAAATGTACCCGTACTGACATATGCTTCACGTATTCAAAGGACGGCGATTCCGAAGATGACAAGCCGTTAACGAAGACGGCTCGAGCCAGCACATCAGTCTCGGCAAAGCAGGAACCGGAATCATCTTCTGAAGAAGACATTCCCCTGGCATCCACAAATGGGGTCAGCAAGCCGCCCACCGTGGATGAATCCGATCTTTCCGAGGATGAGAAGCCTCTTGCCAAGACTACAAGGCGAGCAGCCAGCAGAAACTCGACGGTGAAGAGCGAAAAGACGGGTTCATCCGATCTCTCAGACCAGGAGGCGGAGGAGTCCAGTGATGAGGATGTTCCCCTGGCCAAGAAGACGAAGAAGGCTGCGGCTCCGAAGAAGGCTCCCGCCAAAAAGAAGGCTGCTGAGCCGAAAAAGGGCCGAGGAAAGGCAAAGAAGGAGGAGTCGGATTCGGAGGAGAAGCCGTTGAAGAAGGGCAAGGCGGCTCCGAAAGCTGAGGTCAAGGACGAGAAGCCGAAGGGAAGGAAGAAGAAGTCAGAAGCGTGAGTTGTTTGCAGGACATTGAATTGCGTCCAGTGATTTACGGCAATTCACCGACGGATAGTGAGCAGCAACAGGAGGAGGATGATGCTGTCAGTATCTCAAAGATTAGCCTGAATACTCACACCTAACGTTCAAACTTTTGCCAACTCAGTACAAGTGGTGGGAAGCTCAAGCAGACGGCGACGGATCTTCGAAATGGACAACGTTGGAGCACAATGGTGTCTTATTCCCTCCAGCCTATCAGCCATTGCCGAAAAATATCAGGATGAAGTACGATGGTCAGTCTGATATCGTTCTGCCCAACCCGTTGTCAGTGCTGACGTGCGGCAATCTAGGCAAATCGGTGACCCTCTCCGAAGAAGCAGAGGAAGTTGCTGGTTTCTTCGCTGCCTTGCTGGAAACCGATCATGCGGCGGACAAGATTTTCAGAAAAAACTTTTTCGAAGATTGGTTGAAGGTGCTCAAGGAACATCCTTCCGTACGTCAAGCCTCAGTTTTCCAGGAGCAGAGCTGAAGAGGAAATGCCTTGGCGTCATCAGGCCGACAGCGCCCAGATCAAGGATCTGGAGAAGTGCGATTTCCGACCCATGCATGAATACTTTGAGATCCAGAAGGACAAGAAGAAGCAGCTAACCGCAGCCGAGAAGAAGAGGTACGAGCGTCTCTGGGTTTTGGACTCCGGGTTTTGGATCGTCCAGTACTGATTAACCGCCTGCCGCCAGAATCAAGGCCGAAAGGGACGAAATAGAAAAGCCCTATCTTTATGCAACCATTGATGGACGAAAAGAAAAGGTCGGCAACTTCCGGGTCGAACCTCCTGGGTTGTTCAGAGGTCGAGGTGAACACCCCAAGAAAGGTCGTTTCAAGGTAAGCAGTTTACGATGCGCGGCATGAGGGGAGGTAAGCGGCTCATCCCTATCGAGTAGTACCGACTGAGACCAGAGGACATCGTGATCAACATCGGAGCCGATGCGCCCGTCCCGACGCCTAATATCGAAGGTAACTGGAAAAGCGTATGTCGTCTTGCTTCGTCATTCGCCTTCCTTCCTGAGCCCTCTTTGTCCTAAGGTACAACACGATAACACTGTGACCTGGCTCGCTCACTGGAAAGAGAACATCAACGGCAACTCGAAATATGTGTTCTTGTCTGCTGGTTCCACTTGGAAAGGCCAAAGTGACAGACAGAAGTTTGAAAAGGCTCGAGAGTTGCAGGTACGCCCCTCTTGAATGTCTTCGGTTTATCCGACCGACGTTGACATTGTTTATTAGAAACATGTCGATCGTATTCGAAAGGACTACACAGCCGATCTCAGGAGCAAGATCATGGCGGATCGACAGCGAGCGACAGCGATGTACTTGATCGACAAGTTGGCTTTGCGAGCGGGTAACGAGAAGGGAGAAGACGAGGCGGATACCGTAGGCTGTTGTTCCCTGCGACTCGAGCACGTCACCCTCCTGCCGAAGGATGATGAACACCCTGTCGATCGAATCGCTCTATCCTTCCTGGGTAAAGATAGTATTCTGTACGAGCAAGTAGTCGAAGTCGATCCTCAAGTGTTCAAAAACATCAAGATATTCAAGGCCGAACCAAAGACGCAAGAAGACGATTTGTTCGACCGCCTTACCGTATGTAACACTTGGGTATTTCAGAATGAAAGCTGACCCGGCGTCATGTAGACATCTACACTCAACAAACATCTGGGAAGCTATATGCCAGGTCTGACTGCGAAGGTTTTCCGAACATACAACGCTTCCTGGACATTCCAAGAACAGCTGGAGCACACGCCCAAGAATGGAACTGTTCAGGAGAAGATCGCGGCTTACAACAAGGCCAACAAGGATGTTGCTATCTTGTGTAACCATCAAAAGACTGTCAGCAAGACGCATGCTGCTTCTATGGAAAAACTGGGTGACAAGGTTTGTACCTATATTTTCTCCACTCGTCCAGTCACTGACGGACGGCTCCCGATAGTTGCTCGGAATGAAATATCAGCGAATGCGATTGAGGTACCAATTGTTCAACCTCGATGCCAAGCAGAAGAAGAAACATCCCGAGCTGGCCGAAGATGAATCGGATCTCGAGGAAGAATTCTTTGAACGTCACGAGAAAGCTTTACTGGAGACTGCAATCGACAAGGCAACGAAGAAGTTTGAGCGTGATAATGCGAAAGCCATCGAAAACAAAGAGGAACCTCAGCCTGAGAGCGCACTCAAGGAGAAGATCAAGGAATTGAAAGCCGAGAACGTCAAGGTGATCAAGGAGCGCAAGGCGCAGAAAGTGGAAGTGGGCAAAGGTTTGTCAACATGCCGTATATGGGATGAGCTTGTCGATCTGAACACCTGTTCTGTGCAGCCGACGTTGACAAGATTCTGACTCAGATCAAGAAGATGGATGAAAGGATCGATGCGTTCAAGGTATCTCTAGAGGATAGGGAAAGTAACAAGACGGTTGCATTGGGAACATCGAAGTAAGTTTCGTGATTGAAATCGTCTTGTCAGGCTTGATCTCATTGCTGTGTGCTATTGACATGAATAGGATCAACTATATTGTGAGTGCATTGCCGACTGCCGCGATGACAGCCCATTGACACACCTACATCCTTCTAGGATCCACGACTCACCGTTGCTTGGGCCAAGAAGCACGATGTGCCTTTGGAGAAACTGTTCTCCAAGGTGAGTTGCTCGGCACATGTGACAACGATGCTTAGTACTGATATACGCGCATTACCAGACGCTGCTGACAAAGTTCCCTTGGGCGGTCGCCGAGATCGAATCGGACCCCGATTGGCGATTCTAGAAACCGTCAAGAACACTCAAGCCGTCGGGGTGATGAGAGCCGATGTATCGAGTCTCTCTATCTCACCGCCATCCTGCCAACCTGCATTATTCATATAGAGCTTTCGATAAGACTTAGTCCTTTGCCCAACCGTTGTATACACCACTACTAGCATTCTTCGCATCTCCGCGTCGCGCATCTACGATTATCAGCGAATGCCTAGCCTGCATCCGTTTCCCGCCTCCAAAAGTCGGAAGAGAGGTCTCCAATATCATTAATAAGTAGAATGCGACAACCATGCCCGCACATGCTTCAAGCCTGGATGAATAGATCATGTTCAGACAGTATGGGCGCCTTCTTTCTCGTAGATGCCTTTCGGGGCACAAAAATGCGAAGTCACAGGTCCGTATTATGGTATATTTGCAAAGCTTCTATCATACAGTCTTTACCGCTCCTCGAATGATCGATTTGATGAAAAGAGCGCCGCTTTCGCCAAGCGTAGTTGCCGTACTCAGGCAAGATGCATGTCGTAAAATGTCGTTAAAGTCGTTAATGAGCCCTTTCGTGGCTCGGTGGAAGCGTTGTCGAACTCTCGGTCACCAAACATATGCTGCCGGGACCACCCCCTCCCGCCCATCCTGCGTTCTGACGAACCACCACTGTTCCCCGTCGTCTTCCTCCAGCACGTGAACCTGTTCACCCGCCTTCACTGTGAGCTCACGCGAGTCTTCGCCAACAAAGGCGTATTTGATCGTCGTGGGTCGGCCCATATGCGAAGGCGCCGACGAATCACCTGCCGATTCGTTTGTCCGGATGGGCGATGCGAGCGCCACCGGGTTACGGCTGCCCGTGTCCTCGAGGGTTTCATCGAATGAAGACCGCCGAGATTGTGATTCACGAGGACGGCTACCAAGAGTGGCATAATTGGGATCGCGCGAGGTTGTGCTTGACGGGATGAAACCCGCTGCGGCCGCTGCCTTTTCGCCGAAGATAGCCGCTTGTATTGCTCCGAGTCTCCGCAGACCATCCTGCTCGGATGCTCCAGCGGTTGTATCTTCATACTCGGACGATGAGTTGCTTTTCGCTCTCGCCAGCGCACCAGCCTGAGCGGGGCGGCTACTTTCTCTCGGTCTCCAGCAGAACATGACCAAAAGGCCGATAAGAGCGATAAGAAAGACAAGGCCGGTGGAAATGGCAATCGCGATCAGAACGATAAGACCTAGAGCGAGGTACTCTTTTGCAGAAATTGTAATATCAGTTAGCACGAAGATAGAGTAAGAGTCTGTTGAGATTACTGACTCTTGGTACGGAAATCAAACGAGTGGCGCGAGTAAAATAGTCCGCTCGCAGAACCCGCAGAACCATCCCGTTGTACAGCGGTAAGCAAAGGCGTCCATCTTTGGCCGTCGTACAATGCGGCTGTCGAGTTGATTATCTGGGCGGTACCGGCTGTGTTCTGGGTCGGAACGCGAACCAGCCCAGTTGCAAGCAGCAGGCGATCAGATTCGACGCTTCCATTGCCGCTGTGCTTTTCGGACAACGGGACAAAGGCCAGCTGAGATATACTGGATCCGGATTCAAGCAGTGGCGCTGCAAAACAAACAGATAAGCACGACTTTCGATAAGCATGGAGCATATCCATAACCTACCCTGTGCGTTCCACTTCAGTCCATCCCAGTGAGAGAGGAATTGCGCGCCATCAGTCCTAGATCTACGAGGTAATCAGCATCAATACAGCCGTCTCCGACTGATCACTCACCTGCCCGCAGCCCAAACACTCCCTGGATTGCCGTCATCCATCGTCAATGCGATCACGGGGCCGGCAAGATCTGAGGCCGCCCCGAGAGCGGTCCATGACGTGTTCGAGAACGAGAATGTAGCAGCGACAGCTGATGTGCCGTCTGAGAGGGTGAATGACCCGCCGGCAACAAGGATATCGCCGTTCGTTTGCACAGTCGAGACGACCCCGCTTCTCAGACCGCTGCCGAGTGTGCTCCATCTGCTGGTCACTGGATCCCAGCTGCAAATGCCAACGCACCCAAGAGAACCGGCAGTGGTGAAGGCACCGGCGACGATAACGCGTTCGCTCTCGGAAGAATCAGACCCTGAAGTACTGCGGTGCGTGATGGCTAGGACCGAGCCTGGAGCTTCGTTCGAATTTGCTGCGGAAGTGGAATGATCAGGCTTCGAGCCAACAATGATGAGCGAAGCTTACGCACTTCCGTTCCCCAACGCTGGTACAGTCTTCCACTCCCCCGCCCCATTCTGGGCCTTCATGTCAATCCATCCAAATCCGTCTTCGCCGCCGACAAACAGCCAGCCTTGATCGTTCTCGTTGACCACCTCAAGCACACGTACTACACCCACGACTTCGCTTGCGGAACGACCCGGAACTAGGACGGGTACGATCGTGCCTTGGGCAGCCTTCCATATGCCCAGGTTTCGTGTCGATGAGTCCAGTGTCGTGAAGTTGCCACCTACGATTGTCCAAGGTTGCTTGTCGGATGATGAGGCGTTGACGTAGTATGCAACTGCCAGGATTGATGGTGTGCTTGATGATGTGGGGACGAGCGCTGTCACATCGCTGCTAGCGGATGGCGATGAAGCTTGCCGCTTGAACCGGAATGAAGAGGACAGATATTCCACCCATGAGCTTGATCCCACGTGGTTGTGCGAGCTGGCATGTGCTTGTCCTTCAAATCCCAATGCGAGGGGCACCGTATCTACAGCATCCTCCCTCATCCAGCGCTTCCTCTGTGCCGGGGTTCGCGACGCGGATTGATTGGTCACGAATCCGATGCCGGAGCCGGTTACGCGTAGCCGAGTAGCGGAAGAGCTGTCTCCTGACAAAGTAATGAGACTGCTTGCTCCGTATGTACTGACGCCTGTGATTCGACCAATTACTGCATCCCCAACAGCATCATTCACGTCGCCCCATATCCTCCGGCCTCCGATGTTGGACTGACTCCAAGCGTTGACACTGAGATCGTATACTGCGACGCCACCACTTGTAATACTGGTTCCGTTGGCGAAGATAATGGATTCAAAGTCCCCTGAGACAGTCAACTGGCTTCCATTGACCGTTAATCCGCGAACGACACCGTCTACGCCGCCATCTAATCCTCCCCACGTTTCGGCGTTGGTGTCATATCGCGCGACGTACGACAATTTCTCCTGCGGACCCGCAAACGAGGTGAACTCGCCACCGACAAAGAGGCAACCATCGTACCCAGCCAACGCGAGGACTGCGCTGTTCGGTCCCTGTCCCGGCAAGTTGGTGATAGTACCTCGAGTGGTATCAAGCGCGACGAGGTTCGAATAGTTGCCGGACGACGTGAAGTTTCCTCCGACGTAAAGAGTCGAAGACACCGCGTCTGAGGGCACACTGGCAAATGCACGAACCGAGAATGCCTGCCCGCTTGTTGACGCGTTCTTCGCCCCCGATAAGGCGTAGGCAAGTTCGTCGAGAGGACTTTGTCCTGTTGGTGGAATCAGAGCCGTTGCGTCCGAAATCATCGTTGTTGTTCCATTCGTCCATGCGTAGACACCGAAGCCGGTGTGCAGATTCATCACGGTCGAGCTGCTATTTCCCACGCTCACGACTTGCCCCTCTTGCACCTGTTCTCCCGTGAGGGTTGTCACTCCTGAAGTCGTAGTGTTCGAACGAGTACCGTTGACGGCCGCAGCTTCCCAAGTGGCATCCACCTCGGAAGCAATCAACGTCCACTGAGAGGCTCCGTCTCCTCCCTGTGGCTGGTCATTGAGCGCGAGCCTGACAGTCATACCAAACGCCGAGCTGGACCTTTCTGTGTATCCTTCGTAAATCTGGACCCTCTGATCGGCGGTATTCGTCTGGTCGATTTCCGTAACGATGGGCAAGGCTCCGCGTGAAGGAAAGACCTCTACTTGAACGTTTCGTGTCCGCTCGTCGCATGGCGGAAGACCCGCACATCCAGGTGTCGTAAGGTACAGCGCATAATAGCCAGTAGTGCTGATGTATGGGTAGTAGGTGATGGAAGGTCGGTCTGAAGTCGATTGTTGAATCGAGGTCGTGAGAACGCGCCGGATAGTACCGCTGATTGAAGTTTCAACTTCGGTGCTTGTCCATTGTGAAGAACCGGTGGTCTGCACCGTTGTTGTACCATTTACACCTGCTCCCGTGCACACGGCGCTGTTCTCCTCGGCGACAGAGGACGTCCCGCTCGCACCGGCGCTAAGCAACTGTAGCACGCTCAACCCAGCTCCATCGCCCAGCCATCCTTCAAGGTAGACTTGAAATCCGGTAATGTCGAGGTCCGATGAGAATAGGAAATCCTGAGCCGTGATGTCGGTGGCGAGGGTGAGCGGACAACTTTCCGTACAAGTTGTCGAAAGCAGTGTTTCCGGGTCGGTGTAGGTCAACGTGCGGACGTTGTTGTCGGGTATCGTGACGATCCTGCAATGTACGAATAGATTAGTATAACTGAATTCAACTCGATCCGGCACTGCAGAGGGATCTTCCTTTCCGCCGGACGGCTCACAAGGATACGCGGTCGAAGATTTGTCATTTCCCTTTGCGATGATGCAGTCGGAGCAGCAGCAGTCTGCATTGATGCTGAATTCTGTCCGAGTCCCCTCTTGCAACACGTTCCGCTCTTAAGGGTCCTAACCCATCCCAACGCTTTCCTGACTCGCCGGCGACCACACTCACCTAAAACTAGTTGTCCCCCTCCTTCCTCCGTCAAGCACATTCCCCAATCTCACACCCTTTGCTGACACACTCCGATAGAGGTTCACCGTTGCTTTCCCTACACTCCCATCTCTGACCCACCACGCATCTGCGTCTCCTCCTCCCGCACAGAGCAGTGCACGCGGATCAGAATGGGTTCCGTCCGTTGCGCTGGGTCCCGCGTCGATCTTCGAGATGGGTGTGAGAAGTGGGATGGGGGAGAGGTAGGTCGAGTCGTTGGTTCCGAGGGTTCCGAGTGGTGCGGAAGGCAGGGAGGAGGTGGAGCTGTTGAGCCACACACCTCCTTTCGCTTGGCTGGTCCCGTTTGTTATTGTTGTCGTGTTTGCCATGTTCGTTGTATTGCCCGTCGCTAAGCGTGTTGTGAACTCGCCGCCGAATAAGACTTGTCCTGGTTGCCATCCTTGCTGGATGACTCGTACGATCCCGTTCAATCCTCCGAACGCAGGGGAATGCCATGCTTTGGCTGCGACATCCCATACTGCAACGTTTCCCTTGTATGCTGTCTCTTGCTCTCCCACAGGAGCTGCGAAGTCTCCACCGACCCAGACGTGTTGCGTTGTCGAATCACACCACAACGTGTGTATTATCCCGTCGATCCCTTGTCCAAGCGATTGCAGCATTCCATCCGAGGTATACGCCGCAATAGCATTGATCGAGGTCGTCCCATTCGCGTTCGTCAGCCGATCAAACTCTCCCGCAAGGTAATACGTCCCTCCCATCTCACACGTCGCGCGTATTCTTCCGCCATCATCTGACGAAACCACATCCTCGCCCGTCGTCCGCCAAACCACCAGAGAATCCGCTGTTCCCGCGCCGAATGTCGGTTCTGTTCCGGTCCAAAGGTCGACGCCTGCGAATGAGCCCGCGAGGGCTACTGTGCCCATGCGCGAGAAGTCGGGGACCATGTTGGGGAGATTGTAGGGAGATGAGGTGGACCGAAGGGACTTGTGATGAATTCCCTTCCCTTCCTTTCTGAAACAGCAGCAATCTTGTTGTCTGCACGCGTCGCGGAGTCAGAGAAACGGCCGCCGAGATATCAGTCGCGCTGCCCAGCGTGCGCGTTTCACTTTGTTCCCTTTGATTCCCCTCTACTGCGGCGTCTGGCGTTCCCCTATTCCCTGCTGTCTGCTAAAGGAGTGACAAAGCACGCGGTGGACCAGTAAGCAAGAGTAGATATCTAGGTGTGGTTCGTCGCTATCGAGGCATTGTATGCTGCTTATAATGCTTATCAAAGTGTGTCCATGGGTTCTCGCGACACCAATATTCTTACGACTAATACATCCTTCGATAATCGATTCATGACCGACAAACCAATGTGAATCGCGATGCAGATCGTCTTAGGCCCTGCCCTACCAGTACCAAATCATTCTGTCAATCCATAGCCTTCCGCAACAGCCATCGTACTGATTTCGTCCCCGTGGCTGTCGATGAAACCGTTTCTGCTGACATCCTAGAAATCTCCTCAGCTTTGGAAGCGAGGACTTTCTCGAGAAAGGGATCAGTTGTGTATAATAGTATTCCTGGTCGTAGCCTGTTGCTCCTGATGCAAATCGACGCAAAAGAGTAGCACCTCATGTATCGCTCTGCCTTTCTTCTCTGGCGATGTCTCAGAAATCAAGAGTTTATAGGCACCAGAACGCCGCTGGACCACTCGAACGCAATATCGAGGGAATCAACAGGACTGAGCCGTCCAAATACAGGACTTCAAGCAAGATAGGCGCGTTACCTACTGTCTTAGCGAATGACCGACTATCTCTCTTATGAGCCGTCACATGTCGGCTGGTGAAGGATGGGCGAGCACAATCTCTACATTCCTAGTCACTAGCTGCCTCCTTGATGACTGCCAGTTGCGCTCCGACGGAGTATGCTTGTGATCCTTTACAGTAAGCGTGAAGATGACCGCGACGAAATACAGGCAGGGTCGGTGCGATGATCCGATCTGTCTATTGCCATGATACAGGCGACCCGACTAGTCAAATATGACTGCAAGTAGTGGAGCTGAATCGAGTGAAATCGAGATTTCTATGTCGTGTATCGGGCGTTGTGACGAAATCGTCCGCCATACCAATGTTTGCGATCAAGACGCATTTCTCAGGGAATAGGTGCGGTTGTCACCCGCCATCTCGATGAGCCGATATCTTTCGGGACCACCTTTCTGCGCGATACTATCCATTGTGATGATCGTGTTTGTATCTTCGACTAGAGATCCATTTTGTCCGTTTCGAACGTGAGCGGTGAGGAGCACGGAGCACTTTAATATGTCGAGAAGAGGCGCAAGCTATGGTGACTCATGTCCCTGGCGGTGCCTCCGAAGCCGAACGGATATCGAATACCCGGTAGTGGTGTGGTGAGCTGGTTTGTGGTCCAGCTCTCAAATATTTCTCGAGTCTTGTTTCGATGACCCGCAGCTCTCTTCTCCAACATCTCGTCAACACGGCATTCCACCATGTCACATCCAGACGAAGATCTAGACGATTTTGACGACATCCTCGACGACTTTGACGCTCCGCCCCAAGCCAAAGCCTCAGCGTCGACCTCGAAACCAAAGCCCAAGCCGCAACCTGCGGGAGACGACAAGAAGTTCGAAGATGACTTGACACGGAACATGGCTGCGCTGCTTGCCTCTTTCGGTGGCAATGATGCAGCAGGAGTATCAGGAGCAGGTCCCTCCTCGGATCCGCTAGGTTTCCCGGATGGAGGTGAAGAAGAGTTGGCAAAGCTGTTGGAACAGATAATGGGTTCTGTACCCCCTGGGCTGGACGGCAATGGCAAGGATGAGGAGGAGGATTTCGAGAAGATGTTGGAGTCATTAGGCCAACCACCGCTTCCTGATGCAACATCTACGAAAGGGTCAACATCGAAAAAGGCGTCGAAAAGTGCGGAACCTGCAATCGATTCGAACGGTGAACCGTTGTCATTCGAGGAGACGATGAGGCAGACAATGAACCGGATGAAGGCGAGTGAACAAGAGTCAAGAACGGCGACAGACAAGGTGAGTTGACTTCCGCGAGCGGGTTCCTCCAAGCAGCGTTCAGGCTTGAAGCTGTGACGCGGAGTCGAGGGCGCCCAGGCATCAAGCCTGACTTGCTATCCAGCAATCGCTAAATATGCCGCAATTTTGACTCAAACCTCGTTCTTCAGTCTGACGATCCCCTCGCTGCACTCCTCGCATCACTCAACATCGACCCCTCAGATCTTGACCTGTCATCCCTAGGACTTGGAGATATGCCCGGAGCTGCAGCTGGCGCTGGGGGTGCCGGTGATTTCTCTGGCTTGTTGGACGGTATGATGAAGCAGTTGATGACGAAAGAGATTTTGGAAGAACCCTTGGCCGAATTGGGTGAAAAGGTCTGCCTCTTCTCGCCGCACATCTCGGAATCGCGCTCACGCTCTTTCCCTTCTTCCTAGTACCCGGCATATCTCGCCGCAAATGCCAGTACCCTTCCTGCAGAGCAGCTGGAAAAATACACCACGCAATCTCGCATCGTCGTACAGATCCTCGAGATCTTTCGGAGCCCAGGTTACATGGACGACGATGACGCCCAACGCGGGAAAGTGACAAAACTAATGACACAGGTACGTCAGAACAGAGCGGAGGTTCGGGCTATCATGCTGAGATGCCAAATATCAGATGCAAGATCTCGGTTCGCCACCAGACGAGATCATGGGCGATATGCCAGAGGGATTGGTAAGTCTTCCACCTTCGGTGTTACCGGATATCGCTAACTTCGCCTTTCAGGACTTTGGCGGGGAGGGGTGTTCCATTATGTGAAGAGGGATCTCGAGATGCTAAAAGCTCGAATTGCAAGGTCTCCGCACGAGACGCAACTTGCGGCTATCATTTTGACCATGCGATATCATTTTGTTGTATGCTACATCCTAACCCTATAACTCCGGGATACATTTCGGCCTTGCGCCATATGCTACAATGCTGTCTGACTTACAACGAGAACGTGTTCCTTCTACAACCTCCTTCTCCTCGAACCCTGCCCTCCGGGACCTATGTCTTCGACTTGCCCAACCGCATAGCAGATTTCAAGCCATCTCCCCACCGGGGCTTGTGCCCCGTCGCCAAAGGGGTCGGCACCGATGAAGCTGTCGATGCCGGCGTTGACGTCTTGTCCGCGTCGCTGCTTAGTCTTCGCGTCTCAAGGCCGTCGAGCGGGTACCTTTTCGAAACAGCTGGTTCCGAGTTCTTCATTCCCTTGCCGATACCACTGTCCCAGCTTGGCTTGTAAGTTGCATCTGCGCCCTGACTTTCTGAATCAAGAGCGGCACCATTATCGAGCGGTGCGCTGGCTCGACGACGTGAAGTGTTCGCGTTGGCCGATGTGCCGATGTTCCCGAAGGGCTTCGAGTAAGTTCCCCCGGGTGGTTGGGCGCCACTACGCAGAGGCCCTGCATTCGCCGTGTGTGGGACGCTTGGTACTGGATTGGCGGCAGAAGAGACATGATCGCTTTTCGCTTTGGCGCCCGATTGTGTCATCCCCTGGCTGTGACCGACTTTATCTTGTGCCTCCGTGACATGCGCCGAGGCGTCGCTAAGGCGGACGTGTCGCCGGTCGACCGGCAAGGATGCAGAACCCGTGGAAACGGCTCTCTGTTGACGGGGCTGAGGGTGCCCGCTTTGTCTCAAGCCTGCCATCAACCAGTGATCTTCAATACTGACCGGAGGGCGTGTTGGATTCTTCGCGCTCGAGCCGTAAAGAGGTGCTTCCTTCATCAATGCCAGACCTTTGTCCCGATAAGCAGCTGCGCGAGTTTCGTAGATGCGATTGATGGACGGTATAGCAGTCGGGGGAGCATGTGTGGAGAAAAGCGTGTCCAGGGCGGGAACCACTATCATTGTCAAGAAGATTAGCCCGGCTGCAAGGATCTCCGAAATCATTACTCACGGCGCAAGGCTTCCTCTCGCGCCTGCTTGTGCTTTTTCTCGTCTGACGAGGAGTTGTTCGAACCAGCTTTCGAACCAACATGACTCCCATTCCTACTATGTGAGGCCGAGACAGGTACACTCCTGGCCTTCGTTGCATTTGTGACCATTCGACTATTTTCCGTTTTGATGGTCGCGTTGCTGTCAGTCGAATCAGACTTGTTCAGTGCAGGCCGAGGAATATACGATCTTGAAACCTGCTCGGATGACGACAAGTCCGAAGGCGGTCCATCGTGGCTATCCCGAGTCAGACTGGCTTCCATGGCCATAATGTCGCCGTATGCAGCCAGTTGCTCCGCCAACGAGACAGATGAATCATTTCGCGAGCGTGACACTGTTCGAATGATGTCCTGCTCTGTTTTGCGACGCCGCTCAACAGCTTGGTATTTGGCCTTTTCAAGTTGCAGATCCCCGCTGGACTCGTCTGACGACTTCTTGACCGGCAAGGTGTATAGTAGGTCCGGCCCGTCTCCGCGTCTTTTGCTGACTCGTCGGACCAACCGCTCCTTGACGGAAAGGCCATCTTCGGACGACGGGCGGATGGACGATCCTGACGTGAAATGGGAAGATGACACGGACGGGGGCGTCACATTGGAATCCCCAGTCTCTGTGGAATATGAACCAGCCGATGCCATGGTGGACATGGTCGATACAGTGTTGTTACGGGGTCTTCCATGGCGATATGCAGAGGATGGTCGCACGACGGGCTTGAGACTCTGAAGGGTCCAATCCGTGCCTTCAGGCTCCGATAGATGGGACGCGCCAAACAGGAGCGGAGGGACTTGAGGAGCGGTGGACATCGACGAGGAGACGACGGATGTCAGGCTTGCACCGCGGCTACGCCCCTTGGCTGAACGCCTGGCCGCAGCTCGATCCCAAATACTTTCTCCGATGCCGTCTTCCTTCTCGCGCCGGTCAAAGTCAGGTGACTCTTCGTTGCTTGAACTTGCGGCAGGCCTGACATCCTCTGCGTCCAATGCTGACTGGCGCTGATCTGACTTTTTAGGCGAAAGCGGACTGGAGAAGTAAGATATTGGCATAGTCGCAGATCTGGGTTTCTGCCCTCCGAGCGGGGAAGGGGTACTCGGCTCATGCCAAGGGGACAGTCGAGCAAATCCCCTGGGAGAGTCAGGTGAAGGCGCACCCTCAGTGCGAGTCTTGAGGATAGACTTGGGCTTGTCGTCATTGTCACCTTGTTTCCCATTCGCCAGCTGAGTGTCTATACGGGATAGCGGTTTCAAGCCACTGCTGGAGGATAGGCGGCGCTGCATTGGTGCTGGTGTACCGATGGCTCGATCTTCGGATTCGTCATCGATGGCACTGTTGTCGTCGGGTTCTGCCCCGCTCGATAGCCCCGTCGAGGTTCCCGATTGATCGCAAGATACGAAACTTCCCGCAGCCGACGAAGTGCGAGAGACCAAAGGCACCTGGAAATTGACCTGCGACCCGGATCGGGGTCGGCCGAGACCTGCCGTGGTTGGACGGATCCCATCTATGCTGAGCCTCTTGATTCTGTCAACAGACTCGTCCAAGTCGCCGGTGGGAAGGCTCGGAATCGTTGTGCGAGGTGGTGATGGCGACAACGAGGGTGGAGAACCGTTGTGCCCTCTTCGAAACAATTGTATCATACTTTGCTTGGACAATTGCTTGATCGAGGATGGCCCGGACGCCGTCGACTCGTCCGAATCGGTCGTCCGTGGACGACCTCGGAAAAGGTGGATATCGGTCCCGGAGTCGGATGCATGGCTTTTCCTATGTAGCGCTTCCCGAAGGCTGATCTGCGGATGTGCGACTTTACCGAACAATCCAGGTAGAGACCGCCGGTGTTCGTCAACTTGATGTGTTTCACTGTCGCCATCGGTACGAGCTAGGTCTAGGGATTCTCCTCGCCTGATTTGAGCGCCTTCCGATTTATCGCCTTTGCCTGATGCGATGCGTAGTGAGCCTCCCCTTCTTCCGCCAAACATGTGGTCCAGACTTTTCCGGATCTTCATTCGCTGTTGCTTATCCGTGAACGATGCCGCTCGTCCTTTTCCCTTCCAAGTGGCCGCTTTATCCAAGGTGGGCGAGATGTTATCCTCGTCTTCTTCGTCATCGGCTACTGCTTGAGAATCCAAGGGCGATATCCCGCCAGAGTTTCGCCTCGCGAGATCCTTCTTCTCCTCTTCCTCGCGCTCCTGTACCTTTTCGCGCTCCTCGTCGAGCATCGCCTCCCATGTCCTCAGCGTCTCCGCTATGTCCGGATGTCCCGTTTGTTCCGCAACCATTTCGGGCGTATTGCCGAATTTATCTGGTTTCTGGACAGCGCCACATGCGAGAAGTATGCGGACAATCTTGTCGTGTCCGTTTGCCGCGGCAAAGTGTAAGGGCGTGGATCCTGCGTGCCCGAGCACGATAGACTGTTGTTTCGAATCCAGGTATCGCCGTGGTAATCGAGGTGCATTGACATCGGCTCCGCGGTCGATCAACATGCGCACGACCTGTTCCGATCCGCCTGAACAAGCGGCATGGATCGGCAGGAGTCCATGCAAAATCGAGTTGACGGGCTGGCCGTGAGTCAAAGCACTGATCAGAAGAATTGCGATTAGATGCGGCCACTGGAGCGACACAGCAACAGCAAACTCACTAATGCACCATGCCGACGTTTCCTGTCACGGCTGCCGCATGGAGTTCGAGGTTAGGATCTGCAATGGGGCGGACGGTGAGCAGTGTGCCTCGAGTGAACATGCCATACACACAATGATAGACAACATCGTATTTGGCTTTAACCACCTTTTCCGCTTTCTTGCTGACGGGCATGCTTCGCGAACGGCTGGCTGAGCCGGAGTTGTCGTTCGGTTTCAAGGCAGGTTACAGATGTTTTGCTATTGACGTCGCCAGGGGGAACTGTATCCGTGCGAGCATTGAAGACGAAGGCCAATTCTGCTTGAAGGCGGAGTCGTCAGCAGTCCGAGCTTCGGAGTCCTCGCTCCGGTCTGACTCGCGACTTGAAGTGTTGTCGTTTGTGTCGAACGCGGCTTTGGCGCTATGGTGAGAGCACACTGAACCTATACGGGCGAACAAGTTGCTCTGAACTTCACTATCGTCGTCGTCGACGGTGGCTGGACGAAGAAGACCGATCGCGGGGTATATTATCTTCCGCGATTTGTTTAATTCGGTGGGATCTCCTGGCAATGTGCGTTTCTGAAACGGGATCAAAGTAAAGCAGCGGACTTGTGGGCGTCGTAATCGTGGCACGTCGTGGGTCTCAGAGGCGGCGTGAACGTGCTTCAATCATGGCGATAGCCGGGGATATACTGATAGCAGACTGGCTGACCGACCCGTCGAGTAGTTGGGGAAGCTGTTGGGGAAAGATTTTGTGCCAGTCATGTACATATGATTCATGATCTTACGCCGGCGGGCGGCGATCGGGTTGCCGATTCGCGTTCCAGATCGGCTGGGATGTCCGGTACATGGTGACAAACCTCGGAATGCAGGTCGAAATACATCATCCCGCTCACCGATACCAACATTCAGTGATCATTGAGCACGCCGATGCTATATGGCGACTAGTTCCCCATTCATCGTTACGAGCAACCATCTCATAGCACTGGGTCGAGCGGTTTCATATCTTTCCAGCGCCACCGATCTGCGCGAAGCAAGTCGACGGAGCCCTGTACGCGTTACCGGCATGTCCGTTGGCTACGGGAGCGGCTACGGGTGTCAGAATGACTGTCAGGGTTATCATATGTAGGTCGTGCATTGTGGCTTCCGCACCTATGGACGACTGCTTGTCAGGCAAGCCTAGCTATCACCAAGAGACAATTGATATATACGAAGCCATTCCAGCCGGGAAGTGCACTTTCCCGTCACTTTGGCAGCGCGACAAGCTAAAGCAAGAGCAACAGCTGCTCGAAACACGATGGTACGACCTTCCCCCGCTGTCGGAAAGCACGTAAAGTTGCAACAACTGACTAACTGACTTATCTTCATCTACTTCACCAGTCAGGGGCAACTTCTCCCGACCGCTTGTTTGCAGCGCGTGGAACTGTGATGACATATGCGAGACTACAGCCCCATACGCGGTTCCATGATCCACTATTGCCGACGCTCGATGCGAGAGACCGGGGCGCATAGTAGCTGTCTTGCAGTCGTCTTGCGAATGCGCCAGTGCGACGGTGGCAAAGGCGACGCTCGAAATGGAAGTTGTCGACCCATCGGGTTCGATCGTGCTGGACGTTCGCCATGGCGAAAGCCTTAGGCGATGGCCGTCTCGACCTCGGTCTCGGCCTCGCCACCCTCTGTCGAAGATTCCATCTCGACGTCTTCTTCCGCAGTCGTTGTCTCCACTGATATTGGGAGCGAAACGTCCTCGAGGGCGGCTTTCACCTTGGACATGGTCTACGTCGCACAAAGTGAACATCAGCTTGATGTCAGAGGTACTGCGAGAACCGCAAAGGGAACGGACCTCGTGTAATTCAGTTAATGACGAGTCGGCGATGATTGCCTTTTTCTTCAATAAGCTGGAACTCTGTCGGAGCTCCTCCAATTTTGCTTGCAAAGTCCCATATCGCTCTTCGCGTCTGCGTGACACCATAAAAGGTCAGGTGAGGAGATCTAAGGGAACAAGGGGTAGTAGAGCAGCACGTACCTTTCTATTTCTTGCAATTCGAATTCATATCGCGCCTTCTTGGTGATCTGCTCGTAGTATGGGTCGTCCGTTCTCGCTACCGATAATAAGAGAGGTGGCTGACATGAGAGGGTAACCAACGACAGAGCGGAGATGGGTGACCTACGGAGCGGATCTGTACGTGCTTGACAATATGCTTGAAATTCTCCACTATCCGGCAAATCGGGCACCGCAGAAACGTCACTGCGAAATCATGAGAAGAGCGTCTTCGATACAGAGAACACAAGGCTCACTCGACCTGCAGCCCATTCACAGCTCGTGACAGTGTCCGCTTCTCAAGCTGCAACCTCGCATACTCGGCATCCGTCTTCTCCAACACCAGCTTTGCGTCGGCCGTCTTTCCACATTCCTCGTTCAAGCTCGCCTGAGCAGCGCGTAGCGCAGCTCGTAGGTGGGTGGTGACGTTTACTTCGGGTGGTGTCGAGGATGACAGCGATGTGGCACCGGGAATGAGCGAAAGGACGAGATCGGCGGATGATGATGCGTAAGGACCCGTGAGGGGTTTGTAGCTTCCTCCGATAGTGGCGGTTGACATTTTGGCGGTATCCAGGTCTAACTATTGATTACGCGATATAGACGCTGGGAGGCGAAAAATCGAAGCTCTCAGTGATCGTTCAGGCTGAGTGACAAGGCTAGCTAGGGGGAATACATAACAGTGTGAAGAGAGGCTCCAGGGCTCTCTGAGCAATCTGGCGTTACCTAAGCGGGCGGTTCCGAGGTTCTGGGGAAGGTCTCATTTATCCCTTCATGTGATTCTGACGCGTCCGCGATCGTCGTCGTTGCGCGAGAAGAAAGAAGCGTTCCATGCATTCAAAGCTATCAGCTACAGTAATTCAGTCCGATCAGTCCAGGCCCGCTCGACCGTGACGTAGCGTATCTGCCGACAGCACAACATGGGGAAACAGTCAACTTTGGGCAAGTTCTGGGGAAAGCCTCCGGCGTCCGCCGATTCTACCAAGAAGGACGAGGAAAAGAAGAAGGAGAATACGTCTGACATGTCTGTGACGAGTCGAGATGCCGGAAATGCGGGCGTGGACAAGGCGACGTCCCCAGATAGCGCTGGAGGTAAAAACACGGCTCGAAGCTCCAGTCAGTATCCCACTGCCTCCAGAGATGTCAAGATATATCAGCTGATTTCCTCGCTCAATCCAATAGGCAACAAAGCGACGAAAGAAGGCAAGGCTGAATTCACCAAGAAGCGCAGGGTGGTCGAGTCTGATGACGAGGACGGAAATGATGGCGATGCTGATATGAAGACCGCCTCGGAAACCGAACAAGCCCCGCCGACGAAGACTGCCGATCAGCCGGCCCCGGAACCACCAAAGAAACGAGCGAAGAAAGACAGTGATGCAGATACGGACGAAGCATCCACCGTCCAAGAGATACGTCAAGAGGTCAAGGAGACGGCTAAAGCCCAAATCAATCAAATCAAGGAAGCTCCGGAGACAAACGGGACAGCGACATCGACGTCAAAACCGGCGTCGAAACCTGCCTCTACCTCAGATTCCGGAAAGGGCTCAAAAGTCGAATTGAAGCAGGCAACAGGCGAGAACCCGTTCTCCCTCGCCAAAGCTAAGACGCTAAATGCGAAAACCGAATCTACAACCGGCAAATCCGTAGCTATTGAAACCACACGCCAGGTCAAGGGCAAAGGCAAGCCGGATCCCGATGAGAGTGAAGACGACGCAAAGCCTTCAGATAAGAATTATCAGCCTGGCGAGGAGGAAGACGAGCATGATAGCGACCATGATGCGGAAGTTTCCGAGAAGGACGATGACGAGCCAGAGGAGGAAGAGGAAGATGCGGACGATCAGGAAGAGGAGAAGAGTGCCAAAGTCGCAGCGTCGAAACTGTACGTGTTTGCGAGTTTTCTAATTCCGTGACCTGCTTATCTTAGATGGAGCTGTCTTACAGAGCCGCAACACTGGCAGCGACATCGAGTGCATCTCTCGCAGGAAAGTCAGAATGGAAGAAGGGAGACCCGTAAGGACTTCAGCTTGCCCTCCTCTGGACTCTTGGCTGATATCATCGTCGCCCAATAGCGTGCCATATTCGGCTTTGACGGACTGCTTCGAAGAGATCGACAAGACAACAAAGCGAAACATCATTTCATCACTCTTGACCAAATTCCTCCTGAAAGTCGCCATGAACCCGGGGAAAGATGGAGGTGACCTGTTGCGGGTCGTGTATCTCTGCATCAATCGGGTATGTCGTCTCTGGCTCTTTCACTAAAAGTGCGCATTGAGCTGACCGAACTTTGCAACCTCACAGCTTTGTCCCGACTACATGGGTGTGGAACTAGGTATTGGCGAAACACTCATTGTCAAAGCCATCGCGCAATCGACTGGAAGAAGTGCCCAGCAAATCAAACAAGATCTCGTTAAAGTTGGAGATCTCGGCTTGGTGGCAGAGGTAAGTCGGTTTGCCTTGAACCGCAGGCCAGTCCTAGAACCCTGCAATGCTATTCGATCAGCAATCAAGAGGAAAGCAGAAGACCCTGTTCAAGGCGGCAGCGTTGACGGTACCATTCGTTTTCAAATGTTTGACGGATATCGCCAAAGCCTCGGGGAATGCTGTGAGTAACGATGTTTCGTTCTTTCCCTGTCTAAACGCTCAGATATGTCGATAAGTCTCAAGCGAAAAAGGTCGGAATCATCCAAAAGCTACTTACGGCATGTACCGGTTCGGAAACCAAGTTTATTGTCAGGAGTCTAGAAGGAAAGCTTCGAATCGGTTTGGCGGAGAAGACATTGGTAACGGCTTTAGCACATGCGATCGTTCTGAAGGAAGTTGGTGAGTGGGAGATGTCGCAGGTCAATTTCAGAAGACTAAGGACTCAACACTCGTTAGGGTCGAAGAAACTGCCCGAAGGCAAGCTGGCAGAAAAACTCGCCAAGGGTGCGGACGCAGTGAAAGCGGTCTACAGGTTCGTTTCATATCATATTTCCATTCTCCAACCTCGTATGCTTAGCGCCTTTGACAGCGAACTGCCCAACTACGATTTGATCGTACCGGCTTTGCTGAAGGGTGGAATTGACGGTCTGAAGGAAGCGTGCAAGTTGACTCCAGGTAAGTTTTCCGACATTCCTGTCTCAAGGTAGAGACTGATTTGCAGGACCGATCGTGCTCTAGGTGTACCGCTCAAGCCAATGTTGGCGAAACCTACAAAGGCGATCGGAGAAGTTCTGGATAGATTCGAGGGCAAAGAGTTTACGTGTGAATACAAGTACGATGGTGAAAGAGCACAGGTTTGTTATCTCCGTCGTCTACCTTGATTTTAGGCTGAAACATATCCACTTTGCAGATCCATATGCTCGAAGACGGTCAGATCGTTGTTTTCAGTCGGAATTCCGAAAATATGAGTGCCAAATATCCCGACTTGGTAGAATCGATGCCGAAGGTAGGCTATGCTTCGGTTGTCATAGCCTCCCGCTTATTCCAATGGCTCGAACCTATCAGTGCGTGAACAAGAGCGTCAAGACGTTCGTGGTCGATACCGAGGCGGTAGCATACGACATCAAGGAGAAGAAGTTGCTGCCATTCCAGCAACTGACCACACGTAAAAGGAAGGACGTTCGAACCGAAGACATCACTGTCAGAGTGCATATCTTCGCATTCGATCTGCTCTATTTGAACGGAGAGGTAAGTCAGCTTGATCACGCGGAACGAATACAGCTTGACCGCTCGCTCTCATTCTGGTAGTCGCTTTTGCAAAAGGAGCTTGTGGAGAGGCGTAAAATACTTCACGACAACTTCCATCCGGTCGAGGGCGAATTCGGGTTCGCACAGAGCTCGGACGGATCCACCAGCGAGCAGATTGCGGAGTTTTTGGATGACAGTATCAAGGACGGGTGTGAAGGCCTGATGGTCAAGCGCCTGACGACTGAGGACTCGACGTATGAGCCGAGTCGACGGTCCATCAACTGGCTGAAGGTGAGTGATGATCAAGCAAACCAGATCTAGTGCGAGACTGAGTTACGCATCCATCAAACAGTTGAAAAAGGATTATCTTGCCGGTGTTGGTGATTCGTGCGACTTGGTGGTTGTGGGAGGATACTACGGCAAAGGGAAACGTACAAACACGTACGGAGCCTTTTTGCTGGCTTGTTACGATGCCGACGCCGAACAATTCCAGACCGCTTGCAAGATCGGTACCGGCTTTTCCGATCAGATGTTGACCGATCTGTACAATCTGCTTTCTCCCTTGGAGCTTTCGTCCGGAAAGCGAAGCGACATTCAGGCGGACATGTCGAAACCGCCAGATGTATGGTTCGAGCCAAAAGTCGTGTTTGAAGTCCTTACGGCCGATTTGACCCTCAGTCCCGTATACAAGGCTGGCCATGGCTTGGTGAGTTTGTCAAGTGAGTCACCTATAGCAGAAGGCTAATGCGCAATCTTGATAGGTCGATGATAGAGGCATCTCGTTGCGATTCCCGCGGTTCATCAGAATACGAGAAGACAAAGACGCTGACGACGCTACTACTGCCGAACAGGTGAATGAATCTTGGACGCCATGCTTTGCCTTGCTAATACGGAACTCTTCCCAGATCGCCGACTTCTACCAAGCTCAAGCATTGGCCTCAAAAGGGAATAGAGGCGGTGCAGGAGGAAACGATGATTATTAGCATGCATATGTTGCAAGTCCCCGCGTAATGAATATTTTCACCAGTTGTATAAGCAGGCAGCACCTCACGGAATGTTACGAAATGTCAAGACTGTCCAGATGTCCTGAACGGCACCATAATACAGGACATGCGAAGGATCGATTGCAATTCAAAAAGCAGCACGCTTAGCTCACCCGAGCGGATTGGTGAAATACGGAGCAGAATCATACAGCTCTGCGGATCATAATATAGAATAGACATCTACAACTGGCAATCTCGCTATATACATTAAGAATCACCACAACGACCGGGGTTCAAGAAATAGAATTAAACGTTGACTGCCTGACTCGCGCTGGGAGCAATGCCGTCAAACAACTTGGGCTTGGCCTGTACCGAAATATCGCCGTAGCGTTCTGGTTGGTCCAGCTTGACGCAGTCTCTGGTGCCCAGAACGAGCAACTCGAAGAAGAAGGAGGCAGCGGCCCGTTTCGATGCCTGCGTCGTAAAGTCAATTTGCGCTCTGCGGGAGAAGTTGAAAGCAGACATACCTTCTTTGCCTTTTCTTGGAAACTGATAGTCTTGCCTTCATCAATCTCTCCATCTTCATTACTGAACTCGCTCCGCAGGAATCCCACAGCTTTGACAGTGTTCTGGCTGAATCCGCGCTGCCTGGCATCCGCCTGACTGGCCTCGTCCTCGCCGTAGTACTGGGAAGCCGCCGTCTGACTTTGACTTTGCGACTCAGTGAGAGGTGCGCCGTTTACTCGAGTCCGAGCATCGAAGAACCCGATGGCACAGTCGTCCGGCGACTGCATGACCGAAGGTGCAAGTGAAGGGGCTCTAAGAGACCGTGCCTCGCTCATAAGCCTTTCCCTGGCGAGGGCGGGCGTCGGCGACTTCAACATGCTAGGCGCACGAACGGAGGAATCCCTTGCCATGCCAAGATTGTCAAAGCCCATAGGCTCGTCCTGAATGTCGAGTTGGCGTGCGTCCATGTCGAAAGTGATGTCCTCCAGTTGGAAATCTGCGGGAAGACGTTCACTTAGAGCTCGCTGTTCTCGTCGGGCAGCTTCGATCTCTTCATCGTCCTCCATTGCAGCTTCCCCTAGTCGAGCTCGCTTTCGCGAAGGTGATTCCGGGCCGTCCCGTCGGCGTCGCAAGACGTTTGTCGGAATCATGAAGAGGGTCGAGAGTTCGGGTGCCATGGAAATCCCGGCAGGCGTTGCCATGAAGAATGTCTGATTCCCTTTCTGTATTGTGGGATTGTAGAATGCTGCAGGATCCTCTTGAATGCGTGCCAATGCAATCTCTGCTTCATTCGCCGGAATGTAGTTCTCCTGCGGAGGAAGCGTCAATGAGGCCACCTGACATCCGTCATTTCGCACCTCGACTAACCTTTCCGAGAATCGACCTGATATCTCGCCTGGCTGCACCACGAGTTTCATCTTCCTCCTGCTCAATATCCTCATCAAACGCTGCAGCGATCCTGACGTGCTTTTTCGGTCCGGTCTTCCTGGCGGCATTTGCGGCGGCGGCCTTCTCTCTTGTTTCGGCCAAATGAGCGATTCTGTTTGCTGTTCGAGGTGTGATGTCCGCCATGATTGATTCCTGAACTTCGGGCGGCGGCGGTGATAGTGCCGTGGCTGAATCGAGAGCGTTAAATCAGTTGCACACCAAGGAGAGCTTTCCTTAGCTACTCACATTCTCGACGTGCTCGAGCTTGAAGCTCGGCTTCTTCATCTGCAATTCCTTCGAATCCCTGCACATCCTGCATCTGTACATCATCTTCCAAAGGCGGCAAGTCGAAACCTTCACCGAGATCCAACCCAAGATCCCCCGGCGCTTCCAGTTGGAGGTCCAAATCGCCTCGACTCGCGGCCAAAAGCTCGCCAGCACCGAGTACGGATCCTCCGAGTTCCGCAGTAGCGCTTCGTGCAGTACGATCCGTCAAAACACTGGAAGCTCGACCCCCGATCTGCATGCCTGAGGCAACACTCGGTGCACGTTCCACGCCAGCTTCTCGTCCGAATTCCACAGAGATGTCGCCCAGATCGCCCAGGTCGTTCCCGAGGTTCAAACCGAGATCGATTCCTTCCGCAAATGGCTCGGCGGTGCCTGCACGTCCACGTTGGGATTCGTATTCCGATTCTCGGGAAATAGAGCTGGATCGTGCGGAAGCGGCATAGTGGGCTCGAGGAAGAGTAATATCTGCTTCATTGGCGAGATGCAAGCCGAGGGGCTGGAAGTTTTTCGCGATTTCGTTCCAGCTCATGTTCATGTTGAGGTCGCTCATCATGATATCGTATTCGTTGCGACGTTCGGTATATGTGATGGCGTTCTTGTTGGCGATGAGCTGCTCCGCTGGAAGATCAACTTGACCAGGTCGGAAGGCCTATGAAGAACGATTGATCAGATTCAAAGGAGACGTTCCAGGAGGAGCAGACTTGCCATAGTGATCTTATCTCGGACATCCTTGCAGTCATCAAAAAGATACTGCGTCTTTCGCGAGTAGATTCGCACAACACCCAGCATGAGCTGTCCAGACATTCTCAATGCCGTGGGTTCCGCATTCTCTTTCAAGATATCATCTGAACGGAAGACGGACGCGGATATCAGAATGCCCCTGCGGATACGGGAAAGTCGAGATACGCACCAACAGAATCCTGCACACTGATCTTGAGTGCTTGCTGCTTGCTGAGCTTCCGCTCATAGTGCGCCGCTATCCAGACTTGAGAGAGGACATTGTCCTTGGACAGGATGAGTTCCGTCAACAGCATGTCGTGGTATCGTCAATATTGTCGAGGCGAAGTTGGCGTCGAACGCGTTCTATTATGCGCGCGAAATCGGTCACCTGATCCTGCTTTGCAGGCTGCCAGGAATTATAGCTGAAGCGTAGCTTAGATCGATGCGCAAGAAGCGACGAGCGTGCGAAATCAGGGACAACTGACGTTGAAGAATGAACACCTTAGAAGAGGATAAAAACGTCGCGACCCGCCATCTGATGATTCCGGCGCGTCTGAATTGCGCCTCATGTGAACGTCACGCCAGGCGATACAGGCAAATTGATGATATCATCCTGAACTTTGATTGTTCGATGATCCACTAACGAATTTGCCTCTTTCAGCAGGCTCGTTTTGGTGGTAGATGGGAAGAGCAACTCGATATTGGAACCTGTCGGGTCGCGAAAACAGATACAGATACAGGTACAGATACAACGTGGACAGAGGTCCCCAAAGAGGCGACAACTTCGGACAAAGTAAAACGTCAAACCTTTCGGTATATCACTACATATCATGAGCATTACCATGCGTTTTTTCCACAACAGACACAACTCAGAAAACGACCAATTGTTTCTCGACGTCCCAGCCCAGCTCGGTCTATCAATAGTACACGATACTGTTAGCGGACACTCAAGTTGCAGATCTCGTTGAGCAGACTCACAAGAAGGGGTTTGGCGGTCTGATTGATCATCGCCTCAGGTCCGCAGATCAAGACCAGTGCGTCGTCGCTGGGTGTCGGCAAGTGCTTCGCGTACATGCTATGCGTCATCCGGCCTTTCGACCCGTTCCACCCTTCGGGAATTGCGCTCAACGTATGATGTAGCTTGAATCGGCCGTTAGACTTTTTCACGAGTTGGTCCAGTTCTTCGCGACAGACTGTACACACGGAGCTGCGAGGTTAGCAATCGCGACTGCTTAATTCAAAAGTTCACTTACGGATATCTTCGAACGTCTTGTTGGCGTCGATACACCACATCTCTGTATCCATATCTCCCGAATCTTTGATCACGCCCTTTAAGACCTGCAAGATGGGCGTGATGCCAGATCCTCCGCACAACATGCCCAGCTTTCGGACTTTGCGCTCGACGCCGCGCCACGTACACGTTCCCTTGCCCTGCCATACGAAAGAACCGAGAGGCCCCTTGAATTCGATGGCGTCGCCGACCTCGAGTTCATTGAAACCGCTGTAGGCGAATGATCCAGTCAGTCGCGGTGTTGCACACGTCTCTTCGAAAACGACTCGCCTTGTCATCTTTCCGCCCATGCTGTACTTGTCATTCGGCAAGTACAACTTGATCAACAGATCAATGTAACCTTTCGCGTCGGCAGGCGATACCGGGGTATATGCTCGCTGTACCAGCTCGCCCTCAACGACTTCAGTCCTCCCATGCTGATCGTGCGGCACCTTTCGCCTCAGACGACAGAAGACGTGTTGTCCAGTCGGGAGACCGAGATGTTGATCGGGAGCTTGCAACGCGAACCGATACACTCTCGAGTCATGAGATACCACTTGGATCGATTCGAGCGTAGCCTTCTTCCACTTCGTTTTGGACAGGAAGATGGGATCAACCGTGACTTCCTCCTTGTTTTCGTGAAGCATCTCCTTCAGGTCGAGCGTTCCGATATGGAACTGCGCCAGCTGCGCTTTCCCTTGGGGCGAGTGGATTGCCATAAAGTCCTCGGTAGCATCCTCGCCGGCGACAAGGGTGATCGAGTCGCCACCACCAGGGTGGTCTTTTAGAAAGCCAGTCCCATCGTAAACTTCACCCGCAACGACAAACCATGGTTCTTCCGTTCCGGAATGCGCCTTGAGTTCCTCCACGGTGATCAATCTCTTGACACCCTCCTTCTTCATCGAGACCTCTGCCGGTTTCGGCGCCGCCGGTACCTGCTGGATGGCCTTGTCGGCTGCGTCTCCAAACACTGGTTGCAGAACATTCTGGCCTTCGGCTTTGAGTCGTTCCATCCATCCGCCATTTGTGGTTCCCGCCATCGTTGGATGCTCAAACCGCAGCTTGTTCCCATCCTCGACGTGGATGGCGGTTCGAAACCACCAATTGTTCATCATCGAAGTGGCGTTCCAGTACATGTCTCTGGGCTGGCCACTCAAGCCCTCATCCATCGCTCGGACCATCACGGCCGGACTGTTCTTGAGGTCCTTGGTCGCAATTGGGAAACTCCAGAAGCACCAGCAGAAACATGTGTCGCGATCGGTCAAGTCTAGTTTGCCATAAACGCTGTCCTCGTATGCTACGGCTCGGTAGAGGTCTTCAGGATAGCAAATGTCGGCGAGCTGCCACGTGGTGCCATCGTCTATCGAGATCTCGACTCGGTTGATACGTCGTCCGCCTCCGGAGTATGCATAGCCTTTGAGGGTATATTCTGGAGCAGCGTCCACGTCGATGACTTCATTGTGATCCGGCTTGGCGATAGCTGAATTCGTGTTGAGCTCGTTGATGATGTATCGAGGATCGTACCACCATTTGCGTTCGGCTCGCGCTTCTTCTGGCATGACTTGCGTG
Source organism: Naganishia albida (assembly GCA_001599735.1). Lineage (NCBI taxonomy): Eukaryota > Fungi > Basidiomycota > Tremellomycetes > Filobasidiales > Filobasidiaceae > Naganishia > Naganishia albida. The sequence goes on from BCHV01000006.1 coordinate 948,676, forward strand.
GGCAACAGCTTGTTGTCCCAGAAGTGCAGGTAATGTTGACTTTCTTCATGTGATACTTGGATCTTGGTCAGCCACTTGACCATTCGTCCTCCGATGTTTCCTGGTGAGACAAGTCGCAAGGGGTAGCCGTGGTCGGGTGTCAAGGGTTGTCCGTTCATTGCCCATGCGATGAGCATGCCTCTCGTCTTGTTTCGAGCCCACGACAGGAGATGACTGGTGCCATAGGGTCCATTGGGTAGTTGATCGGCTCCTTCAAAGACAACGTGTGCTGGTCGCTTACCATCCACGAAGATGGGTTTCGCGGCTTCCAAGATATCGGCTAAGTATACGCCTGTGAACAGGGCGGTGGAAACGCCTGCGGCACCCCAGTTGAAGCCTAGTCCTTTCCGGACGACGTTCTGCTCCTTTCGCCTGTCTGAGTGAGAAATACTTTAGCGGTCGTACCCAAGAGCGTCATACCAAGACTCACTTCCAGCGCATACAAGCGTGACCGGCAGAGTGACGACTTGGAATTGAGCCTTCAAATCCTGGATGGACAGCTGGAGCGGATTAGCCACTTGGCTGAATGCACAATTGTGAAAGCATGAGTGATGTCCCGTTGATACCGTCTTCCCTCACTTACCCTTCGATGCTGACTCTCCAGTTGTTGCCCTCATCCTCGTTGATCTGCGGTACGGCGCCGTGGTTTCGAACATAAAACAGCTCTGACGGCGTCAGGAAACCCTGGATGAACCGATGAAGCGATATTTAGCCGCCTGTTCGGCGATGTCTCTGTAGTGTACTCACTGCAGCGAAGAGATCGTCCAATTTGGCTTCAGAATTGAACGGGTGCTGTCAAACGGAAACATCAGTTGGTAAAATGCAGTGAAGGCTTGTCACCAAACCCTGCACGCACCTTGCCAGTCAGGCGGACCATTCGCGGATCTCGATTCAGCCATGCGTCCGGCGTTCCAGCATCTTTCTCATCGACTTGCGAGATGATAGCGTTGAGCGGTACTGGTGGTAACGTTTCTGGCAAGCTTCTAGGTGTCTCGAAATGTGACGATTGCTTTTGGGGTTCAGGACTCGATGGAGGCGTAGTGTCGGGCGAAGTCTCGAGCGAGGAGCGACCGGAGAAGGAAGACAGGGATGCTGCCGTTGAAGACATTGCGGATAAAAACGATTCAGCCATTGTGACGGGTGGCAGTAGAGGCGGGCTTCGCAAGACCAAGAGCAGAGATACTGGCTGTCAGTGGCGATTTCTCTGCTCGACCCATATATTGATGAGTGACAATGCTGGTGGAGCAGCAGGATGCGGGGAGTCAGCACATCTCCAGAAACACCGAGCATCCTATTCGTCGGTATACCAGCGGGACAGAATCCAATTGGGAAGTCGGATCCTAGGCCGGAATACATCGCAGTCGGTTTCACCGCATACAGCTGCCGAGCACGACACGTCTCCGACCAGGAACCAAGTGGGGGCCATCCGGGGAATAGCGATAAGGGTTGCCTCCATTTGATAGCTTGCATGATCTACTAGTGTTACATTCCAAAAAACTCCTTCGAGATTGTATTCCTTATCAGAAGCGGTGGTATGCGGTTTCTGCGCTAAGCAAGATAAGACAGACATGAAACATGATAAGGGGTGGTCAAATCGAAGCGCAAACGTATTGGGCCCTCCTGGAGCTGTCTGGGATAAAAGTATCTACTGCGCTCCATTTGAAGAGCATGTCCTACCTGAGGAAGATCACAAAACTGAAGAAGAAAGCATGGAACGGCGAAACGAGAACTCGACCGTCTCAACTCCTCGTCCTTTTCCAAGGCCGCCCAGTACACAACAGCCCTCCGACTCCGCTTACTGATCGGCGACGTCGAGGTCGAGATGTCCTCCTGTTGTCACAATGCAATAATACTATGGATACAACTGACGATTCCTCGTAAACCCAATGCTATCATCCCCAACCTGACGCAGTTGTCCATATGCTTTCCAGATCACAATGTTACACAAAGTACGAAGGTAGCCCCTGAGCGAACGCAAGCAAATTAGCAAACGAAGACTGCATAGACCCCCAGGTCCACCACTCACGCGCCGGGCAGCTTCACTTTTGCTATCGCGCTCATTTTCCTCGGCCGCCATGTACACCTTGAAATCCGTCGTGCCGTCGTCCTTGACTTGCATGATACTTGCAGAGTTGCCGCATCGATAACAGTAATTTGGTGCGGACCAGACGGTGACGAGCTGGTTGTCGAACATGTGTTTGTAGCCTTCTTGTACAAGCTGATGAGCTCTTGCTATCAAACTAAGGCCGTTGATGTGGTTGAACTGGACGCAGAGCGTTCAGTATCCAAGCCGGACGTGCAAAATGGCGGAACTCACCTCTCTTGTCACTTTTGCTCCAAAGAGCCACCCTGCTCCACGTGGACTGACAGACCAGGTATCTATGTCATCCGGATCTGACCACATGAGATCTAGAAGATAGGATATGATGAGCCAGGTGCTCTCCGATCGATCTTCACGCGAGAAGACTCACCACAGAATGCTCCCTCATGCGGAACCTCTTGAGCTCTTGCTATCACCCTGACCTGGTCTAATGTACGTATATCCGGAGACAGACCACCATGCACACAGAGTACGCTCCCATCTATGATCTGCAAGGCCGACGTGTTGCTGAGTCTCGGTAAAAGCAATAAAACGGAAGTACACTTACTGCCGCAAGATTCAGATGATCAAAGACCTGACAACACGCTTTCCATACTGAGGGGTTTCCATATTTATTCTGACACTCGTCTGACGGGGCCGATGAAGAGTCGGTTGAACGAGGTTGAACGAACGCCGATGCAGAACCGGCTTACCATAGAAGCCGTAAACCTGCGTGATCTGCCGGCTCTCGTGATTGCCCCGTAATAGTGTAACGCGATCTGGATACCTACAAGAGAATTCAGCGACTTTTCACGTCGACGCAGGGGAAGCCACATACCTCGCCTTCAAGGCCATCAACAGGGAAAACGTTTCCAGACTGTAGTACCCTCTATCCACAAAATCCCCCATAAAGATATACTTTGTCCCCGGCACCATTCCGCCTTGCCGCAGAAGCTCGTGTACGTCCCAGAATTGACCATGGATGTCACCGCATACGGTGACTGGCGCTTCTACGGGTTGAACGTTTGACTCTTCCATCAATATGCTGAGTACACGCTGGCATAGGATTTTCATTTGCCGTTCCGGTAGGTGTTTACATTGTAGCAGCTGCAGGTTCGCAAATGGATTGAGTACCGACGTTCCGCTTGTCATACCGATTTGAAACGAGAAGACGTACATGATTGATCCACTGATCCGGGTCGCTCAAAGTTGCAGGCATTTTCGGCGCGGTATCGAGTCCAAAAAGAAGGTATTAAAGTGCTGGAAAAGCCCGAGGGGCGTTGTAACGGCGTCTTGAGGCTGGTGGATGTTGTTGAGAGCGGCGTCGGCGTATTGGGTCATAGATACGAGAAATCTGCACTGATACGAACGATCCAGGTTGACACTGTTACGGATGCTAGCTAGTGAGGAGAGAAAGCGCACGGCAAGCGCGATGACGAGGAGTGAGACATGGGCGATCATGGCATTCGAATTCGAATTCGCCTGATATTCAACCTGGATAGAGCGGGATAGTAGCTTGGCAAGCACTGAAAGCTGACAAACCACCGCGCAATCATCATCCATATCTCAAGCTCAAGGAATCTGACTTGATCATGGTCTCCGCTACCAACGAAGAAGCCAATCTCAGATCTCACTCAGATCTCGCATTGTCGGATGAGTCGTTCGAAGATGTGCCCGAGAACGAGATCCGATCCGACGATCAGGCTGTAGAACACGAGCTTCCAGCAACAGACGAAACAATTACGAACAAGAAGAAACCCTTGACGGCGAAACAAGCCGCCAAACTCGACCCTGGCACGTCCACCAAGAAATGCGAACAGTGCGGCAAACCCAGCGACGTCTTGATCCGCTGTCGAAAGGATGAAACCGAAAAGTGGTTTCTCCTTTGTCCTGGGAAATGTTGGAAGGAGGCCTCGGGAGGGAAGGTGGATGGAACAAAGGACACGCCGTGGTATCGGTATGGGGGCGTATGGAAGAACAAGAAGGCGGCGACGAGTGGGAAGAAGCCAAAACATGTACCGTCGTGAAGCGACACAGACCGGTAATATTCTATCTGTTCGTCTGTGCGATGCAGGGATCAGGTCGCTTTGATGTTACTGATCATCCTTTGCGAGCAGATTCCCGTCTCCGGTGTGCACCTCATCCTTTAGTGAGCTGTTGACCTCCCTGCGACTCCTTTCCGAAACTCGGGAAGTCACTTGGCACGCGTTTCAGTATACCCCCGCAGCACAGGACTACCGGCCTGAAACGTCTTGCGAACTTCCCCGAAGCGGATCCATTCATCGATCACCTTGGCGGATTGATCACCCTTCATCCTTAGGACCCGTGGTTGCGACAACGGAATGTGCCGTGATATCCGGTATAAAGAAAGCCTTCTCGCCCTTGACTGAATACGAATGCCTTGATGGACACTAGTGTGCTCACAGGCCGCTCTATCACAAATTACATCTTCTTCAATCGCTACCTTACCAAGACTCGCAACTCTCGCCCTGTGTGCTTATCAACCAACACTATCGTTTTCAACACCACTCAACTATGCGTCAATCCGCCCTCTTTGCGGCTCTGGTAGCCCTCATGTCTGTAGAAGCTCGAGACAGAACATTCACGATCATCAACCAGTGTACCCAGCCCATCTGGACGGGCATCTTCAACACGGACGGCCATCCTCCCATGGTCTTTGCTGACAACGCGCAAAAGACGACCGGGTTCAAAATAGAACCGAATGGCGGCAAGAAACGGCTAACAGCGCCCGACCAATGGGGCGGGCGGATCTGGCCTAGAACGAACTGCAAGCAACAAGGAGGCCAGTTTGTCTGCCAGTCTGGCAATTGTCCAGGCACCGATGAAAATTGCACCCAAACGGGAGAGGTGTGCACGTTGGCCGAGTTCTCACTTTTTCCCGAAAATGGAGACTGGTACAATCTTTCTCTCGTTGACGGTGAGTCGCATTTCAATCTCGTTGATTCAGCGACTCGACGACAAAGTCGCTTATTCCGCTATCGCAGGCTTCAATGTCCCCATGCAAATCAAACTTAGTAAAACGACCGCAGAGTGTCCGAACCTCACCTGCAGCACCGACATCCTCAAGACGTGTCCGAAGCAGCTATTGGATTTTGGCGGTTCCGTGTGCTCGAGCGCTTGCAAGAAGAAACTCGGTGAGTATTCGTTCGAAATAGGTCACTATAGATCTCATTCTTTTGCAACCTCTCTAGCTCTCGGTAGCTACAAGAATCTCGATACTGGCGCTATTGTCAAGGGAGACCGGAATTGCTGCACCGGTAAGTCCATCATATGACGGTGCCGCAATGTTACAGGCCAATACTTAGGTCCATACCCATGCAGGCCCCTTCGATGTGCCGGGGACGTGCCCCGCTGAGGGAGTTGATTATTATAACGTGTTCAAGTCGGCCTGCCCCGACGCTTATGCAGTAAGTCGTTGCTCCCGAGACCTCCTTTAGAATGCGTGATAACACCACATCCGTTCTTCAGCACGCCTACGAGTGAGCCTTCATCTTATCGGTCCTTCTCCGCGAGACATTGACAATTCGATGACAGCGACAAGAAATCCCTTCAACAATGCCCCAACAGCGTCCAGCCTGACTATACCATCACCTTTTGCCCTGCTCCTGCCCCTTCATATCTAGAACAGATAGCGGCGTTTGATGCACAAGCTGGAGGTCAGAAGGCACCTGCCGAGCAACAGCAGCAACCGAGTAAGAGAACCCCCATTTCGATGTTGGCCAGTCACGTTTGCATTCCTGTGAGTGCCTCTCGCCGTGCCCTGTATACTACGCTGATCGGAGCTGTATCCTAGCCCGGCTACACGTTGGTCGAAGGCGGAGGAGAAGTCAAGCCAACAGGCGAGTGCGGTGTTAAATCCACAGATGCGAGCGCCGAAATTGCGAACTCCCCGCCGGACAATGACGATGCCGCAGTAAGTCTCTGCGCTCTGCGTAACGCAACGCAAGCCTGACTGTCATTCATTCCCTCTCAGCCTCCTGCTGCTTCTGCTCCTGCGCCTCTTGCACCAGAAAATCAAGGCGGCGAAGATGCCGGAAAGGCACTTACTGAGCACGGGGATCCCACAGCAGTTCCCAATCCCCCTGGTGTAGGTAGTGCAAGGCTCACGCTATGACTTTCGTTGAAGGCTTGAAGAAGACTGACGTGTCGCTTGTCTCTACAGGCGGCGGGCAATATTCCTGCTGAATCTTCGACCGGAGCAGTCGGAACAGCGACCCTGAACGGAATCCCTGCGCCGTCCGACATTCCCACTGCTCCGGGAACTGAAGTATTTCCTCTGGGCGAGCAGAACCCGGACTTTACTGGTGCCGGAGGACCGCCTGCTGAGGAACCAGTGACCCCGCCAGCTCCTCCCTCTCCTCCCGCTCCAACAGGATACGAACCTAATCCCGAGGACAATCATACGACACCGAAGAAGGCGCCTTGTCCGGGTCACGGTAAGAAGAAGCATGCAGGGATGAAGCGGATGGAGGAAGACCCGAGAAGGTGATTCGGCGCGCTTGAATTGTAGAATCTTGTTGAGCAAGGTTGATACTGGCTTTGTTGTGAACGGCGTGCATGCATGTTACGGTGCGTCTTATTAGCATGTCATCTACGCGAGCACCTCCTGTCATCTGCTGCATACAAACAAGGCGACGCAGCGATGAAGAGCTTTGTAAATTAAAACGATTGTCAAAGCTGTCTTTGTCCTGTTATGCTAGCATTGTCGTCATCGTCATCGACTTCACGTGTCAGCGGAAGCTACCGGGTAACCGGGTTTCCTATCCGGTGCGAAGGGAATAGCGGCCGTGAGTGAATGATCGACCGTCAGCCCAAAGGGAATGCAGAGAGGGCCACAACGCCGCATATCGTCCTCGTCCCCATCCAGATTCATAGCCTATCCTCAGCCCTCAACCAGACATGACCATCGCTATCCCCACATCTCAAACGTCCACCTCGGTGCCGTACACCAAGCCCACGCCCGCGAATGCCGCTTCGTACAAACCGACGCACCCGGGATTGGTCAAGGTCGTCCTGCAGCAGGGCGAACAAGGTGCCGATGGGGAGGACACGTTTTCGAGTTTTCTCGTTGCGGAGCGGGTGGGTCCCTTCTTTGCGTGTGCGTTTTTAGAGGGGGTGGTAGCTAATACGCTTGACTGTGTAGGATCTTCCCGCGAACACGGTCGTCACGCATTTGAAGAACCTTACGCCGGGAACGAAGGCGTATTCGAGTGTACAACACGGTAACGGGCCCGACGATCACTTTGAACTGAACAGTGATCTCTTGTTCGGTACGCTCCCTCCTCTTCCACACGGTCTCGAGAAGCAAGCACTGACACCGCACCTCCCAGTCAACCACTCATGCACTCCCAACGTCGCATTCGACCTCTCCCACCCTCGCTCGTCGGAGCAATCCGCGTCGGCGACGTACCCTCCCGAATGGCACCTCCGCACGCTTTCGAGGCCCGTCGCCAAGGGCGAGGCACTGACGTTCTTTTATCCTTCCACCGAGTGGGATATGGGTGCGCCGTTCGCGTGTGCCTGTGGTGAATCGGTAAGTCGGCATGCGGAGGGAGGTTCGGGGGGTCAACGTGCGTTGCTGATGAAGGGCGTGTAGAATTGTCTGGGACAGATCCAGGGGGCCAAGTACTTGACGCTGGCGCAGCTGAAGCAGCAGGAGTGGGTGAACCCGTATATTATGCACAGAAAGGTGGAGGAGTCGTCGTAGGCGGATGGAGCAGGGGGCAAGGCAGTCGAGGCGGAATAGGGAGAGAGAGGGAGAGAAAAACGGCGGGCGTTCTCGAGGGATGACGCCGAATCAGGCATTGTGATGAGCATAGAAAGAGTGTAGCAAACAGTATTGAATTTGATACCTGCATCTTGACGGTCCCGATGCGATCTGCTATCTCGCTGCTGTACAACATGGCATTCACGAACAGCTACGCCAGCTCCACAAACTGCCTACCGCTTCACCCGAAACGTCAGACTCGTCCGCCGCCACTCCTCCCCGGGCCACGTCGCGAGCCTGCCCTTACGCTTGACGACCTCATGCTGCCACATACTCCTCGCGTCCGCGCGGAGCACCGCCAAACTCCTGCTCGGCAACCACACATCCACCCTCCGTCCCGTCCTCTGGGCGTGCTTGCTCTTTCCCGACCGAACGGAGCCGTCGTGTGGTGCCGAAAGTTGATGGAAGCGCATGTAGTCGCCATCGTGTAGCGTCAGGGACGCCACGGGCTCGCCAAACGAAAAGTTCTCGACGTGGGCGGAGATTCCGTGTGGGGTGAGGTATTCATTGACTATACAGTACTCCGGGGGTGCGGCTCTGTCGTAGATCTCGTGCTTGAAGAACAGTTCGAGTAGGTCGTGGAATTCGTCGGGGATCGGAGGGGCGGTGATGATCGCCGGTTTCGCGGCGTCCTTTGGTGGTGCGTCCTTCGATGGCATAAGACAATACGTCCCGCCGAAATGCATTGTCCGTCTCGATAGATCCGTTCGCCATGCCTGCGCCTCGAGAAATGCTAGGAGCGTGGTTTCCCGTGCCGGGGTGATAAAGTCGTGAATGATTTCGAGGCCCGGGACGAGGGATGGGTCGTCGCCATGGTGCCTGCGTGATGTGATGGGTTTGTTTGGTGTGGGGGATGAAAAGTAGTTGTGGAGGGAGGACTGCATGCAGGGTGTTGGAGTGACACTGGGAGGATGAGGATACTCTCTGATAGTGGACCGCTCCTTGCCTTGGCGATCTCCGCCACTTGTCACGTGATCTGGAGTCCCCGGATGTCAGCGGATCACCTCGACGGGTTCCTTAAGGCTGAAAGCGGTCATAGAGAAGAGCCAGGGTATACTATTAGCCATACAACATACCCTCAACATGGTCAGGTAAGTCTATCCCCCTTCAACCTACCACCTCTGACACCCCCCTAGAACACCAGAACGACGCCTCCGCGGCCACGCATCCTTTGCACTCCCGCACACCGACGCCTCGGCGTCCCAATCCGGCGTACACAGCGCAAGCCCCGCCATCCCGCAACACGTCGCCGACAAGCGTATCGCCGCTTCCGAACTCGCAGGGCTCGATCTCGACCCGACGTTTGTCGTCCCGGCGAGCGTGACGGTCGTTCACCCGCAGTTGAGGGATTTAATCTCGTGTCCGCGGGAACGAGGGGTGCTTTACCACGTCAAGGGAACGAGTATTATGCAGCTTACCGTGGACGTACATAGTCAGGGAGAAGAGGAAGACGACGAGCCGGGCAGGCAGGATGACGGCAAGAGATTGACGTCGGGTAGGCCTTTGACGAGCAGCAGGGAATGGTGGTGTCCTTCGGTAAGGCCGGGGGGCAGCTCTGTTGCTGTTGGGCAGGGTCGTACTCATCTTCTCTTGCTGCCTCGCGCGGGGTAGTATCAGTCGAGGGTCGTTTCATCGTTGGGGTTCATTCCGAATTGCTTAACTGCTTCGTAAGTCAATTCGTCACTGGGTGGCCATGCGCTCATGAATACGTAGAACCGACATGCTCGCCTGTGGAGGACAACAAGGTGAACTACACCTGACCAGTCTCCCTCCCCGCTCCGCAAGACAATCCGACCAACCAAGGACTGTGAACCCCTGGCGAAGCCGTCACCTCCCGTCCCCTACCTCCTCGGCGGACTCGACGGCATGGAACATGACCGTCACCCTGCCCCACGCGAGCATCAACAATTCGTTCGTCCTCCTCCCACCGTACGCGGGGGACACACCGCTTCCGACTCGCCCCGGATCGCCGGTGGAGGAACTCCCTTCGTCCGGAATCTACCAAGGCCATAGGGACTCGTACTACGCCACCACGAGTCCGCCCGTCGCGACGTTTCCCAACTCGCTCCCGCGCGGGAGTAGAGTACATCGGTATTCGGGAGGAGAGGATCCTTCCCGTCGGCCATCGGGCTGGAGTAGTCGGTCCGGGAGGACGGACGATTCCCGTCGGTCGAGCGAGGGTCATCCGCAGGGAGGGGACGACGGGATGGCTTTCGTCGGGAATATTTTACAGAATCCGCCTGCCCCGGCGATGGATGTTGATTCGCGAGAGGGGCCGCGTGCGGCGGGGAGGGGCAACAGGAGTGCAAGGGGACGTACGTCGTTTGATGGACGATTCGCCGCCGCCGCCGCTGGGGCGCAGGGAGGGGCCTACGCAACGCGGACACCGCCGACGTGGTATGCCCACCTGATGCACGACTCGCAATTCCCACGCCGTCCCTCGCTCCCGGCTTCCGCCTCGTCCGAATCTTCCTCCTCCGGCGCCGGGTTCTTGCCGTCCCTGACGCGAGGCGAACCGAGGCTTCTCGTATCGAATAACGATCATTTCGTCAAGCTTTTCGCGTTGCGGTCCGCAAAGTCGAGTCTGGGCGAGGGCTCGCCGGCCCGGGAGGAGGCCAAGGTCGGTGCGAAGCGGTTGACGAATGTCGGCGGGGTCAAGATCAATACCGCCGCGAATCACTGTAAGTCGGGCAACGAAAGGGCCCAGAACCACCTTACTTACCCTTTCACGCAGCCTCCTTCTCACCGGACGGCCGAACCATGATCTGCGTCGGCGACAACCACGAACTATACCTATACGAAGTCATCAGCGGCGGCATCGATTTCCGGCTGATCCGGACGTATCGCGCGAGCGACGATGCCGGGTTCTCCACGAGCTGGAGTAAAGATGGGAAAAAGTTTGCCGTCGCGAGTCAGGATGGGGTCGTGACCGTCTGGGACCACCGGTGAGCGTTGTCGGCTTTGCGCTCTCCTTAAAAGGTCAGCTGAAACCTTGTGCTAGATCGTCGGATCCTCTGGCCAAGCTGTACACGCGCACTCGGCACGACTTTGGTCGATTCGACTATGAGGACTCGTACTACTGGCGCTCCGCGTCGAGCGATGGCAGTCGACGCGATCCGGCGCGGGTCGTCAAGTTTAGCCCACCTGGTAGTTCGCGCGATTTGCTCGTCTTCTCCGAGGTGAGTGTTTCGGCACAACGTGAAAGCGATGACGCTAAAGGCTCCACCCGCAGGAAGGAGAAGCAATCCACGTCGTGGATGCGCGTACATTCGACGTCCAGGCCCGTCTTGAACTGCCCATCATCAGCCGGGAAGAACGCATCCGGAATGCCCACCACCCGTCGTACTCTCCCACCAGGCGGATGGGCCCCGACGGTGGACGGGTCGGGATTGCCGGGATCGACTTTGATCCGACGGGTGATTTTTTGTATGCGGGGACAGAGGCCGTTATGGTCGAGTATGATTTGCGGCGACATAGTCGGCGCGGGGTCGGCAGCTGGGTCTTGGCCTAGTCGGCCGGTTGTATCTCTCTACTCTTGTTTGTATACTGGGGCGGTTACCCACGGTTATGGGAATGCCAAGTTGTATCTCGCTCGGCCTCTGGCGGGTCTAAGTTGTATTCAGGAATCTTCAAATGCTAGTCTACCTTTATACAATCAGTGTCTCCGATCTACAACACCGCCTTGTCAAACCCGACTTCCGCCAACTTTCCTACCCTGCACAAACACCGCCGCGATATCCCGATCATCCGACACAAACAAGAACCGCTCAAACGTCTCCTTGAGCTTGGTCCCCTTCTGGTCCCTCGTCAACCCCGTCGGACGCGCCTCGCCGACATCCAAGAAAAAGTTTGGCGACCGCCCGGGCGTCACATGGAGCGCGTCAAATTCCTTGCCCGGGAGAAAGTTGCCGATCGTGTCGGACAGTTTGCAGAGAGCTGCGCCGCCCATGGTGGCCAGGTAGAAGAGCGTCGGGATGGGGAGTGGCTTGTTGGTGAATTGCGGAGTGCCGTTCGTTTGGCCGTTCGTCGTAGAGGGTTGGACGGCGAGCATTTTCGAGAGCATTGACGCGTTGCGGAGTTGTGGCAAGACACCAAGGGCGAAACCGCCGGAACAGTCGCTCCCGAGACCGACCTTGCGAGGCGTGTCAGCATCTCACTCCCTCTGCGATGCGAACGGGTACTCACATTCAGCCCCTTGTCAAGCATCGCACCGACATTCGCACCGCCACTCATCAAGTTGAAATTACTCGTCGGACAATGACTGATCCCGGCGCCGGTCCTCTTGATCACGCTCATCTCCTCGTCACTTAGCCATACGCAATGCGCGAGGATCGTCCCCTCCCGGAGCATCCCGTAGCGCTCATACACCTCGGTATAGGACGTGCAGTCCGGGAACGCGCGCAGCGTTTCCGTGATTTCCGTCCGGTTCTCTGAGAGGTGTGTCTGGATATGCACGGCCGGGTCCGAGGCGATCAGCTGGCCGAGAGCGGCCATGAGGTCCGAGGTGCAGGAGAGGGCGAAGCGCGGGGTGATGACTGGTTGAACGAGGGGGCTGAGCAAGTTTTCTTTCGGTGTAGTGGGGGAGAGGGAGCGAATGTAGGTGATCAGATCGCGCGTGTCGGCGATGGAAGACTCGACGGAGGATTCGCAGTAGTAGGAGGGGCAGTTGCGGTTCATGTTGCATTTTCCGACGAGGGATCGTTGGCCTGGCAAGGTGAATTAAGTGAGCTAGGACACTCGGTCCGCAGCGCCACTCACCTCTTCTAGACACTACGTCTGCAAGAACCTTGGCACTGGCTACATGTTGGCTAGCGTAATAAGAGCAAGTCGTAGTCTATGCCATATACCCATAAGTATAGCTGCTCTTCAAACTCGCAAAGATGGCACCCCGCACTCACCCCGGCATTCAGATTCCGCCTGACGACCTCGTCGTACACCTTTTCCGCATATTCGATATCCGTAAACTTGGCTTCACGCGGGAATGTAAGTTGCTGGAGCCAGTCGAGGAGCTCGTATTCTTGACCCAAGCCGAGGTTCGGGTATTGCGGTGCGTGCTGTAGGTTGGCGATTTTAACGACGTTGAGCGTCGTCCGACCGAGGACTTACCGTATGCGTATCGATCAACCCGGGGCAAATGAAATCCCCTTCGTCCAACTGGACGACTTGCAATGCCGGATCATCTAGATCCAATCCATGCCTGCCTGCGATCTCCTGCACGAGTGACGCCTCGACATCGTTCTCAATCCACGCGATCGTCCCGTCCGCAACGTATACGAGCGCGTCGACGAGGTACTCGAGTTCGGTGAGGGATCTGGAGTGGACGAATGAGCCGTGGTAGAGTGTGTTGGTCGACATGGTAGAAGCAGCGCGAGCACGTTTGAGGGCGACTTGGAGGGATTCGTGGATCGGTTTATATGGTAGACTCTGCTCGGACTCGACCTCCACTTCCGAACATCTCGGAAGTGAGCACTCCCGGTCCGGACAAGGATGGCAGCCAGAGCCAGATAGCAATCACAGATACAGATATCGGTATCCTCTCTGTCTTGATCTCTTATCACTGATAGCAGCTGTGATCGCCAAGGTCACAGGTCACAGTCTGATTCATTCTTGATATCGCATTCTTTTATTACTACAGACAGGCTCAACGTGCTTCGCGGCACTTCTCATTATATACACTTGCACAGCATTTCTGACCGCACATCGCACCGCACCTAGTGCTTGTCCTTGTGGATCTTGGCCTTGATCTGACCACAACCATATCAGCAGAGTTCCAATTTGCCTGTCAACACCGACCCACCTTGTCAAGGAAACTTCGCTTGCTGTTCCCGGAACTAGCGCTACCCGTCCTCGCATGCGAACTCGGCGTATACTCTGCGCCCGTCGGCATCGGACCCTTGCCCTGTCCCGCAACAGCAGAACTCTCCGTCTTGGGTGCTTCCCTCGCGGCGGTCGAGCTCGCGGGCTTGTCCAACGTGCCGTGCCCGACGGCGGCGAATTCCTCCTTGACGGATTTGTGCGGTTCCGAGTTGGCGGTGGTCTGGTCTCGTCCGCCGACGGCTCCAGTTTCAGTTCCCGGAGCACGGGTAGCGGTGTTGGTCGAGGTCGAGTGAGCTGTTGGGGCCGAGGAGCTGATGACGTGGGTTGACTTGCTAGGAGTTTCAGTTTCAGGAGCCTTGGGAAGGTCTATAAACACAGTCAGATTTGCTTATACATCGATCACTCATCTACTCACCCTTCTCCGTAACAGCCGCCAAGCTCGAACCAGCACTCAGCTGCTTCTCATGATGCGCATTCCCGGGCTTGCCATGAATGATCGCCGTCGTGGAGGCGGCTGAATCCAATCGATCAGGCTTGGGCGCGTGGAATCGCGCGGCATCGAGGGCCGGGTTGAACGCCGAGGATGTCGTGTTGGTCTGCGAGGATTCCAAGGTGGATCCGGGGGTGTTGACGCCCGAGTCCTTGGTCGAATCGTCGAAAGAGGCTCCTCGGCTGTGCTCCACCGTCGAGGAGTGGACGGCGGCGGTTGGTTCCGAGGGCGCAGCGACAGCAACGGGCTCTCGGGTGATAGCAGCGGGAATGTTACCGGGCAAGACAGGGTTGTGCGACTGATCAGTCTTGACGTGCGAAGTGAGAGGAGTCGAGCCGACGATCGCTCCAAGGGGAGGCGCGAGGTCGTATTGAGGGCCCGAAGCTCCGGCACTGTGCATGGTATGGGTAGTAGTCGACGAAAAGCCGGTGGTGGCGCCGGAAGTCTGTTCAGGTCGTGTGACGCCAGACGAAGCAGACATCGTGTGCGCGCCGCTGGAAACGCCTTCCCGCGGGGACTCAGTCTGTCCATGAGTGCTAGAGAGACCGCCAAAGCCAGAGCTCGACTGACGAGTAGAGCCCGCGGGAACGGAAGATTGCGAGTCCGCATCCTGAACGTGGCCGCTCAAGTCCGCGGCAGGACTAGATCCAACAATGCCATCCTTGGAAGGGACAGGTGCAGAGTCCTTTGCGACCGGAAGCTGGTGCTCGTGCGAGCCAGAGTGATGAGCACCACTCAAATCTGCCGCAGAGCTTCCGGGCACCACTCCGTCCCGTGAGGTCGAAGTCGAAGTGGTATCCTTGGCGGTCGGGAGATGCTTGTCCGAGCTCGAGAACCCAGCAAGTTCGTAACTTCCCGCATGAGTTGTCTGTCCCGGTACTCGAGAAGTGTTGGCGACACCCGATCCGGAGGAAGGACCGCTCAAATCCGCCGACGGACCGGCCGGTGCGTAACCAGCCGAGTGCTCATGCTTGTTGGCACCGTCCTTGATGATTTGCGTCACAGATCGATGTTCGTCGTGGTGGCTGTGGTGAGCTTGCTCCTGTCGGTATTCCGGGGTTTCAGAGAAGCCCATGGAGGGGCCGGAAGGCGCGTAACCTTCGTGCTTCGTGGTAGAAGTTGTGCCGGCCGAAGACGTGTGGTCGCCAGAGGAAGCCAGTGTCCTGATCTGCGCAACACCTCGAGTAGTAGCCGACGTATCGACGTCCTCCGTCTTGCCGACATTGGAGTCCCGCTTCTCGTCAGGCAAAACAGCGACACCCGTGGCAAACTTGCTTCCAGGCAAAGCACCAACGCCTTCACTCTCTTCTCCGGGATGAGCGCCGGTCGTTTCCTCGCTGGGGAGGGATCGGGCGTGGACGTTCGGGTTGGTCGAGTGCCCGCCGAATTCTATGGGGTGCGGGTTAGCACCTCTCTGCTGTTGCGGAGACGCCGACGTACCAGCAACCTGTTGCGCCGCACGTTCACCGAGATTCTCCATAGTTCCTCTCCAGGTCTTGGGCTGCTCCGTGGTCGAGGTTGTAGCGCCAGTCTGGGCGGTATCGCCTCGAACGGCGGCCATCGCCTGTTCTGCCTTGGATTGAGTTGCACCGAGGAGCTCCTGAGCCATGTGTTTCGCTTGATCGATGACGGATTCTACTCTTCACATCAGCACTTGCGATCCACAAAAAATGACAAACTCCCAACGTACCTTCCTGCCCAGTCTGCCCAATCGCCCTTGATCCAGTTGCGGAAGTCGATACACCGGGCTGTGTCTGGCCCACAGGCGCACCGAATCCAGGCAAATGCAAAGACCCCAAAGCCTGCCTCGCCTGCTCAACTAAATCATGCCCGACCTGGGCCACCGTCTCGGCTGCGTGGCCCGTCGTTTCCCTAACGGTAGTCGCCGCCTGACCCGCAACTTCTCCTGCGGATTGAGCAGCTTGCGCAGTGGTTCCAGCCACCGCGGAACCGAGGTTTGCAGTCGTATTATACACTTGTGTTCCGGCATTGGCGGCAGTGTTTCCCACGGCTGAACCGACGTTTGCGCCAGTTTCATAAACCTGGGAACCGACGTTGGCGGCAGTGTTTCCGACCTGTGCGCCGACGTTTGCAGAAGTCTCGTACACCTGCGATCCGACATTCGCCGCAGTGTTTCCGACCGACTGGGCAACGTTCCCCGTCGTCTCCCTCACCTCGGCGGCACTAGGCAACTGCGCACCAGTGGTAGGAGCCTGGCCCGGCTGATGGTGGTTTGATAGCTTTTCGACGACGGACTGGGGCAGGATCGCGAATGCGCCGCGGCCGACTTCATGCAGGGCCGCGGTGACGTCTTCGGAGAGGGACGTGTCGGTGTCGGGTTTCGCGGCGGCGCCTTGGCTCTTGAGGACGGCTAACGCACGGGATAGGGGGATCAGTAGAGTTTGGGAACGGGTGAAGAGGGCAGACGTACCGCCCCATCCGCCGGGCAACTCGTTTCCGGGAGTCGTTCCGCCCGTCATCGTCCTCGAATCCGAGTTGAGGAAACCGGGCGTATGTTCCGGGTTGAACGGGTTATGCGAAGGCAAGTTTTCTGTCGATGATTTGGACAGATCCGGAACCGTCTTCTGCTCGTGTCCGGGAACTTGAGTCGTCAGCGAGTCGACCGGAGGCATGGAAGGCGGAACGACAGGTGCGCCGCCGGCAACGATAGGGACAGGTACGGCGTGGATTTCGGTTGGTTCGGTGAATCCTCCTGTTTGAGCCGTAGCTGAAATCGGCGTGGCGTGAGGGAGTCCAGCGGAGGTGCTGTGTAGCTTTGATGTAGGATCTTCGACGATTGCGACAACGGGTTCCTCGACAACAGCAACCACAGGCTCCTCGACGATCGCAACCACAGGCTCCTCAACGACCGCAACGACCTCCCTCGTCGGAACAACCGGCGCAGTCTCCTGCGCCAATTGCTGATCGACCGTCTGTTCCGATTCAGCTTTCATCCGTGCTGCGAGTTGAGCGGCAGCTTGTTCCCGTCCAGAGAGCTTGCTGAGTCCCGTGGTGTCGTCTACTGCTGCGCGGCCCTTTTCCAAGGCTGCGAGGGTCTCTGATGACCATTCTGATGCGGGTGTGCTGATTGGATTCATGGTGTTTTATGGGAAAGGAAAGGGAAGATTGATGAGTGATAGATATGCTGACGATGATGACTTATATACGGGGATGCACTGTATTCCCGCTTCCGTTGTTCATCCTGACGTCATAGATCCCTTTAGTGGAGCACGCGAGATAGCATTCACACTAGGCGAAATGACCGATTATCTAAGCCAGATAGGGGGACTCGGATCCGTCAAGTCAGTCGCTCAGTTCAATTCTGCTGCTTCGCCACTTCGCTCGTATCTCGTCAAGAGGTTAAGACTCAAGAAGGCTTGGAGGGAGTATGAAACTAACAAATAGATCGAGTATCATGTCTCACTCGTACATTGCTACAACAACAGAAGCTTGCTAGAGAGCATCTTTCGGGAAGGAAGAGGTCGATGATACAGGAACTATACATAGGAGACAAAGAGAAATTCACGGTCGAAGGTCGCGGTCGCTGCGGAGATCACGCGACCGAAGACTGTGCAGACGAGGCGGGGGCGACAGACACATCGGGAGCCCAGTGTTCGCGTACACTCTTGAGAAGCGACTGCTCATACTGCTCTGGGTCCTCGATTTCCAGCAAGCTCTTCATCGTTTCTTCCGGAAGCTTGACACCATAGCAATACATGCTATCTTTGTCCATGGGGGTCTTGGAGCCCTCTTCGAAACTGTCTTCGAATGCAGAAGGGTAAGTCGCATTATAAATACGCTCAGCCGTTTCCCACTCGACCTTCGTGAAGGTCGAATCAGGTTGGATAGACTTCGCATCATCGCCTGACGGCTTGAACGAGAGGACCTCGATCTTGTCATCTCGTGCCCTGATGGATTCCGGCCTGTAAGTCCCTTTCGCAGGAGGCTCAACTTTCGTTTCGGAGAAACGTAAGTTTCTCTTCGCCACGAAGACCGGTGCATAGCGGCCTTGAAAGTCCTTCCTTTTCGCATTAGCCGCTTCCTCGCCTTGCTGCTTGTGCATCTGTTCAACTGCAGAAAAGAGGCTGAACGCAATCAAATCTCCGAGGTCCTTCCCATCATGACCCAAAGCAGAAATCGCTTTCGGGCGGGTGGGCATGAATGGGTCTGAGGAGTTGGAATCCATCTTCGAGTTCGATCGCAAGCTTGTCAAGTGTCTTTGCAAGTAAGGCTTGAAAGAAGATATATATCGATACGTAAGGAGATTTCTCCCGTCTCTGAACAACTGTCGAGGCTCGGCTTTATAGCCTCTTCCGCGATTCAAACGCCCCGACGTAGCGAAAACTCGACAATGACTGTCCTTTCGCTACGCACCCCTTAAGGGGTAGATCGGCAGAGTCTCCTTTGAAGATGATCGTCGGAACGAGGACTGATTGCTAATCTACAACCTCTGGCCAATAGAGACATTTAGCCGACACTTGAGAGACTTCGGATATTGATCAATAGAGGAGTTCTGGCATGGAACGAAGGGGCCGAAGAGCCTGGAAGGCGCGGACTGTGCTGACCTCTCCACGAGCTGATGGGCGTCTACGCACGAGCTGTCCTTCCGATTTGAGATATGACGTCGTGTTGTCCTTCTCGCATGCCAAGCTGCACTGCGCCACAATCATCCTCATCGTTCGTCATGTCTTCTCTCCCTTGCGCCACTCAGGGGTGAGTCCGGAACAAGGTCTTTGACGATGATCGGCAAGCGAGGATCCATCCATATGCGGCAACAGCTGTTCGGGAAAGGCCATCGTGCGGCCGCCACCCTGGAGCTATGGAGATTGCATACTGGACGGATAGCGTTATGCCAGAAAAAGTGACGCAGAGGTCAGCAGAAGGCACAGTGGTCAATGCCGTAGGCTGATTCACTGCGCCTTTTCATGGCTATCAGCATTCTCCTTGCCATCAAGGGGCCGCTTCATCTGAATGCTGGAGAGGGGAAAGTAGTTCGGAAACGATCCGTTAGCTTGCTTATTGCTTCGTGGCCTTTGCGACCGACTTCCACTGTCACACCATGGCCACTCCCCTAACCTCGAGTAATAAGCGTCTCGAAGTGAGGTCAATGATCGCTTGCTGCGCCGACGGCCCAGGCCATCCCAGGCACGAAAGCGATGCTATGTCAACATGACCAGCGTGCTGCATGATTCGAGCGATTTTTGCAATGTTGTTATTATACTATGCTTTGATTGTTGTCTTTGTGCGACCTCTTACAACTGTAGTGATGTTGATGTGAACAAGCCGAACTCATAGTCCTCCCTACTTCAAACGCCCCGACCTCTGCTATTGAAATACGTTCCGCGACCGCGCGCATGATACCCACGGCCTCGGAATTCTCCCGTCCCCCTTCCTCTTCCGCGATACGAATCACCGTGCCATGCCCCACCACGGGGTGTAAATGGACTGCCTCGCGGGGCGGCCATACCGCGTCCTCTGTATTCCATCCGTGGACCGCGAGGCACTTCTCTTTCGCGTTCCCTCTCCCTCAGATCCTTGTCGCGATCAGCTTCACGCGCATCTCGGACTTCCTTCATCTCAAACGGCCTCACAGGTGCCAGAGCTCGGGGTCCGGCAGGCGGCAGCCTTTGTGGCGACGTCAGCGGCAAACCGATCTTGGACGGGGACCGGATGGCAGTCGCAAGCGGACCGAATCGATCAACGCGCCGGCTTTCAGGGTCAACATGCGGTGGCAAGTCCTTGTGTTCGAGCGCTGGCGGTATCCTAGACCAATGGGCTGGAACAGCCGTCACAGGCAGCTTAGCTTGCCATGCAAGAGGAGATGCCAACGTTTGGGATGGCTCTGGCTTCGGAGTGTCCAACTCGCTGACAGGCGTCGGGACCAGCGGTAAGTCGGTCTTGAGGGGAGTAGCATCCCGTGAAGGCTCCATGCTGATGTCAAGAGCCGGTGGCGGTGGCGGAGGTGCGGATTCAACGCTAGGGGGTTCCGGAATGGAAACGACAGGTGCAACAGGGGTATCATTTACCACATGGATGTCTGCGAAGGGCGAGGGAATATTCGATACGCCGAGGGCGCCGTTTACGAGAGTATTGGTGGAAACATCGCTTATGTCGGGCCTACTCTCGGTGAATGATGTGAAGGACGGCCTCGAGCTGGATGGCGCGGTCCACCAGGGAGATGCTCCTATAGGATTGTCGGCCGGTTTCTCGTTGACTGGACTTTGTACTGCAGGCGGCAGCGGTGGTGCAGGCATGTTCGGAGGTGGAGGAGCGGAAGGGCCAGGCGAGAACAAAGAAGCAGAAGGCTCTTTGGTCACGACGGGACTTGACTCCTTGATCGATTCCGCTGGCGAAGCGCTCGGGGCGACGACGGCCGGTATCTCAGTCGGAGCGCCTGTCGTCTCAGCGGAATTCTGTAGCTTGGCGGTCATGAATTTCTTGAGATCGAGTCTTCGCTTTTTCGGGGGCGGCGCAGGCTCGGCTGGTGGCTGCACGGACGGGGCTTCTGGTTGAGAGGATACAGCTGGCTCGACGACTGATGTCTTCTCCAGATCATCCGTCATCGATGCGGCGGGAGCGTTGATCGTACCCTGGACAGCCGAGTCCAGTTCGGATCGTGTGATGCCGTTTACCTGAAGTGGAACTGGGGATTCTTCCTTGGTCGAAGGCTCATTGACGAGTTCCACGATGGACGCTCGCTGTGACAGCGGCGACGTCGGCCGTACGATGGGACGGACATCGTTCTTGGTCGGTGTCAGCTCCCCATCTTTGTCGAGTGTTTTCGTTTCCTCTTCATCGAACATATCGGCAAGACTGTTGCTTGGCAAGACAGGGGACAACGAGGAAGAAGGAGCTCTCGTGTGTCGCTTATCAGCTGCCCTTGCAGAGCCCCGCTCGGACGGCGGAGTCAGACTATGTTCGTCCTCCGCGATAGGGGAACTCGGAGACATGACTCTTCGCCTTCTATAGGCAGTGCTAACGACCTTGCCATTGGTGGGTGTTGATGAACGCGGTGGCGGGACAGAGTTCTCGACCTTCTTCAGCTTGCGTCCTTCAGCCTTGACTTGTGGCGCCGCTTCCTCTTCCGACATGCGATCATCATCGTCATCAGAGTGGCGCGAAAGCGGAACAGTCGAAGCTGTCGAATCCGAGATATTGCCATCGTCCTCGCCTTGCTCCTCATCCGATTGATCGCTATCGGCTGCGATTTGTCGAGCAAATGCATTGTCGGCCGAGAGCATTAGCGGGGAAGGCGTCTCGCGAGTGTCAGCAGACGTGAGCGGAGAATCGTCCTCGGCTCTGCCGTTAAGGTGTCCCGAAGACCCCCTGCGAGTTGACGATTTTATATCTTTGATGCCCTCGAAGGAAGCGTCCATGACATCGTCGGAGGAGCGACGGCCAATGTCGACGATAGCAGTCAGTTCAATAGTCTCCGGCGCAGGCGGTGTTTGCACGAAGTCATCTCTCGGGGAATGAGTTTGGGCAGCGAGTGCCGGTTCGTTCCCCAGATCCTTGCCGTCCTCGTCGCGATCCATGTCGATGTCGCCATCGTCTTCGCTTGCACTGTCTTCGCTGCTTTCAGGCTCGCCGTTTTCAGACATCTCCTCGTCCTCTCGGCTTGCTCGCACGTCGTCCTCGTCAGACAGCTAGAAAGACACCGGAGACCATATCAGTGATCATGGACAAACAACAATTATCGACAACTGACCAGTTGTTCTGTCGAACCCCGCCGGACAGCTGCTATTTCCTCCATCTCAATATCGGTCACCCCCTGCCGCCTGGAGACGTCCGTCGAAGCCTATGAAGGACAACATTAGCCAAGAACCAAGGATCGCTACGATACGACGCACCTGATGATCCGGGAACTTGCCGACGTGCGATTTCCGGCCATCCGGCAGACCCCCGACAACTGAACATGGCGAGATTACACCGGATTGCGATACACGCTCCACACCACCGTTCATGTGCGTGTCCTCGACGTCGTTCTCCTCCAGTATCTCATCCTCAATCGGCTCATCCTCGTCGACGCTCACTTCCTCTTCGACTTCCAGCTGTTCAGCTTCGAAAGCCGCATTCTGCTGCTCCAGCAATTCTCGCTCCAACTCTGCCTCGAATCGTTCGATCTCATTCCTCCTCCAGCCTCGGATGGCCCCGACAAGGGGACCATACCCTACGATCGACTCCTTGGATTTGCTCTTCTTCTTGTTTGATCGGATATTCAAGGCAGGAATGGGCTGCCCAGCAACGCTGAGTTGCATCAGCTTCATCCAGACGCAAGTCGCGCCGTCATCGCATGCGCATGAACGGAACGTTCCAAGCAGGTGTCCTGTCATGAGCGCACATCGATGCTGTACTCGGCTTCCCTTGGTAATTGTTGGTCCGTCGGCCCGCAGAGTATGGATGATGTGATCGTCATCCCATTCCCAACCCAGAATCACTTCTTGTCCAGCGGGAATAGGCGATGTTGCGAAGACTCCGAATGAGAGTGAAGGACTTGATTTCCCTTTCGAATGGTGAATGATCGGCCGGAAAACTGCATTCGGGTGGCAGCCGGATCGAACAAAGCGCATATCGTTGCCGTATATCCGGCCGTCAAGCACGAGATCCACTGGCGGCCCCAGTCGGCGAGTGAACGGTTTAATTATTCCGAGAGTGGCATATTGATTGATCGGATCTCGATGATACGATTCCGAGTCAACGATCTCCCCCTTATATTCGCCCAGGAAATCGCCTGATTGAGCGGTTCGACGGACATGAACGCCATATACGACAGAAGGCCTGACAGGCGGAGTCGACGGCGCGTCTTTGGGTTCCGGTACGCTGAGAAATGCTCGACCGGGAGGGAAGAAGAAGACCTCGTCCTTGTCCTTTGCTTTGACATATGTCGGTACCGCTGCATCTGCGAGATCCTTGGCCGTGATGACAGCTGGCGGTATTGGTGGACCAAGCACGTCGTGAGAAACCTGAAAGTCCAATGTTTCCTCGAGTTCCTTCATCTGCCCATCCTCATTTGCCGGATCGTCACCTTGTGGCGCAGTCTTTCTCCCAAGGTCCAGACTGTCCCCCTCGTGATCCGCCCATTCCGCCAAGAACTTGCGCACGACCTTGCCGACGAACTGCCCACGAACGATGTTTTGCTGAATAGGAATATACTGAAGCAAGCGCAACGGCGCACTTTGTTCCGTCATAACAGCCGTCGCCCCGGACGCGACCGTGTTCTCCCGCGTCCGTACCGTTTCGCGCTCGGGTGAATGCGTAGTTGGTCGACTTCCGTGTCCTGTCGATGGACGGGTAGCGCTCGTTGGCATGGACATTGGAGTGTCCGGTGCTGCGGCCAATGGCGCCTCCTTGACCTTTTGCTTGGGGGCTCGTGCCGTCCCCGTCTTTCTCCGTTGCGGTTTCGGCGCACTGGTACCTCCAGCGACCGCTTTATCGTTCGACGGCACCGGTCCCTCCTGATCCGTTGCGAAATTCTCCGTCGCTGCCGAGTCCGGTGGCGGGACAGATGGCCTCACGTTCGACACCGTGCTGTTCTCCCGCGCCCTCGGACGGCCTCGCGCGCCTCCTCTCGTCTTTTTGCTATCCCTTGCGGCTGCGGCCGCCGTATCTTGAACAAGCTGCAACGTCGGATTCACACTAAGGATCCCGCTAACCGCTTGTCCGCTCATCAGGCGCGACTCGAGATCCCGGACGTAGGCGATGTATTCTTCGTTCCTGTTGTACGGGCCCTCCTTGCAAAGATGACAATAATACGTAAGGCCTTCAAGCGTGTCTTCGTTGATGCCAAAGCACCCTGCATGTTGCCATGCAAGACATCGTTCGCATTGGACCGAGGACCCGCGTTCCGGTTCGATCGTGGTGTTGCAGATACAACGGTAGAGCTGATTGTCGAATCCCATAAAGTGCTCGAGCTCGGGTCGGGCGTTGCTCCCGGTCGAGGTCACCGACGGCGTTGCAGCTACCAGAAATGGTCAATATACCGGTATCCAGCGAAAAAGGGGACACTCACCAATCGTGGCTTTCGGCTGCAATCCCTTGGTATGGGCCGTCGTACCCGATCCAGACCGCTTCCTCTTCCTCGGCGCAGGGGTATGTACCACCGGCTGAGCCTGCACCGGTTCATTCTGCGCCGCTGTCACTGAAGGAGCGGCAACCGGTGTTGATGGAGACGCCTGTCTCGGTTGATTCGATCCGGCATACTGGTGCGCAATAGGTGACGGGATGACTTCCACTTTTGCTTTCCCCTGTTGCTGCTGCTGCGGCGGCGGTGGCTGTTGGGATTGCACGTGATGCTGGTGCATATGATGCGAATGATGCTCCATCGTCGGCACGGCGGCATACATGATTCCCTTTCCCGGCACGGAGACATACTGCATTCCTCCAGAAGCCGAAGGGACAGCTTGCATGACTTGATGGGACGCCATGTATGGGGAAACCGGCATACTGTAATGTACGGCGGGGGAAACCATGGTCCCGTTCATCCTAGACGCAACGGTGGAATCATACCCCCTAATCGAACTCTGCGTCGTCGTCGTCGTCGTCGCCGCCGTCGCCGTTGGCTGCTGATCTGGCGCATGTCCGTTCTCCTGTTTCCCGCTGTACACGGTCCGGCTCGTGATCGGCGCCTTGACGGGCGCGAGAGCTTGAGAGGTCGATGAATAACTGTTATTGTTCGTGCTGACGAGCTTGTATGGCTGTGATGAATACGTGTGTGTGTGGTATGGAAGCGCATTGACGTGGCCGTTTCGTCCCGGGGAAGGCGGCATCGACGATGCTGCTGGATTATTCAACAGATGGCTGATGCGGTTCTGTCCCGTTGAGATGACAGGCGAGACATAGGATGATCCAGGAGAACCACTGGTCGAGGCAGACACGACGCGATTGAACGTTCCCATGACCGGAGCAGAAGCCGCGTATCCTTGTTTCGGCGACGTCGTCTGCAATAACGGGGACTTCGACGTGGTCGCCGTCAACGGTTGATGCGAATACGATCCCGCCGGGGGCGGCGGCGCGTTCCCTGGCGGTCGTTGCGTCGCATGATGATACGTCTCTGGCACACGATAAGCGCCCGTCGTCCCATTCGTCAAGGGGGCCTGCCGGCCCGTCTCCTGCTGTTGTGCGTGTTGCTGCGCGACGGGGGGCGGGACAGGAGGTAGCATTTTCGTCGAGACGGTACTCGCTTGGATCGACATTGGGGAAAGGGACTTTAACGATTCCGGATGTTGTGCTGTTGCCGGGGAAGCGCTTGGCCGTTGTTGAGTGGCGATACTTTCCCTCGCAGGAGAAGGGCCATTCCGACGCGGGAATTCAGTGGTGCTGTTCTTTGCCGTAGCAGAAGCGGTAACGGCCGGACTCTGTCCGGAAGCCTGATACGCGTCCATCCCCCCTCGTTCCGCTTGATACCCTTGCAGCTGCCCCTGCCCTTGACCTGATGCCGTTCCGGTCGTCGTCGTCGCTGTCGGCGTAGGGAGAGGCGAAGGCTGATCAAACAAGCCGAGGAGGAGCATGGCCGCTTCATTGTCGGCCGAGGGTCTAGCCGGAGCGTCGGTCAGCGCGGACAAGTCCATGCCCGTGAGATGATGGTGAGTGATCTGCGAGGGAAAGATGAGAGGGTTGAAAGGGAGGAGGGAAGTCGAGAATATACTGACGGGTGCGTGATCCCACAATCAACCCGCAGGATGGCTCACAAGCCTCGGAAGTGTGTGAATTCTGTCTCCTGACGCGGATGATATGGTGTTACCACTTGTTCGAATGAGTTTCGTGCTGTCTTGCGGTTCGGAACCTGACATGCGGAGTGACACAGGCGAAACGGCGAATAGAATCCCCTTGTGCCGCGATCAAGGGATTGCCGCTTCCGCGAAACGTGCTCTTGATATTCGAGGAGGTGAGGTGTCGGTATCGGACGATGAATACGAGGTGAACCAGAACCCCGTTATACGAAAACAGGCCGCATCAAGGCGGATCAGTCTTGGACAGGGGTGAATTGATCAAGGGGAGGATCAGCCAGGATTTCCTTTGATAGAGCCCGGCATGGATAGGGCACGGCCAGGGTGCGCCCGAATCAAACTGGAGATCGAAAATGGCATCTTTCTTCATGTGCCCTTTTGCCCTTTCGTGCGGTGGCTAGTTGGCAAATTCCGTCGGCGCGCCAGGACAGTGAGTGTCCTCGTGGGTGTCCCCCGTGCTGGAGCTCGTCAAGGACGTCGTAGCCATAGGCTGTCCATTGGCAGACACTCAGAAGCAGTAGGCAAGGAGATAAGCTCACGATTGTATACTTTGCCACCACTCGAAAGCCTTTGCGCTTCCATTCGTTCATTCGCGCTTGACTCTACTCCGGACGCACCTCACCCGTTCCGACTTGCCTTCGTTCGTACGTTCGTGGCTGTCGTCAACTTTGTCGATCGAGTATTCATCTGATCGAATCCTTGCCGTTCTGATCAAAACGAGTGGCTTCCCTGCTCTCGAATCTATCCCTACCACAAAGCGGCTTCCCGACCGCTCACACGAAACCTCGGCTGGATCGCCGGAGATACGCCACAGATCAGAGAGCGGAAACGACATCGGCAGGTCATCGTTACAAGAGGACCGCTTTCCCCGTCGTATATCATCGACCAACAGGTCACCCCGTCTCAGCTGGAACGCACTTTGATACCTTGAAGAGGAAACACGTTCAAGATGCCGCCGAAGCGAGATTTGTCAGAGTTCAATTATGGCGCGATGAGTAGTCTCGTTGTCAATCAGGGTCAGTCTGGAATTCTCCCTTTCCCTGTCTGAGCTTTTCAAGCTGATGCTCGCTCGCAGAACGAGGACCACGCCGCGACAACGAACCCTCCGGCGCACCCGAATCCCTCGTCGGTAAAATCTCCGTCAAAGAGATGGGCACGCGCGTCACCCGCGAGGCTCCCAAGGACCTCGAGAAGAAAAAGGCCAAGGCCGAGGCGGAGACGTCGGCGGCGGACGCGGCGGAACGTGCGATTCGCGCGAGGGCGGAACGACGCGGTCCGGGAGAGGCAAGGTATACGGATATCTTGGAAGCCACGCAGGATTTGGAGGGGTTGACCTATCGTCCGAGGACGGCCGAGACGCGCGAGGTATACGAGTTGTTGCTCGGTGCCGTTCACCGTGCGCTCGGGGATCAGGCGCAGGATGTGGTGCGCTCTGCGGCGGATACCGTGTTGGAGATTTTGAAGAGTGAGGATATGAAGGAGTTTGACAAGAAGAAGGAGGTCGAGGGAATCACGGGTGCTTTGCCGAATGAGGTGTGGAGCACGTACGTCAATCTCGCCAAAAAGATTACCGATTACGGAGAGGAGGACGAGCCGACCGCGGACGGCGCACAAGGTCGCGGAAGGGATATCGAGGGAGAGGAAGGTGTCGCTGTCATGTTTGAAGACGACGAGGCCGAGGAGGAAGACGAGGGTTTCGAAGTCAAGGATGAGGACGAGGATGAAGAGGAGGAGGAGGGCGACGAGGAAAACGTCGGCGAGGAAGGATCCGACGAAGAGGATCAAGATCAAGACGCCATGGTGCTCGGCGGTACGGAAGGCAAGAAACCGAAAACGGCGTCTGACAAGGTCCAGCCGCACGAAGTCGATGGATTCTGGCTCCAACGTCTGATCGGTGCCTCGTATCCCGACCCAATCCAGTCGAACGACTTGACCACCAAGGCCCTCGAATTCCTCTCTTCGGAAATGGACCTGCGTGACCTCGAAAACTCGCTCGCCGAATTGTTCGGCTACGAAAACTTTGACCTCGTCGCGACATTGACCAAGAACCGGGACGTCATCGTCTGGTGCACCAAGCTTGCGCGAAGCAGCGACGACGAGAAAAAGGACGTCGAAGTCGCCATGCGGGAGAAGGGCGTCGGGTGGATCCTGCGTGCGTTGGCGGGTGACCGAACCAAGACATCCGGCTCTGGCAAGATGGATATCGACAGCGAGATGAAGGCCGTTCCGACAAAGGTCACGCTTGCTCCCGGATCCGTTGCACAGCCCCGAAAGATGGTCGACATCGACAGCCTGATCTTCACCCAGGGCGGACACCTCATGTCCAACAAGAAAGTCAAGCTTCCCCAGGGAAGTTTCAAGCGAACCGGAAAGGGGTACGAGGAAATCCACGTGCCGATTCCCGAGAAGCGGGTCATGGCGCCCGACGAGCAGCCAGTGAGGATCTCGAGCTTGCCAAGCTGGACGCACGACGTGTGGGGAAAGACACAGCAGTTGAACCCGGTGCAGAGCAAAGTCTACCCGATTGCATTCCAGTCGGATGAGCCGATGCTGCTGTGTGCTCCTACCGGAGCGGGAAAGACGAATTGTGCGTTGCTCACCATGCTGCGGACCATCGCGCAGTTTCGCGACGAGGAGACGGGAACAATCGACCTCGACGCCTTCAAGATCATCTACGTATCACCGATGAAGGCCTTGGTGCAAGAACAGGTCCAGCAATTTACCGAAAGGCTTCGACCGTTGGGCATCAAGGTCGCCGAATTGACCGGTGACAGTCAGCTCACCAAGCAGCAAATCTCGGAAACGCAACTCATCATCACCACTCCCGAAAAGTGGGACGTCATCACGCGAAAGAGCACCGACACGAGTTACACCAACCTCGTGCGACTGATGATTGTCGACGAGATTCATCTGCTGCACGACGATCGTGGACCCGTCCTCGAGAGTATCATCGCACGAACGATTCGACGAACCGACCAGACGCAAGACTTTGTCCGGATCGTCGGTCTGTCCGCCACCTTGCCCAACTACAAGGATGTCGCAGCCTTCCTCCGAGTCGACGTGAACAAGGGCTTGTTCTACTTTGACGCGTCGTACCGACCGTGTCCGCTGCAGCAACAGTTCGTCGGTATCACCGAAAAGAAGGCCATCAAGCGATTCCAGGTGATGAACGAGGTCTGTTACGAAAAAGTGCTCGATCAAGTCAGCAAGGACAACCCCGTCATGGTCTTTGTACACTCGCGAAAGGAGACCGCCAAGACTGCCAAGTTTTTGCGGGACATGGCGATGGAGAGGGAACAGCAAACGCAGTTCATCAACCCTACGGGTGCTAGTCGAGTCATTCTCGAGCAGGAAACCGCCAACATTTCCGATCCCAACCTCAAGGATCTGTTGGCCTTTGGATTCGGTATTCACCACGCCGGAATGAACAAGCTGGATCGAGGAACTGTCGAAGACTTGTTCAACGATCGTCATATCAAGGTCCTCGTCTGTACTGCTACCCTTGCATGGGGTGTCAACTTGCCCGCACATGCCGTCATCTTGAAGGGTACGCAAGTGTACAACCCTGAAAAGGGTCGATGGGCCGAGCTTTCGCCTCAAGACGTTTTGCAGATGCTCGGTCGTGCCGGTCGTCCGCAATACGATCAGTACGGTGAAGGTATCATTATCACCCAACACTCCGAGCTGCAATACTACACGAGTTTGATGAACCAGCAGTTGCCGATCGAGTCGCAATACGTCTCCAAGATGGTTGACAACCTCAACGCCGAGATTGTCTTGGGCACAATCAGGAACCGAGATGAAGCTGTTCAGTGGCTCGGTTACACCTATCTGTGAGTACTGTCTTTGAGATGTCGAGTCTGAATGTTTGGCTGAATTCCCTATTCCAGGTATGTACGAATGCTTGCTTCGCCTGCGCTGTACAACGTCGGCGCGGACTACATGGAGGGGGATGCGCCTTTGGTGCAGAAGCGAGGTGAGCCCGAATCGCGATACGATCGTTTTCCGCTAACGTGTCCTGTAGCCGATCTTGTTCACACCGCCGCTGTCACGCTCGAAAAGACGGGTTTGATTCGATATGATCGCAAGACCGGTGTTATGCAAAGCACCGAGTTGGGACGAATCGCATCGCACTTCTACATCGCTTACAACTCGATGGCGACCTACAATCAACACTTGAAGCCCAACATGAGCATCATTGACTTTTTCCGAGTCTTTGCGCTTTCCAATGAATTCAAGCTTATCCCCGTACGACAAGAGGAAAAGCTCGAGCTTTCAAAGCTCCTCGAGCGAGTTCCCATTCCTGTCAAGGAGAGTGTTGACGAGTCCACCGCAAAGGTCAACGTGCTTTTGCAAGCATACATCTCTGGCCTCAAGCTGGATGGATTCACCATTGTTGCCGACATGGTCTTTGTGCAACAGTCAGCCGGTCGAATCATGCGAGCCATCTTCGAGATGTGCCTCAAGCGTGGATGGGCCGCCCCCACCAAGACTGCCCTTGACCTCTGCAAGATGATCGAGCGAAGGATGTGGAAGTCGATGTCGCCCCTTCGACAATTCAAGGGCGTGCCAAACAACGTCGTTTACAAGGCCGAGCGAAAAGAGTTCCCTTGGTACCGATACTTTGATCTCGAGCCTTCCGAGTTGGGTGAACTCGTTGGCTTGCCTAACGAAGGCAAGCGAATCCACCGTTTGGTGCACATGTTCCCCAAGCTTGAACTTCAAGCTCTGGTTCAACCTATCACTCGATCCCTGATTCGGGTCGTTTTGACCATCATTCCCGACTTTGAATGGGATGAGAGACAGCACGACAACAGTCAGCTGTTCTGGATCATGGTCGAGGACGTCGACGGTGAACACATTCTGTACCACGATTCCTTCTCCCTTCGTCAACGGTACGCGGAGGAAGAGCACACGGTCACTTTGACTGTGCCAATCGCGGACCCTCTTCCGCCCAACTACTACATCAGCATCATTTCCGACCGATGGCTTCAGTCTGAAACGCGGTTGCCCCTATCGTTCCAGCACTTAATTCGACCGGAACCATTCCCGCCGCACACTGCTCTCTTGGATCTCGCGCCTTTGCCGGTCTCTGCCCTTCACAACAAGGACTTTGAAGCGGTCTACCAAGACCAATTCAAGACTTTCAACAAGATCCAAAACCAAGTCTTCCACGCCTTGTACTCGACTGACGATAATGTGTTTGTCGGCGCACCGACAGGAAGTGGAAAGACGGTGTGTGCGGAATTCGCGTTGCTGCGACTTTGGTCGAAGCCGGAAGCTGCGCGTGCGGTATGCATCGAACCCTATCAGGAAATGGTTGATCTACGTGTGACCGAGTGGAAGGAAAGGTTCAGCAACGTGCAAGGTGGAAAGGAAGTGCTTGCCCTTACCGGCGAGACCACCGGGGATTTGGCTCTCTTGCGAAAGGCGGATGTTGTGGTCTGCACTCCTAGCCAGGTAAGTTTGGGCGCTCAAGATGCAAGTCAAAGGCTGACTTTGCATACAGTGGGACGCTCTTTCTCGTGGATGGAAGCGAAGAAAGGATGTACAGAACATCGGCCTCTTGATCGCGGACGATCTCCAGCTCATCGGCAGCGGCGATGTCGGTGCGACTTACGAAGTCATCATCTCGCGAACCCGATATGTTTCTGCTCAAACCGACGTCAAGACCCGAATCGTCGGTCTCAGTGTTTCCCTTGCCAACGCTCGGGATCTCGGTGACTGGATGGGCGCCACCGCGTCTACGGTCTTCAACTTTGCCCCAACGACTCGACCCCTGCCGCTCGAAGTCCACCTGCAAAGCTTCAACGTTCCTCACTTCCCGTCGTTGATGATCTCGATGGCGAAACCCGCTTACCTTGCCCTTGTCGAATACGCGCAAGGACGGCCCAGCATTCTGTTCGTCCCGTCT
Organism: Naganishia albida; assembly: GCA_001599735.1. Classification (NCBI taxonomy): domain Eukaryota; kingdom Fungi; phylum Basidiomycota; class Tremellomycetes; order Filobasidiales; family Filobasidiaceae; genus Naganishia; species Naganishia albida. Next base: position 980,530 of record BCHV01000006.1, read on the forward strand.
AGGAAGCAGTGCAAGCTCACTGCCAACGACATCCTCACGTATTGTCTGGCCGATGAGGACGAGAAGAGGTTCCTGAACGTCGACGAAGCAGAGCTACAACCTCATTTGGACCATGTTCACGATCAGGATCTCGTAGAGACGCTCAAATACGGTATCGGTTTCTACCACGAAGCCTTGAGCAAGCAGGACAAACGGATCGTCACCAACCTCTACAAGGCTGGAGCCATCAGGGTGCTGATCGCATCGAAGGATACCGCGTGGAGCCTGCCCGTCTCGGCATACATGGTCGTCATCATGGGTGTTCAGCACTACGAAGGACGAGAACACAGATATGTTGACTACGCGATTGCCGATGTCTTGCAAATGATGGGCAAAGCTTGTCGCCCAACAGAGGATCAAAGCAGTCGGTGTGTCCTCATGTGCCAACAGACAAGAAAGGATTTCTTCAAGAAGTTCTTGAATGAAGCTTTGCCTGTCGAGTCCATGCTGCCGAACAACCTGTGGGATCACTTCAACGCCGAAATCGTCGCCAAGACAATCGAAAACAAGCAGGACGCTGTCGATTGGTGTACTTGGACTTGGTTCTACCGCCGAATGACGCAAAACCCTGGATTCTACAATCTGCAAGGCACAACCCATCGACACCTGTCCGACCACCTCAGTGAATTGGTGGAAACTACTCTGGCCGATCTCGCCGACAAGAAGTGTATCACTATCGAGGACGAAATGGATTTGGCCGCCATCAACTTGGGCATGATCTGTTCATTCTACTACATTTCGTACCTGACTGTTGAGACTTTCAGTTTGTCGCTCAAGGAACGAACCAAGCTTAAGGGTCTCTTGGAGATCGTCTCTTCCGCCGCCGAGTTCGAGTCCATCCCAATTCGGCATCATGAAGACCTTTTGCTCCGACGAATCTACGAACGGGTACCCGTCAAGCTGGAAGTCGTCGATTACAACAGCCCGCACTTCAAGACATTCTTGCTGCTGCAGGCGCACTTCTCGCGCATGACGCTGCCGCCCGATTTGGCCATTGACCAGGGTGTCGTTCTCGGCAAGGTCATCAACCTGCTGTCCGCCTGTGTCGATGTCATGTCCTCCAACTCTTACCTGAACGCTCTGGGTGCCATGGATTTGTCACAGATGTGCGTTCAGGCCGTATGGGACTCGGATTCGCCTCTCAAGCAGGTGCCATACTTCGACCGAGATGTCTTGGAACGATGCAAGGGGGCGAACGTGGATTCGGTGTATGACATCATGGAGCTGGAGGACGATCAGAGGAATGACTTGTTGCGCATGAACGACAAGCAGATGTAAGTAACGGTGAAGATGCTAATCAAGATCGCGTGAGCGCTAATCTTGATACGTTTCCAGGGCTCGTGTCGCCAAATTCGTCAACTCGTACCCCAACATCGAGGTCGAGCACGAAATCGAGGATGGTGACGACTTGACGGCCGGCGATCCCATTACCATGACGGTGCGACTTGCACGAGATGTGGACGAGGAAGACGAGGACGATCAGACAGCAGATGCACCATACTATCCCGGAAAGAAGATGGTCAACTGGTGGCTGGTCGTCGGTGATGCCACAAAGCGAGCGCTATATGGTATCAAGAAGGTCACGGTCAAGCAGCAACTCACTACGAAACTGCAGTTCACTCTACCGCAGGGTGAACACAAGCTCAAGCTGTACCTCATCTGCGATTCGTATATGGGTAAGTAGATGTACTGGGGAACGAAGTCTTCTGAGGATTGACGTGTCTTCTTTCAGGTGCCGACCAAGACTTTGACCTTGAAACGCTCAAGGTAGCCGAAGGTGAAGACAGTGATGAGGATGACAGCAGCGATGACGCCATGGAGGAATAGAAGAGGGAGACGTGCTTGCAGAGGTCAAGCTAGCTACAGAAAAACATGATCTGTCATGGTGTAACAGTATTGTTTGTATTTCGCATAATTGAAGGAAACAGCATATAGCTTTTGAACCGTCCCACTTCACCAGCATTAAAGTAAGCGCAGAGGGACGAAGGTCGGTATCCTTGCGAGACCCACTCGCGGAGAGCCGACCTGCGATGGGCTATCCTTGCCGCATAAGTCAGACGACAGTACTGGCAAAGGCGTATCTCAAGGGTTGACTTGACATTTCTCATTCGCTCGCCTCTACGCGTGCTTACTTCGGCTGAAGCCCTTGATTCGACCTGAAATCGACCTGTACCCTAGGGTTATATGACGTCGTGGGCGTGACAGGGAGCTCGCTGAGCGATTTTGCACATACTGTGAGAAGCTTCATGAGGTCCCGACCCCGCAGGATATTGAGCTGTGAATGGCCCGATTTTACGTTCGCCCCAATCATGACCATCGGCCCGACTACGACGACGTGAACCTGAACACTTCCAATTGTGTCTAGCGAACGGTATGTCCCCGATACTGTCATACTCTATAAGCGATGCAATGTAAAGCAGGTGAGACCAAGAGGCTGACGCAAGCAAGATGCATCATGTCAGAACGCTGCCTAGCGTTGCTTTGTAAATGTCCCTTCAGTGTTGCTTCCATCTCTGGCTGGCAAACGGCTCTATGGTTTGAATCGAGAGCGCGGCTTTTAGCAGCAAAACCCTCCAAGAATTGGCAGAATTGGCACACACAAGTCCTACAGCTGCTCGAGTGGGTCGCGTCAGCTTCAAAGGAGGTTGTATAGCGATCTGTTCTTTAAGGAGCGTTGGTGAAAGGAGGTACAGCTCCAAGTATTGCGTGATACCTGGCAATCAGAATGGAGATCGCCTATATAAGGGGATCTGAATACTAAAGAAAAAAGGTCCCTTCGCCAATCCAATCCGCCTTCACTTACAGTTCCCCCTCTTCACAAATCACATATTGTTCGGTTGATCAAGATGCAGTCTAGCAGCAATCCAGCTCATACAAAGCACCAAAGCCATCGATGTACCCGGCAAAGGATAAATATGCGGGGGCGCTGGAGGAGGCTGTGACTTCCGCTCACGACCAGCATTCCTACTTTGAGACGGAAGTTGAGAGGCCAGACGAGCGGTTGAGTAATGGAAATATATGCGTCATTGCTCGCTGGAAGCTAAGCACAAGGAGATTCCTTCCTTGCGGGAACACTCTGCGAGAAGGCTCCAGGATGACGATGACGCCCTCAGTGTATCCTCGGCCGCATGGTACGAGGATCTAGTGAGCCTTGTTGGCTTTGCACATCTCGAGAGGGCCGGTGAGCCGGCTACGCAGGAAGACTTGAAGGGTGTCGCCCTATCTGGAGCTTGGCTCGAAGCTTTCGCCAAAACCTTGAAGGGACAGCCTGCTCTCGAAGAATCGGGCCGAGAGGGGGCTGCTGGGGCGCTGAGCTTCCAGTCGACGTGATGGAGAGATTGTCAAACCTCCCTGACCAGGACTGGCACCGGGACGCCGAGACTGACATCAAGCCATACTTCCGTAGGGAAGATGCGACCTCCGGGACCTCCTTTGGAACGAAACCACGATCCCTCACGACTGAGGTGGCGAGCGGAATGAGTAGGCACACAGAAAGCAGCCAGATCGGCAGCATCTTCAGACGACGTCGTCGATAAACCTCGACCAAGGGCAAAATGGGGCGTGATCGTCAGCTTCTCCGCGTGCAGCAATCAAAACTTAACCCTTGCGTTCAACTCCGTGTCCTCTTCCGTTTTCTTCCTTGTGACATCTGATGTTTCTATTTGAACCAGTGTTGTAACAGCTAGGTCTATCTGTACAACTGTGTTCTTCATTTTCCTTCTAGTTAAAGCCTGAGCTTGCGAGATCCTACCTGGGAAGCCACAAGTCACAAGCTACTCAGTCGCATCGATATCTTTCGGTCCAATTGGCAACCGACAAGGCGCTGAAGTCCGACATCGAAAGGATCCAGGAATATATCATTTCGATGCGTCTCCGCATATCGGTCATCCAGGATGATGAGACCTGCCAAGGCAGAACATCCCGTCGAGCGTGATTTTCAGCGGAGCTCAGAGTTGCAAGACTACAGAGGACGCGCGCGGCCGGTTTGCTGTTCCCGATGCGTTTGTCGTCTTTTCCGACCGAAGCGGCTACTACTGTAGTCAAGCAGTGAACCAACATGGGCAGATGCGCCGATGCTTTAGCAGGCGGCATGACCGAGCCTGGTAGCCTATGTATCAATGCCAGTAGACGTTACCTGGAAGGCGAACCAAGAGACACTCGCAGGCAAGTGACACAAGTGCTAGTGCAGAGGAGTCGGACTTTCAAAGATGCAAGTAACGATATCGTCATTGTGGATAACGCATGTCGGAATACAAGTTTATTACATTTTTTGTTCAAAAGTTATCTCTATGAAGTGTTTGTCCCATTCAGGGAAAGAGCAAGCACGGACTCAAAGCTTCAACCTTGATGGTCGTCGCTTTAAAGGTTGCCGTCGACCTTGGCCATGTGGGCGATAAGGTCACAGACTCGTCGGGAGTATCCGTATTCGTTGTCGTACCACGAGATGAGCTTGACGAAGTTCTTGTTGAGCGAGATACCGGCCTTGGCGTCGAAGACGGAGGACTCGGTGGAACCGACGAAATCGGTGGAGACGAGCTCGTCCTCGGTGTAACCCAAGATGCCCTTGAGCTCACCCTCGGAAGCGGCCTTCATGGTAGCCTTGATTTCATCGTAGGTGGCGGGCTTTTCAATTCGGGCGACCAAATCGACGACGGAGACATCCGAAGTGGGGACTCGGAAAGCCATACCGGTCAACTTGCCGTTGAGCTCGGGGATGACCTTGCCGACGGCCTTGGCGGCACCGGTGGAGGACGGGATGATGTTGGCGCTGGCACCTCGACCACCTCGCCAGTCCTTGTGGGAAGGACCGTCGACAGTCTTCTGGGTAGCGGTGGTGGCGTGAACGGTGGTCATCAAACCCTCGATGACGGTGTACTTGTCGTTCAAGACCTTGACCAAAGGAGCCAAACAGTTGGTGGTGCACGAAGCGTTGGAGACAATGTTCATGTCCGACTTGTAAGAGTCCAAGTTGACACCGCAGACGAACATGGGTGCGTCGGCGGAGGGGGCGGAGATGATGACCTTCTTGGCACCACCCTTCAAGTGGGCGGAAGCCTTGTCGATGGTGGTGAAGACACCGGTGGACTCGACAACGTAGTCGGCACCAGCCTCTCCCCACTTGATGGCAGAGGGGTCTCGTTCACCGAAGACGGAGACGGGCTTGCCGTTGATGACAAGCTTGCCGTTCTCGGCAGTGACGGTGCCCTTGAATCGGCCGTGGGTAGAGTCGTACTTGAACATGTAGACCATGTAGTCGAGGTCGATGAAGGGGCTGGAAGAGACGAGTCAGACTGGGTTTGTAAGGGTTGCAAGGCGCCGGACTCACTCGTTGATGGCGACAACTTCGATGTCTCCGTGCTCTACGGCATTTCGGAAGACAATTCGACCAATTCGACCGAAACTAAGATGCATAGGTCAGCAGAATTCGCGGTGAGCAAGGGAAATGCGACGTACCCGTTGATACCAACTTTGACAGACATTTTGTAGATGGGATGTGCTTAAGAGAGATAGCTACGAGGGGAGAGAAAGACAAAGAGCATCAGCGCGAGTCCTTATAACGAATGACATCCCGTCACTTCAACCTCCACGGACACGGCCAACATCCACCACTCCGGAACCAGATCCCCAAGTCGGAGGCCGGGGCACACTTGGTCTGCTGACGACAGCATCGACAGAATAAACATAGGCAATGTTCGGTAGTAGAAACCCCGCACGTCCCGAACTTTCCGAGTTGGGCCGGATTTCGCCTACGATTTCCGAAAGTTGGCGGGCGGGAACAAGCCATATGGCAATTGGGATTCGTAGCGAGCGTAGTGCGTGCGATATATGAGAGAAGGTCATGCAACGTTCTTCCCTTTTGAATTCCTGTCCTGAACCATCTTGCAATTCACTACTGAAATGCGATTTGATGGCAGGACCGAATTCTTGATGAATGCGACAGCGCCCACGCTCGCTGGCTTTACGTCGAGCAACGATGCTGGAATGGCGGACCCCTGCTTTCGTCCTTTGTCACTTTCGATACTCTCCCTCGTTGCTCCTCGTTCCCTCAGCCCAACATCTACCATCCTTCCATCGTCCGCAACTTTGCAGGAATACCGAACAGCGAAAAGAGTACTCACCAGAAGCAGATGCGTGAAGAATTCCCAGCGTCTATCACGACAGACCACCTCAATAGTTTTGTAGTATGCCACCCTCGACCGTTGGGGACACTTGCCGCCATTCCGGCTGACACCCTGAGTCATCCTGCCAGTCATCCCACGTCATGCGCTCCAGCTCCCATTGGACGCGCCTTTCCTCTTTCAGCTAAGCGCACTCTCGCCGAATCTTCTGGGTGACTGGCATTGCGTAAGCGAATCAGCTGTTATCGTTTGAGGTTAGTACCGCCGGGAGTGCGAGTTGCTTCCGTTTCGTTGGGCTGGGCGGAGGAGTCGAGGATTCGTGATATAGAGGTCGTGTTATCGGGTTATCAACTCGAGGGGGTCGATGGCGAGATCCTTTACAGTCGGTGTATTAGCGTGCTACGAACTACCAGTCCAAGGCGACGCTGAGTTGCGAGGGTGGATCACGTGCAGCCAATGCAGGCAGGACATCCCATATGCAGGTCTGGGGAAGACGGTCGCGCTCTTCGCTCATCGTTAACGATCCGTTGAATTGAAGGCTCAGACCATTTTGCAGCTCTGCTGCGGGTCGTCCATGACAATGGTCTCCGACAAACTCAACAGGACAAACCACGTCGTCTCTCCTCCAATCCCCCACGAACAGTGTCTACAACCAAGAAAGGCGTCCTGAATATGCCGTATTGATACAATGTTCCTCTTCTTCCTGCGTTTCGATGTTCATTCGGCGCTTGAGAGCCGGTGACGGCGAGATTGAACCCCCATTACGGCTCCCGCGAGGGTATTGCTGGAGCCGCAAGCCGACAGGAAAAGGCACGTCCACTGACCATCCTCGACCCGTACCATTGATTTCTGATCTCCATTCGCTTGACCCTTGCTCGTTGTTTGCTGATGCTCTTCGACGTGCTCCCTTCCACACGTTGATTTTATCCCCGAGGCCTACTTCTTGCCTTTCTTCTTCTTCTTCGACGCGCTCTTCCCCGTACCGGCTCCTGTATCCACCGCACTCTTCTGCTCACTCGTACCCGTTACGGGCGTCACCGTCTCATCCGCCGTTGCTGCTGGTGTAATTACTGCCGGAGATGCTCTTGCGCGTAGTGAGGCCATCGACGTGAGGAGACGGAGGTTGAGTGCTTCGAAGCGGTTGAGAATTATTGAGGAGTAAGTTTTGTATTTCAGGCACTGTCGAGGCACATGGGTTTAGTCAGTACGGGTGGTCGCTGGTGGGTTTGACGCATGTTGGTTGGAAGGCTCACCTTGACGTCGTCTGTCACTTTTAACACGAGATGTCCCTCTTTTGGCCGAAACTTGACACAGTACCGCACCTACTCCAGAAACCGCCGATCAGTCTTCCAAGGCATACGTATACAGCCTGCGTCTTCCGCCATAGAGCACCGTACCTTTGTCGGTGCCTGGTTATACAAAGCCGTTGTTGCCTAGAAAAAGAGAGGTCGCGCTCAATCACGGGAGGAAAGCAAAACGCAACGGGACTTACCGACTCAAAGTCAGACCAGTTCTTGAGGTATACCATGGCGCCGAGTAGGAAGAGGCTTGACAGAGATGGTCAACCAGAGAGCTGAAGGATACGGATGCTCCGAGCAAGGATGTCAAGATGTCCAGTTGGATCAATCGATGCGGGGCAAGATGATGCCTAGGTTCGCCTGACGTGTATTCTTGTTGATCGATAGTGTAAACATGTTTCAGATTACGAGTGGCCTCGATCGAACCCCTTCGAATTCGACGACCATCAAGGGGACATCCCCTTATCCCCTTCACTTCCTATAGCAAACGTTCCAGGACAACCATGGCAACATCATACGACCCCTCCCCGCCACGGCTCCTTGAGCCTGTCCCACCAAGCCACAAGGCAATCCACGCCTTTCTGTCCCGACATCTGGACCTGCTCGTCGCGGAACGACAGGCAGAGATCGATCAGACGAGTTTGTTGGCGAGCAAGTGTAGTCCGAAGTTGTTGGAGAAGCGAGGTCTCGCGATAGGAGGTCAGTAGATATTCCGGCGCTGTGGGTTTCATTGATGGCCTTTATCGCAGGCTTGGGCGTTTCGAATGTATCTGTCGGTTTGGGCGGGAAGACGTGAGTCCCCACGTCGGGAGTTGTGCCGATTCAGCACTGAAATATCGATTAAGGCAAATTGAACTACATCTCCCGTCGGCATACCACAATTCTCCGCTGTTACCTCCGCATACATTCAGGTAAGACTGTTGTCCAAGTAAAAGCCAAACCCGCGGCTCTTCTAATGCTGTTTCAATGACAGGACCGGTGATCCCGCAAGAATAGAAACCAATCCGTCAAATGCTAATGGCTCGACGAAAAAGAAGTCCAAGACGGCGGAGAGCAAGTCAGGTGAGGGCGAGAGTGCAGGTGTTGAAGGCGTCGTCGCAAAGGTATGCAAATGAGCATCGGGGGAGGGCCATATCGCTGATGGTATGGCCTATAGGTGACAAGCGAGAAGATTACGCTTTCGGTGGATAGCTCGAAAGAGCTAGATTTGCCCGAACGGCTAAGGCTGTACGTCTCCCTCCAGTGAGGCTTGAAGGCGGTACAACTGACCGGCGAATGTAGGTTGAAACTAGCAAACAGCGGTACTTTCGACAGGTCAGCCTCTTCCGCTGTCAGAAGTATCTGATCTTTGTGCTCACACGGCGCACTTGCATACAGGATGGAAGCTACCCTCCGTAACGTTGCCAAACTCATGCTTACTCAGGTTGCTGTATCGGACACTCCATCAGAGGAAGAGGCCCAGAGGCAGCCGTTCAACGTCGATTTGTTAAAGGTTCTGTTCGGACTGCAACCTCCTTCGATGGCGTCTCTTGAGAGCCTAGCGAAGGAGCCGCTGGAGTTGGCAACGGACGCATGTCCTCTCGAATGGTTTGATAACACGTTGAATGACAGCCAGAAGCGGGCGGTAGAGTTTACGCTCAGGGCGAACGAAGTTGCGTGTATTCATGGACCTCCGGGAGTGAGCATCGCCTTTCTACGACCGCGACAGATAGCATACTGATCACCCTTTACAGACCGGAAAGACGTTTACCCTCGTCGAAATCATCCGCCAGCTTGTTTTGGTACAGAAGAAAAAGGTGCTCATTTGCGGAGCGAGTAATCTCGCAGTCGGTGAGTTGATATTATCGCTCATTGGGCGTTCCCACCTGAATGACCTACACTCTTAATAGACAACCTGCTGGCACGTCTGGCTCCATTTTTCCCTCCCGCAGACGTCGTTCGTCTCGGCCATCCCGCTCGAATTACTCAGTCGCTTTTGACGCGAACACTCGATTACCGCGCCTCGCGTTCGGAAGAAGCCGGGATTGCAAAGGACGTCAAGGATGAGCTAGAGGGTAATATGCGAGATTTGGCGAAGAAGAAGGGCGATAAGGGATGGGTGAAAGGGAGGGAGAGGGCGAAGAAGTGGGATGACGTAAGGGAGCTGAGAAAAGAGTAGGTCCGCATCGGGATATGTCAAGCTTTGCCGGAATAACAGGTACTATGAAAGGTATCGAACTAGAGAAGCCAAGGTCGTGAAAAACGTCATGGCGGGCGCGCAGGTAAGTTCCAAGCAATAGGCATCAGAATGGCTGCCAAACCTTAATTGTCATAGATTGTCCTGTCTACTTGCCATGGTGCTGGAAGTCGACAGCTCAACAACAGGAACTTCGATGTCTGCATTATCGACGAGGTGGGTTCACGATTAACTATATGAAGCACGGTGTCTGTGTTCATGTGCTGACTCGATCAATTGATCATAGGCAACTCAAGCCATGGAGGCAGTGAGTGTTCCGCTGACGAGCTCGGTGCGCTCAAGCTGATACATGCTCAACACATAGGTCTGCTGGATACCGATCTTGAAGAGCAAAAAGTTGATTTTGGCAGGTGATCCACTCCAAGTGCGTCTTGAAGGCCTGCAAGAGACGATGACTGCTCAGCTAAGTCCTGACTTCCCTAGCTTCCCCCGACTATACTCAGTACAAAACAGAAGTCGTCCGAAATCAAGGTCAAGATCAAGCCTTTGGAATTCCCAGGTCTGCCAGGGCGGCCGAACGGAAGTGCTGGGCCGAGTGCGGACCTCTCGTGTGCTTCTGGCGAAGCGAAACCTGCGACAGAAGTTGCAGCACAAACGCAGGATGCGACCGCTACAGAAACGCCTACCGAAGACATCGAGACGGTGCAAAGCAGCGAGGAGAGCAATATCCCTCGAGAGAGTTCCGCGGGACCTGCTCCTTCAACAAAAGTCGCGGAAGCAGGCGACATGTCGAACGGCGAGAATCCCATCGAAGAGGCCAACACAGCAGATACGACAACCGATAAGACTGAGAAGTGGACTGTAAAACAGGACGACGAAACTTGCGAAAGTCTGACAAGTGATACCAGTGAGAACGAAGAGGAGGACCACGCTCAAACGTCCGATGAAGCAAAAGATGATATGCGAGAAGACAATATTCGCTTCAAGCGTACCAAGCTCTCGCCGCCTCGAACCCTGGAGATGACACTGTTTGATCGTCTGGAGAAGATGTATGGCGCTGGAATCAAGAGGCTGTTGGCTGTTCAGTACCGGTAAGCGGAAGGTGGTGCATACGAGATGAAACGCGCTCATGCCCGTGTCGTCAGAATGCACGAGACCATCGCTCAGTTCCCGTCCAAAGCATTGTACTCCTCGGCTTTGATATCACACGAGTCGGTCGCCTCCCGCCGGCTGATCGATCTTCCCTCAATCGTGGACAAGGAGTCAGAAGACGCTCAAGACATCTTGGAACCGACGTTGGTATTCTTCGATACCGCAGGAACCGAGATGTATGAACGCTTGGAGGGTGACGAGGTGGACTCTAGCTTGAACAAAACCAGTGTTGGTGAGGGCTCTAGGTACAATGAGAATGAAGCGGAAATTGTGAGCAAATGGGTGCGACAATTGGTATGTGCCGTGCTCCCAAAATGGTATGCCTACTCACGACCCAGGATTGTAGATAGCACATGGCGTCACAGAAGCGGAAATCGCGATCATCACGCCGTATCAAGCGCAAGTGGCCCATCTTTCTTCCCTATTGCGAGACGAATTCCCGGGACTCGTCTGTGGCTCGGTGGATGGTATGCAGGGACAGGAGAGGGAGGTTAGTTTGCCTATCGATCGAAGTTTCATGCGATGGCTGACATGTTGCAACAGGCGGTTGTATTGAGTCTCGTCCGAAGCAACCCTGAGCGGGAAGTGGGTTTCTTGGCGGAGTATCGACGTCTCAACGTTGCAATGACAAGAGCAAAGAGGCAGCTGGTAAGTCCTTGCATCAAGATTCATCGGGGAACAACAGCTTATTTCCTGCTTCTTTGCATAGTGCATCGTCGGGGACTCTGGAACAGTGGCCAAGGGGAGTGCGTATCTGAAAGAGTGGATGAAGTTCTTGGAAGAGAACGCGGATGTACGATGGGCAGGGGATCAGGTTTAATAGGAGATACCGTACCGAATCAGTGACATGGCCATGCACCTCGAGCCAGATGCGCTGAAGGTGTAGCGTCGCGGACTGGTGCCTGCATGCAATGGGGTAGAAAAACTGTAGAATATACATGAACACTGATGAACCGATATGACGAATCCTTCGCGAGTCGCGGTCACCTTTGCGTGACTTCTTTCTCTCCGATCGTTCTTCACGCAAGCCGTTCTGTTGACGCGCTTTAGCTTTAGGTTAAGTTACTACCTTAGTGACCGTCGAATTGTTGATCAGTCTGCTTTCAGTTTTCAACGATACCGACGACACTCTTCCATCGGCTGGACCTCGTCAGGCACCTATCCTGGGACTCGCCGTCGATTCGCACCGATCGGGTTTCAAGCCCGTCAGTAATCCCCTCGCTATCGATCTCGCCATTCGATCACCTATGTTATAATCTTTCAACGGCCAGTGAGGCTCTCTCGGACGTAAGTGAAGGATCAAGGTTATCTGCCAGCCGCTCTCGACCATGTCTATTACCTGTGACGTCGCGATGGCGGTTTCCAGTCCTCATCGTCCGATGCCGCTCGACCCAATTCCGCAGACACTGGAAGAGCTCATGCAGCAACAGGAGCGGTGGTCGCCTACGCCCAGATCCTATTTCGGAGATGTTTTCGATCGGCAGTCAGCTTCGCCCTCTCCGGTCAAGCGGCGCAGAGTGGGGAAAGACATCAAACCGAGGGACCAAGATACTGCTCAGCAAGCAGTCAAGATTAGGGAACCAACGGAAGGATGGGGATTGGATGAAGAGGTCGCTTCGTTCTCCAGGGATCAGCCGAGCTACATGCCTAGCTACATATTGGATCAAGATTACGGGCACCGCGCCGTCAGTGTCGCACCAGAGGCAACAACAAGCTACGAAATGGACGTGGATTCAACGAAAATGGTTACGACTGGCGAAATACAATCGAACGAAGAGCCGGATCTCATGGTTGACGGCGCGGAGACGTCGCCTCCATCCATGAATACGGAAGACATCGCCAACGAACCGCATTTGGTTACCGATCCCCGCTTGGAGAAACAGTCAGAGGATACGTCGACATCCGCCAAACTGTCTCAAACGACTTCTTTCGTCCCGACGCACGTCAGCGCCAAACGTTCAGTTGCACCACTCAGCCCCAAGCATGTCAATGTCCCGGAAACACGACCTGGTCGATCGTTCCTGCGCGATGAAGTGAAGATGGCGAGTTCGACGACGTGCGGAGAAAATGTCGATAGTACGCGTGTGCATTCTCGAACGGAACATGTTGCACGAGATCGAGTCGCGAGCATCACCAAGCCGAAGCCTACAACGACACCAGATGTATTTGGTGGCACCATCGATGCAACCGTGAATCCGAAAATCGTGACCGCAACGACAAAAGCTCTCAACAAAAGCGTATCCAACAATTCAGTCAAGGCGACATTCGTCAAGCCCGCGCTGCCGTCACACTCCAGCCTTCGAGGTCCTGCCAGTCTGTCAGAGACCTTGCGCACGAATCAGGTAGAGAATTCGCGCCCTTCATCGAAAAAGCCGTCCAACCTACTGAGCGCCAAACCTTCGGTCTTTTACGACGCGCCAACTGAAACGTCAAAAGCGATCAAAAGAACTGCCTCGGTATCGTTGATGGATAGCACGCTATCGGCTTCGGCGAACAGGGATATCATTTCGTTGCGCAAGAAGCGACGTCTCGACGAACCGGCAGTCGTTCCGAGCCATGTTGCAGATGTCGCTGGGCTGAGTCGTGGCAAGGACAAGGTGAAGCCTGGACAAAGCGGACCATTGAAGCAACAGCCACAGAAGACTCTCGAACGTCATCAACTTGAGGACTACAGGAAGAGCTACACCAAGGCATTCCCGAGCTTTATATTCCTGTTTGAGATCGACGCGGATAGAGCTCAGGTTCGAGCATTGAAAGATCAGATCAGGCGACTTGGAGGGGTAAGTCGTACACCCTTGTGTCTGAGATCGGAAGCTGACTTCTGGAATTACAGACGACGGAAGAATTTCTTTCGAAAAAGGTCACACACTACATCACAGCAAAGGATATTAGCTCAGTTCCGACTATGGTACCCATTCCTCAAAGAGCTCAACCGAATACTTCTCGGCTCGCCATGGTCAACTCTAGCCTCGCCAGCAGGCGTACGCTCAGTTCGCGAGTAGGGGCTGAAGCACGCTCTCTGCTTAAAACTGCGTCGGGCTCTATTGCCACTAGGTCAGTCGGGAATCACGCCTTGTTATGGTTCTCGTTGTCTGACTGTAAATCGACCACAGAGAATCCTTGATGTCACCGTACAGGAGCCCCGCGCAGAACCAGACGTCGAATCATGTCGCATTACAGGCGCAGCAGCTTGGCTGCAAAGTATGGACTCTTGCCAGTAAGTTGTTGTGCAGTGAATGCACCTGGAAGATAAGCAATACTAAGTCGCGCGTTCGTGTCATAGAACTGGAAAGGGTGCTTGGCATGCTCATCTCCCCCGACACTCATGCATCTGGACAGGCGCGAAAGGAGACCGACCTATCGGCTTTGCTGGAAGACGAACGGCTACACGGTACTCGAGAGCGGGACTTCATGGCGAAGCGTCCGGACTGGCACTACTTCCAAGAAGACTCGCATTACCTGTTGGTGGAGGATGCCCTTGGAGAATACCGAGCGCTTCTCACCAAGGTGTATGACAAGCCGACCGCAGCTCAATCAGCTCCGTCGTGGCCCGTGCTCTATAATACGTTCCTGAAGCCTTCGCGGGACGTCTTGAGCCGTGTCTCTACCGCGAAGCCTGAACAGCTGCGAGAGCGAGCGATTATGCTTTGGATTAAACGAGAGCCGTACGGAGACGAAAAGCCGCCGCCTCTCAAACCGTCATCAACCTTGTTTGACAACAATACGCTTGCGGGCAAACCTGTGACGCGTTCGGCTTCAATGAATAACATCGCGATTAGTGATGCTCCTCGGTATCAGCGGGAAGGCAGCATGACGCCTTACGCTGCAGCATCCGGTAACAGCGTCGTTCTTACATCCAACATTGCATCGACTACAAGTCAAAGACATACTCACAACCACGAGCTTCACGGCATTCCCGATTACGGCAAGGATAAGCGGATCGTTCAAATGAACAGACGGGTACAGTTGCTCAAGGGCAAGGCATCGGCGCAGATGGCCGAGCAAAAACAGCTGGAAGCCAGAAAAGTTCTGGCGGTACAAAACATGACGTTTGGAGAGGAGTTGGCGCAAGGAGATGAGACGCTCGACGGAGAATCTTCCTTCGTGGAAGATCGTTCAAGCTCGAGGCGAAGCCGTCCCGACACGTTGGCAGTCGGCAACAGCATCAGTACCAGCTTTCCCCGTGCGGCCTCGAGTCTCGACGTTTTCGGGGACGGCAATTCTCATCGGTCGATGGACGAGACTGTTCGGGCAAAAGTATTGGATATACTAGAGGAGTCGCGGAAGCCTTACGAACTTTCGCTGGATGAGATCCGGCTGATGAAGAGGGCATCGAGGAGGAAGCACGAAATTCCTCGGTTTGACGTGGAGGGCGAGGCGAAATCGGGTTACTGCGAGAATTGTCGCGCAAAGTATGACTCGTTCGAAGAGGTGAGTTGTTGTGGAAAATAGGCGTCGTTTGTCGTTGCTCATGCTTCGTTCCGTAGCATTGCGAAAGTCGTAGACACCGAAAGTTCGCAGAGAATCCCGATAATTTCGCCAGTCTAGATCAGCTTCTGCAGACGATCCGCAGGCCCGAGCCCGGTGCAGCATACGTCAACTACAGTGATTTCCCGCCTCCTCGATGCCCTTACGAAGCCTTCGAGTCTGGTAATTACGCAACCGATTTCGGCAGTCTCGACGATATGTCTGAAGTAGAATGGGAGATGTTCAAGAGTTACTGCGCCAAGGCTACAGCCATGGAACAGGGTGCAGGAGAAGCTGCATGATGGGGAAAGGAGTTGCTTGAGTCTGGTAAAGGTATAATTGGCATCGCAATAAGGGCGACTATGGGTGCCACACAGTCTTTGATGAATTTACGATTGTACGATTCACGTTTGAAGTCGCATTTGTAGCACACTAGAGTAGTTATCAGCATCCTCACGTAGGCCCAACATCTATCATCATGATCATTATGCAATTTCGCAGCTACAAGTCTATGCAAATCAATCCTGCTCCCTTCCCCATCTCGGTGGCGGGCGTTCCTCCCAAGGCAAAGGAAGCGGATACAGCCCGTCCGGCTTGCCGTTCGTCAAGGTATCCGGCTGAATCTTGTGATCCGGACACCATTCGAGTAGGCCCGCAATTTCTGGTGCCGAACTGTGGTAAGGGTGATACCGCATGAAAGGGTTCCGCGAGAGTCGTTTGAGTGACAGGGGCGGGAAACAGCCATAGGGATCTTCCGTGAATGGCTGGTAGCCGTATTTGAGCTGTTCAGAATTCAGTAGTCGTCCGGAAGTTCGTGAAGTAGAGTACGGACCTCTCCTTCATAGCTGGCCCGTGTGTCCCCTTCGTCGTCTATACCAATGTAGTGGAACTTGTCTTCCGGGAACTTGATAGCCGCTCGATGCAGTCGCTCAAACCTTTGGACATCTCAAAAAGTCAGCCAAGATTCCGATACCTAGGAGCCATTGGCAACATACCTCGCTCGCTTCATCTCGAACCCAATCACCGTCATCCTTTCAGGCCACCTCCCCGTCATCTCCTTGAACCTCGCCAACGAGAACAAGACGTTCTCGAACGAATCCAGAGCGAAGTCTTCTGTAGTTGCGCGGTAAAAGTCGGGCGGTGGTGGTAGGAGGTGGGCGGATAGGGCAAGGCGGAGGTAAGATTGGGCTTCGGTTGCTGGTGGTGCGTCAGGGCGGGTTTGGCCGCTGTGGAGGGTAGTGCAACCCTTTTAGCAAATACTTTGGTAATTGGGCAAGGTGACCGACCCGGAGAAGATCAGGAGACTGTTCGCGTCAGCCAGCACTTCTTGTACTCTGCATTCGATTGGGATTAGCTCCTGTCGATAAGTTTCTAGAAACAGCTTACCCTCTTTCTATGTGCTTGTAGAATGTCTTGACACTTCCACCCTTTTGTATCGGCTGCAGAACCCAATCTTCATCCTTCTCCCTATTTCCTGCGTCCGTCCTTCCACAAAAACCCGATGAGCCAGAAGACAGGAGGATTGCACAGAGATCTCACCCAGTCCACACCGCATGTCCTGCAACCATTACCAAATGATTCAACTTCCTCAACCCCTCTTGCCGATCGATCGTCGCCTCTATACTCAGCGGCGCATCGGAATCCGTGAAACTCGTCGAGGAATGAGAGCTGCCTCCCATAGATGCCAACTTGTCGAGTTGCTCCTTCCATTTTGGTTTCCCCGCTCTTCCGGCACTTGTCGAAGTCACCGAACTCGGCTCCGTCAGCCAGTAGCTCACGTTGGCAACGACTGATAGCGCGAGTGCAAGTAGTATCAACCCAACAGCGAGATTCGTCAGGCGTGCGCGTGTCCGTAGACGTTCGTTCAGGGATACGCCAGACGACGCAAAGAGAGAAAGACCGCCAGAGCCGGCGATGAAGCGGCCTGTGTTGCGGTTCGGGTGGTTGCGGTATGCTGGGGTGGACCAGCGTGGGAGCATGCTAAGAGGCGATGGTGAGGTGTGGCGTTAGAAGAGGATCATCTGATCGAGAAGATGAAGATAGGTTGATGTCTGCAATATGAAGAGGTCGGAAGGAAATTGATGCGGGATCAACGGCGATCACAAACGAGAACGCGTTCAACGTATATAGTACAGCTGAATTCCTTCAGCTGTCTGGCCATTGTTGCCACTGCGGTTGTCAGGACTATCAGGGCATCCTTGAGGGAGTGAGCATCCTACGGGCTCAAAGTGTACGAGACCCGATTGCAGGGCGTCATCCGGCAAGACAAAATCAAGAACGAGTCGATTTTGGGTACTTACAGCGAACCGTGACGAATCTTTCCGCTCGATCACCTTTGACCAAGTTCCCTGCATTCCCTGAACACTTGACAATCACTTAAAGCTCTCCTCGCTTTGTTGCACCATCGGCTCGCGAGAGTGTCCGACGTCATGGCAGCGCCGAGCTTCTCCAGCTTCCCAGAACGTCCCAAGCCGCTCAAGACTGCCACCGATCAATGGAACCAAGGCGGTCTAGACGCCTCGTCATCCAGCAAGACGGCGCCTGCGTTCTCTTCCTTTCCCGAACGTCCGACAACAAAGAAGCACGATGATAGGGACCGACGGAGGGATAGAGTGCGTTCTGCGTCTCCTCCTGCGGACGGGGAAAAACGGAAACATAAATCAGACAGGCACGGCCGTGATGAGGAAGAAGGGCATAAGAATAGGAAGAGCCACAAGAACGGCGAAAGGGGTGGAGAGCGGGATCGCGCGAGGCGGTATGAGAAGGAGCAGGATGAGGAGCGGCGACGAAGGAAAGCTCGGCGTCGCGATGAAGCTGGAGCGTCGGGCAAGGCGAGAGAGCGCGCGGTGGGCAATGTTGTTGTCGACGACGTAAAGGTGAGCCAGATCCGCTGTAGCTGTCATCCGGACTTTTATTGATCCTGACACAGCTCGATGAGGCGACAGACACGCAAAAGAGCTTTTACGTCGACTGGACAGGCGACGAAGGGAATGTTCGATATGGCGGTATCGAACCCGGAAAGGTTCCGAAATATACCACTCGAGGCTGTAAGTCTATTCCTCTGCAAAAGGCGTTGCTAGGGGAACCTGATGAAACCTGATAAACAACCTTTTGAAGATGGCAAGGTTATCGGTCTCCCGGAACAGTTTTCTGTCGCTCGAATCGGCAAATGGAAAGAGGGGCAAGAAAAGGGAATCGTCATTACGGACAAGACGCTTCATGCCGTGAGCGAAGCCGGGGACTCGTCGTTGAACGTTGCTGACCAACCCGTGGTAGGGCGATCACGTACCGACGCTGCTGAAACCGATACCGGAACAGACGTTTCGAATCTCGAGCCGCAATCGCAGAGAGAACAAGGCGTTCGCGGATCAGTATCATTTCGTTTCGCTGGAAAACCGCAAGACTGGACCATCTTCCGGCGCAAAATCAGGTTCGGATCGGCCAGTCTCTAGCATTTTGCTCAGCGGAGAAGATGGCCTCGCTGACGACGCCCTCGACGAGGTTCCGCTCGAAGACGACTCTGACAACTCCGACGACCTCGACGAACAAGAGATGCCCGAACAAATCAGACAACGGCGCGTCATCGAGTTCGAACAACACCTCGATGATCAACCGGGCGATATCGAGCGGTGGATCGCGTATTCGTCAATGCACCTGGAAGACTTTGCACCAGGACGGACAAAAGGCGCGCTTGGGTTGTTGGCCGATGCCGTGGCCACTGGGGATCCGACAGTGCTGAAGGGTAGACAGGGGGCATACGATGTCGCTCTGGCGACACTAGAACGCGCGATCAAGGTTCTGCCTGCCAACGCATATTCCCCGAAGCTGCAGTCGGCGTTCTTTGCGCTGGCGCAACAGGTGTGGCCGCCGGGACAAGTGACGGAAAAGTGGCAGGATGTTTTGCGGATGTTGCAAGAGAGTAGGGAGAAGATGAATGAAAAAGAGATGATGGATTTATGGCTGGGGTATATCTCATGGAGGGAAGGAAGAGGATTGGGATCGCGCGGAGCAAGGGGAGGTGCTGGAGGCGGTATCGACGATGTGGTGGATATCTATGCTCAATGCATAGATATGATGAGGGGCCGGGATTACCCTACGTCTGAAAGTGAGTTCTCGTCGCTCAGTTTCAGAATCAATCTCTGACACCTTGTATTGAATCGAAGAACGGACGGTTGCAGAGGAGAACATGGTCTATCTTCTCCTGCGTTGTGTTCTCCTCCTTCGGCATGCAGGTAGGATTCCTCGGCTTCGGTCTTCGTAACGACAAAGGTTGCTGATTCTTGTATCATCAGGGTACCATGAACGAGGGACCGCAATTTGTCAAGCCATGCTGGAGCTGTGGGTGATATGATTTCGCATCTTCGGTTTCCTCTTGCTGATCGTTGTCAGCAGTACGTTCCATGCGCCCTCTGCATTGCGCGCCGATACAACAAGCACCGGACACCGACAGCTCGAGCAGCGCTTGTTGCAATTTCTGGAAGACTTCTGGGATTCCGAAGTACCGCGGGTGGGCGATGATGCTGCTCAGGGCTGGGATCGTTGGCAGGGCGCGAACGCCATGGAGTTAGACATCCCGTCAAATGGTTCGACCGACTTCGAGCCATCGACAGAGAGCGATCCTTTCGTCCGATGGTTTCAAGATGAAACAGCTGCCGACCGGTGCATCCGGCCAGGCAAAGCCTCAGCGATTGATACTGCGGCAGAAGAAGAAGACGATCCTTACCGAATCATCTTGTTCGACGACATACGCCCGTTCCTCTTCGTCATACGGAATCCAGAAGTCAAGCTTCAGCTTGTATACGCCGTTCTGAATTACCTTGGTCTGCCGTTTGGGATCCCAGATCTGGGCACAAATACAGCCTTTGCGAGAGACTCCCATCTTCAATGGACCCTTGCAGCGAATCACAAAGCAAGGCTTGCGTTGTGGCCCGAAAAGCCGACCAGTCTACCGCGCTTGGACTGGGACTCGCAGGAGAGCGCCGCCTCTACACCCATCGATTTCTTCGCGAGCCCTGTCAAGATGTGGTTGCTCACGGAAGATACCGCGTTCGAAGACATCTTGACTTGGTTCAGCATCAATCAAGCAGGATTGCAGCACTCTGTCGATGTGGGGTTTCTACGGTAAGTCGCAAGTGTCTTCCCGATTGTTTAGAATCTGCTGAGATTGCGAGTTGCCTAGAAATCTGTTCGAGAATTTGTCAGCCGTTGTGCACAATCGATCGTTCCAGTGGCTGCGAATAGCCTTTGAGGCGACATGTAACAAGAAGAGGTAAGCTTTTCGCATCAGGCATCGGCTGATGACTGACAGGTCGCTCTCAAGCACGGCGAAGCTGTGCAAGCACTTGCTGTCGCAGGATCGCAGCAACCTTTCCCTTTGGTGCACGTATGCACGCGTGCTTCGGAGTCAGCGAAAGGTGGAGGACGCCCGACAAGTCTACCGCCTATGCTGTTCCTCTTTCGACGAACAGGTTCAATCAACAGCGGACATTGAGCACGTCTTTTCCGAATGGGCGGAACTAGAATGGCTAGCCGGTCGACAGGAGGAACTACTCAACATCCTGATTGCCTCTGTTTCGTCTCAGTATCAGTTTCCTGAGGGTACGTACAGCTGAGTCTGCGCAAGACGACAGCAAGCTGATGCATCGTACTTGGACGTCGCAAGCTAAACCCTCCCCGGCGATGTATCTTAAAGCAAAGCAGGTAGGTATCGATCGGTGAATTCTCCATACGCTCTTACGAGCTGACATTGGTTGACGGCGTAGCATTATTGGCAGTCCCCCAATCAGAGCAGCCGAGCCAGTGTCGTGCTGCATTACATGTTCCTTTACGCTTCAATGGATTTCGAACAGGCCTTTCAAGCGGTGCGCACCCACGCCGCTTCGCTTCCATCGGGATCATCGGAACAGGAAGAAGTCTTGCAAGTGGGCGCGAAGATCATGTATCGACATGCACAGGATCATATTGTCAAGGCAGACGCACAACGGACCTTTCTCGAGTATGCCATAGGCTTATTTCCGAACAACACGATGTTCCTCTCGCTCTATTTCTCGAACGAGTATGGGACACGGGTGTACGGAAGGCTACAGCGGCTATTATATGAAGCTGTCCTGCTCGACAAGGAGGAAAGTGCTGGAAGCTATTTATGGGCTATATGGGCGGAGTCTATGTCGGCGAGGAGAACATTTTGGGATCACGGGGGGCAAGGAGCTGAACGTGTGCGAGCGATGTATGAGAAAGCCATCAGCAGCTCGACGTGAGTTACTGCGATTGCGCTCGACGCACACGTTCCGGATGACTGACGCTGTGCTCCTTGAATATACAGCGGGAAGAACTCTATACCCCTCTGGACGTCCTACATCGAGTTTTTGGCTGTTCAGGGAAGGACGGAGCTCGCCAAAAGACTGTGCTATCGAGCCATTGCCCATCTCGGTGGCTGCAAAGGTGAGTCTATAGAATTAGCATGAGTCCGGCGTCGACTAACTGTTATCCGCAGCTCTTTACATGATGCCCTTCTCTCCCCAACTTCGTTCATCATTCTCGGACAAGGAACTGCGAGACTGGGCCGAGCTGATGACCGAGAAGGGCCTGCGGATCCGCAAGTCCTTCGAAGCGTATTGGCAGGCGGAGGAGGAAAGCGTTGCGGGCGAGCTGGATGACGGAGGTGATCCCATGGCGGCAGATGAAGCCTATGCCGCATTCGAAGACAGAAAACGGCTGCTGCCATATTAGTCCTCAGCCGGGAAAGCATGTAGCATCCCTCCAGCAAGGGCTTGAGCTGCAATTATCAAGATGAGTAGAAAAGCCTGCGATTTCTCGCCAACCAAAGGTTGGAGTCTGATTCATGTACCATGATTGCTTCGAGACTGGCAGTCACTGCGGATGTCCTCTCGTCCCAGTGTGCTTTCCCTATCCCCTTTGCAGCAGGTGTTATGCTTGAGATTGTGACAACCGATACTTGACTTCAATCGAATGTCGACCAACCGGCGCAGCAGGTCGACTATTTCATCTATTGTGGCGTAGGGTCATACAATTTTCATTTCGACAATTTATCGACGAGAGACGACAGCGCTTTGGCGCGATTTCGGACAAGTCTTTTCAAGCTTTACAGACAACAGATCCCTGCAGCAGAACCTGAGTATGCTTTCAGATCGATCGTGCCTGACTGGGTCTGGCAGATTCAACGGGAGTTTCAGGTCGATCGAGAGCAGACGACGTAATAGGAGGCGCAGCGGGGTTGATGTGTGCCATTGCTGTTTCGCCCTCCCGTTCCGCCGTGTCTCTTTCCACGTAGCGTCCCTTGATGCTGGACTTGTAGACCGACTTTTCGGCTTGTCGCTTTCGGTGAACGCAGGTCCAGACCCAGAGGAAGGCTTGCAAGCAGGCGATAGTGAAATTAGCGATCCAGGAGAATGCCAATGTCGCTTTGGCGAGTCTGGGAGAAAATTGATCAGACTAGTAAACAGGGAATGAAAGACGTACTGACTGGCAAGACTTGGAGGAACAGCCGAAGCCATCCGCATCGGAAGACATGTAGGATGATCCGGCTTGGCGATTGGATTCATACATATCAGTCATGTGGTCTTGAAATTAGATGTTGCACTCACCGAGGTTGAGAATCCAGAGGATCTCGAAAACGATCAGCTCAACCATCATCGTGTTCTTCAAGCCTTTGTAGAGGTTTCCGACGAGATTGAAAAGGAGACTGATGGCACGCGAGATCTCCATAAGTCCCGATTGACGTTTCGACAAGGCGACCAACTCACAAGGTGGCGGTAGCAATGATGGTCGCCACATTGGCAGCAAGAACAAGAGCAGAAGACTTGAAGTAGTATCCTGGAAGAGTATCCATGAGGAGGAGTCATGCTAAGCAGCTGTGTCAAACTTACCGTAGTACAAGCTCTTTCCCCGCGCGATGAAAGCTGCCGAGATGGCCATCGAGACGCACTCGAAGAACAAGAGGGTCCCAAGGAGAGCAAGATGGGTACGGTGATTGGTGCGAGGACTGGCGCAGATGGGCATATTGAAAGACGAATTGAAGATTTCGCAAGTCGTAAGGCGTGGCGACTGTAGGTGGTTGAAACCGCGGTGGCGAAGGAGAGGGATCGACAAAGGTTGCCAGACACGCAGACGAGTCGAGCCGGTAACAGAGGCAGATCGAAGACCCAAGATATGGTGGGGTGGATACGGAGGTGGATGATCCAGACTGCTGCGATTTTGTTATCGGGTTACCCCTGACCCTGACTGATGAATGATCGGCTGAAACGCGAAACCCGCAAGTCTATTGTTCTATCGCGCCTTTCTTGCGACTGGTATTTGCACAGTCCCGACCAAGTTATGGTTCTGCTTTCGGCGATATCTCTCATCTTAGACGTTGCAAGAATCCCTTGGGCAGAATGAGGGTCTCAGCCACCACTTTTCCGAGATCTTCATGCAAGAATGCGCCATTGACTGGAAGGTTCCGTCAATTCGGACGATGATCGAGTCGACGAAGGATGCGAACCTGACTCACGATGCGTACGCTCTCTCTGCCCACTATGTCGTTGCCAGCTATCAGGTGCTACTGACGGTTCTCAAGTAGGCAGCGTGACATCGAAGGACGAGACGAAAGTCTGAGCGATAAGTAGCGTGTTTTACCGACACGGACTGTAACCAGGATATACGTGGATATAATAGTCACTGACATAGACATAATACAACCGTCAAATCGCTACAACTCGAATCACGAACTCACTACATCTACCAGTCTAATTTGTTATCACCACAGCTGGCTCGTGCGGTCCTTCCGGCATTGGGATCGATGTCGTCCTTGGGACCCACCAACTCAATCGCGCCCGGTTCGACTGCTGTCGCTGCGCCTCGTCCATACACATCTGCTGTCGCTTGCTTGATCATCCATTTGGATGTGCCGATGGCGTCATCCAGGGCCGATTCTGGTGGGAGAAGAAGATATACATCTCCGTCTTGCTCCTTGGCCTCAAAGGTGATGATGGAGTATTCTATACAAGGAGATGTGAGCGGTGTGGGGTCGCTGAGCTGTGTCGAGGGCTACTCACCAGAGTCATTACTGCAGCTGCCCTTTTTGGCTTCTGGTGAACTGGCTACGGGGCCGCCAGCGCTGGCCTTGTTGTCCAAGATGAAGTTCCTCTTGTGCATTGGGCAACTGACGTAGACGTTTTTGTTCTTGTCTTCTCCAACCATCCCGTTTTCGAGAGCGAAAGTCCGCTTATGCGGACACATCTGCTGCGAGGCGTAGAGGCCACGTTTCGGAACGTGGAAGATGGCAATTTGGCTGTCTCCGACCTTGACCGCACAGGACGTTGTGGCGTCGTTGGTGGGCGTCAGATCTGCCATCTTGCAGACCTTTTGCCAAGTCCAGTCGGCCTTGGGTGCCTTTATCATCGATTCCTCCATTTTCACTGAATAGCAAGGGAAAAAGTTAGTCGAGTTGACTGAATTCGACCAATGTCACAACCTACCTGGAGGGAAATCCTTTGGCCAATCTGCAGCCCGAGTCTGTTTTCGTTCTTGAATCAATTCTATGTTTCTGGTCTTTGCTGGTGTGTTGACGTGCTGCCTGAACTGTTTCCGACGCTCTGGCTCATTGACCACCCGGGTCCACTCGCATTCGTACGTGCCGACGAGTGCCTGCATATCCTTGTCTAGCTGTTCACAGATACCGAGTTCATCATCGATGATGATCTTGCGAAGTTTCTCGAGGCCCCCATCGAAGTTTTCGAGCCACCTTGCTGTTCGTGTAAGCTTGTCGGCGGTTTGGATGTAGAACATGAGGAATCGGTCGAGGTACTTGACAACGTCTGTAGGCGGAACATCGGTTGCGAAGAGCATGGCGTGACGAGGGTTGGCGCCACCATTACCTCCCAGATAGATATTCCAGCCCTTGTCCGTGGCGATCAAACCAAAGTCCTTGCCCTGAGCTTCGGCACACTCTCGCACACAGCCAGAGACACCGCCCTTGATCTTGTGCGGAGCTCGGACACCCTTGTATCGTTCCTCCAGCTGTACGGCGAGACCGACCGAGTCTCCGATACCGTATCGACACCAAGTGCTGCCGACGCACGACTTGACAGTTCGAAGTGACTTGCCGTACGCATGACCGGATTCGAAACCAGCCTTGACCAGGGTCTCCCAGATGTCGGGAAGATCTTGCTTCATAGCGCCGAACAGGTCGATACGTTGACCACCAGTGATCTTGGTGTACAGGTTATACTTTTGCGCGACTTGAGCAAGTACGATCAGCTTGTCAGGCGTCACTTCACCGGCCGCCATTCGGGGAACCACAGAGTAGGTACCGTCTCGCTGGATGTTTGCCAAAAACCGATCGTTGGTGTCTTGGTTGGCGTGATGAGCCGGGTCCATAACGTGTTTATTGATGCCCGCAGTTGACGAGATCAGACTGGCAATGACGGGTTTACAGATCTCACAGCCGAGACTGTCCTTGTCGTTGCCGCATTCTTCCATGATCTTGGTGAAGCTGTCGAGCTTCTTGATGCGGACAATGTTGAACAGATCGGCCCGGGAATAGTTGAAGTGGATGCAGATGTTGTTGCTGACGCTCTTGCCCGCCTTCTTCATTTCGGCGTTGAAGATATTGGTTACAAGTGGCATACACCCACCACATCCGGTCCCGGCCTTGGTCTTTGCTTTGACGTCGCCAATGGTGTCGCATCCTCCCGCCTTGACGCATTGAGCGACGGCCGCCTTTGTCACGTTGTGGCATGAACAAATCTGAGCGTCGTCGTCTAGGTCCGCCCCGTCATCTTCAGCACCCTTGGAGCCAACGATGAATTGCGATGGAGGGACATCTAATGCTTTCTTTTTCTTGATGATGGAGACAAGCTTGACAAAGTCGCTGCAGTCACCGACCATCATGCCGCCCAACAGATGCTTGCCGTCGGCCGAGAAGATGTACTTCTTGTATACCGAGCCGAAGGGGTCGTAGAAGCGGCAAGGATGCGTCAGTCGACGTTCAGGCAAGGGACGCCGAAACAAACTTATCTTATATGTTAAACACTTGATAGGTTCTTGCGTCAGAGGGACATGTATTTTGACTTTGCGCTCGCCGTTTGCCCTCGACGGGGCGCCATCCCCTGTTTGCGGAACATTGCTTTCCCCCTGAACGTGGTTGCTCATGAGGTTTTTCGAGTTGGGATGATCCGGTCGACCCAGGTTTCTGACGGTTTCCACGAGCGGTTTCTGTGGCCTTCCCATGGCTTTGTCGGCGAAGAAGTCTCCGAAGCTGGCGACGTCAACTCCCATCAGCTTGAGCTTGGTCGACAAATCGGGCGAGTTCATTTTTCGAGGCCGGAAAGAACCAAGGGCGGTCTGCGTCTGGCAAAGGTTGAAGGCAAGGATGTCTGCCATCTCGACACCGGGTCCAATCAGACCATAGGTGTTTCCTCTCCAGCTGGCGCATTCGCCGAGAGCGTACACATCCTTGGCGTCGGTCATGAGGTCATCTCCGACTGCGATACCACCCCTGTCGGCAGTGGCGATACCCGAGACTCGTGCCAAATCGTCCCGAGGAGTGATACCGACGGCCATGATGACCATGTCGGCGGGAAGAATTTCATCGTCGGAGAATTCAAAGCCGGTAAAGACGTCCATCCCGTCTTCCGGATCCTGCTTCGTGAGCATGGATTTCACGTCGACTTTGGTCATGCATCGGACTCCCATCTCCTCAATCTTGCGCATTACCATCTCACCGGCTTCGGCATCGAGTTGTCGGGATAGCGGATATCCCTGACGATTGATGATGGAAACCTCGGAAAGATGTTCGTGCAGGTCGTAGGCTGCCTTGGCCGCTTCAAGACCCAGGAGACCGCCGCCGACAACTGTTGCGGATTTGACCTCTGGCTTTTCCGCATATGTCATGATTTTTTCCAAGTCGGCTAATCATCGCAGAATTTAGTAACATGTCAACCATCTCCCAGCGCAATGCTTACCGATATTTCGATACACAAAGACACCCTTCGTGCGCCTGCCCCGTTCGGTATCGCAGTATGGGGGCATGCCGGCATCCGATCCAGTGGCAATGACACATATATCGTACCCGTACTGCCCCTTGGTCGATGTCACCACTTTTTTCTCAGTGTCAATGTGCGTGACCTGCTCGCCGACGTGAAATTCGCTGTAAAACAAGGAGATCAACATTCCTGCACTTGGGATGGCCTCTCGGATGACTCACAATTTCTCTGGATCTTGTTGAGTATACCACTCTGGCTGATTTAGGTATAGCTTTGAGACGTCTCGGAAGTTGAAGTACTCGGTCAAGCCGACTCGGTTGTAGGCGAAGTGGGGCTCTTCTCCGCAGGTGATGATCTGATAGCGTCCTTCTACGTCCTGTGCGAGCATCTTCTCGATGAAGGCGATACCGACCATACCGAGACCGACGACGAAGACCCTCGTACGGGTAGGGGTTATGAGCCCATTTACCGTTGAAACGGACATTGCGTGAGTTATTGCTTAGCACGCGAGCCGAGGTCGAGAACGTTGTTGCAAGGCCGGTTCGCGAATGTCGAGGCAGCTATCGAGGGGCGGTTTCGCTGGAATGAGAGCTTGCTCTCCTTCAATGATGTCGGAATCTGCAACCCGACAATGGTGCTGAGTTCAACGGTTGAGGTGATATATGGTAGTGAGGATCAGACGCGAATGCCAAGATTCAAAGGTTTCGATACCCAATAGCGGTCGAAGGATTGACGGGATTCCTGCACCTATTCCAAAATGCGTTTGACGACATACAGGAGCTTCAGAACCTGCTATTCCGACTTTGACCGTGATGTGGTTCCCCTGATTGTACCTTGATAATTCGCATTGAAAGACCGCCGATTGGTCGTCCACGGTTCGACCGGCGACGAACTCCATTATGCTAGCGGATGTTGCTAACAGACATTCATACCTCCGGAATGTACTGCTTATCATCCAGGGCGGTGCTTTCCGCGGGTGTATTCGTGATCTTTCGAGACATCAAAGTGGGCAAGGATGATAGCGAGATGCAGACTGTTATCTGTTATCTCTTATCAAATGCGAGATGCGGATGCAACTCCGCACGTCGATCACCAACCCGTGTCTCACAGAAGGGTTTCAGGCTGATACAGCGCTTTGACCGCTTTCTCGTCCTGACTTTTTCCAGAGTAGAAGATTCGCATGCCATACGCCGCGAACCAACAGCACATCCCCCTCTCCAGAAAATCTCTGTGAAGCGGTTCTCCTGGCGGTTATGCAGGTGGGATCGCGGAGGGGAAAGAGTATCGGAGACTTAAGACGCTAGTTCGCGCTCGGTCGCAGCCAACTCTGACATTGACTCCTTATCTGAATCTATCATGCCCCACCTTGCCCACCTTGTTAGCGCTTTCTTCAATGCCATGGCCCAATGATGGCTGCGATAAGCCCAGTGGGAATCCTTACTGGCAGGATGAGCGGATTACAGGCCGATTGTAATTTGACAATCTACGTGAACAAGGGGCCACGACCTCGGAAGTGCGTTCGCGAGCGAGGCGCACGCCACTTCTGCGGGATTTCCAGGCGAAGCTGGTGGACCGAGCCCCAGCGGGACTGATCTACATCAATCAGCTCATCAATCACTCACCCCCGTTACAAGTCTACACATACAGCTCGAAAGGACTTGCTCAAAGGTTCGAATAGGCCATCTCCAAACGCCGGTAGCGTTATCTAGGCCCTGCCATTCGCTCGAGCTGCCTTATGCTGGACGGAAATTACGGAGTCGCAGCGGTTCTCCGAAGGCCTCTGGGTGGGATCTCTCCTCGGTGGAGAAACGAAGCGTCCCATCGGAGCACTATAAGCTCCGTCTTCAACTGCACTAGCCAGCTCAAAATAGCCTCACGGGAATCCTTATCGCCAAGCAAGTGTCATCTGTTAGGTGCTTCATTTAGCTTCAAGTTATCAGCAAGGTCGCTATAACTATTCGTGATCATCTGCACTGAAGCATATGAGATGGAAGAACATAGTTTATATAAACCGACCGACGTTGCCTATGCTTTCTCAGCGAGATGACTACACCCACGCCAGCTACTTCCTCGGCATATAAGAAACATACTTTACTTGCAAACATCATCATGCCTCAACACGATCTCTCCCAGGACCACCCAGAGTCACCTCCCACCCTCGACGTGTTGATCGGAAAATTTCGTTCGCCGAGATCGAACACGCCCACCATCGACGAGAAGGGTCGCTCATCGTCTTTTCGTTCAACCAGCCAAGACTTTCTCCCGCCAACGCCAAAGCATGCACAACTTTCTGAAGAAAGTGCTGCGCCCAGCTTCAAGTTTTCCCACCTCTGGTCCGAACCCATCTTGAACCCGTTGAACCTCAAGTCGTACACTCTACCGCTGCTCAACTTGCGGTCGCCGTATTGCCGGAACCCGCTCCTCGCGACATTAGGCTTCTTCGTCGCCTTTTTGTCATGGTTCGCCTTTCCGCCATTGTTCCCCGAAGCGATCACCAAAGACCTCAAACTCACCCCGGTGCAAGTTGCAAACTCGAACATTGTCGCACTCTGCGCTACCCTTGTCATGCGATTGATTACCGGTCCGGCAGTTGACAGATGGGGTCGTGAGTCCAGCGAGCAGTCACTTGGGCGCTTCCATTGACAATTCGTGGCTTGCACAGCGCGTTGGGTGATGGCAGCCATTCTAGTGGCCGGCGCTATTCCCTCCGGTCTTGCTGCCATCATCAAGGATTACCGGGGCTTGATTGTCTGTCGATTCTTCATCGGTATCTTGGGGTCTACCTTCGTAAGTCGTCCTATCATCAGGCGCAACATAATGACTGAAGTGGACCTGACTCGATGTAGGTTCCTTGCGTGGCTTGGACAACAGCTTTCTTCAGCAAAGAGGTGAGCAGTGCCTTGCCTTCGAGCTGCATGTGATGCTTACCGAAAGCCCTTGTAGACCGTCGGCACTGCCAATGCGCTGTCCGCCGGTTGGGGAAACGCTGGTGGAGGGTAAGCTATCCTTTTTCATCTGCAAAATTGTACTTACATGCTTACATTCCAACTGTCATTCCAGTGCCACCTATGCCATCATGGTCAGCTTGTTCCACAAGTTCAGGGAGCACAACAGCGTCCACACCTCCTGGAGACTATCGTTCGTCGCCGTACCTGTTCCGGTCTTGATCTTGACCGCCATCCTGGTTATTGTCTTTGGTACCGACTGTCCGACCGGGGCTTGGTCGACTCGACACACAACCAACGCAACCGCAGCTGCAGTCATGGCAGGGCACGAGGTCAAGCTTGATCGAAGTGAACAACGAACAATCATGAGCAAGAAGCAAGAGCCTACAACGACCGTCCAAGAAGTCCAGGCAGACGACGAAGATGAGGACCGTACAGAGGCTCGACCTGTCGGCGTTCAGGACTCGACTGTTATTCGTTCTGATGTTGATGTCGCTGTCAACGAGCCATTAACGATGAAGGCACTCGGAAAAATCGTGATGAATCCACTCACCTGGCTGCCTTCTTTGGCATACATGACGACATTCGGATTCGAACTCGCTGTCGATAGCATTCTCGCCAACGTCATCCTGAAGCACCACCCCAACTTGGGTTTGGAGAAAGCCGGATACTACGCGTCCGTGTTTGGCCTTCTGAATATCGTTACTCGACCATTGGGTGGTATCCTTTCGGACATTCTGTATCGAAAGCACGGGATCTGGATCAAGAAGTACTTCTTGCTCGGCTTGGGTATTGGTCAAGGCGTTTTCACCATCGGTTTCGGCATGCTGCTCAAAAACGAAGCGAAACCGAGTATCGGCGCCATGATGGGCATTATCGTGTGCCTCGCCTTCTTCAATGAGATGAGTAACGGCGCAAATTTTGCGATTGGTAAGTCGTTTGAGGTGTTCACCGACGACGTATGCTTACCTGACTTCTCGCATTTGACAGTTCCCCACTGCAACTCTTTCAACAACGGCGTCATGTCCGGCCTCGTTGGCGCCATGGGCAACCTCGGGGGCATCATCTTCGCCTTGATGTTTCGTTTCCTGGGTCAAGGATGGCAAGGGTGGACGTATGCCGGCGTGCTTGCACTTGCGGTCAATTGCGCGCTCCTGCTGTGTCCTTCGCCTAAACGATAGATGGTTTCCTCGTATATGCGAGGCGTTGTAGCAATATCAAAAGGTTGTAATAGGCCATGTTATGGCATAGACCATAGATCTTATCGATGTATGTAGTTGTGTCCCGCACTCCCGCTTTCCGGCGGAGGAACAAGAATCGCATTGTCACATCCGGCTTTGGTGGCGCTTCGTGATGGGCTGTTCATGTACTAATCCATCATTGATGATCTCTGGGATGAGGGGATCGGAGGGAGTCTTGAAGGGTGAAGCCATGCCGAAGACGATCAGGATATGCAAGTATAGCAATATTTCAAGCGACTTGAACCAATAACGATCGAGCTACTTGAGGTGCTACTTCAAGATCGCGCGGGGCACCAAAGTGTCCACGTGAGGTCTATCTATTGACTATCTATAGCATTGCGTCGACCCTCTTCTTTACAAGATCTCCGTCCTCTCCCAACGAATTCATCCTAGTCCTACCCAAGATCCGCTACAATGGCTGCGATTGACCCTGTGAACCAGGTAAGTTCCTGCAAATGCGAAATACGCTGCAGGTCTGAGCTGTTTGAGCTGATGGTAATTTCCGGATCAAGGCCGGTCCGGCAGCGTTCAATGACGATGATACGCTCTTTACCGGTGGTGAGTTTCCTTCTGGGAGTGAGTGACACCGATACTGAAACTTGTCTTGGTGCAGGCAATCCCGCCCCGCGAAGCCTGCCGGGACAAGCACCAGGAGAAAAGACGTACGACAAAGTCAGGGACAGGTGTGTTCACTCACGTAGCCCTTGACTCCTCGCTCATCCTTCTCGTTAGCACCGGACGTCTAGTTTCCAACAAGCCAGCCAATGGGCCTTTCCTTGCGTATCAAAGGTGGAAGGAAGAAGAAGCAGAACGAAAGGCGCGAGAAGCTCGAGGGGAGAAACCCGTGCGGAAGCCTAGCGCGAATTCGAAATGGACTGTCTGGTCTGTATTGAAGTGGTTGGCAATCCTCGCGATCGCTACGATGGCTTTGGGCAACTTCTTGGTTAAGAGCCCGTTCTGGGGATATGGGGATCAGATGGTCAAGACGTATAGGGGTTTCGTTACGGTATGTTAGTCTCCTATCATGCTCGTACTTCTCGACTGACCCGTGACCCCGTCATAGCCTCAAAAGATCTTCACGCCAGAGCAGTTGGCCGCATATGATGGTAAAGATGCTTCCAAGCCGATCTATCTGGGTGTCGACGGCGATGTCTACGACGTCACTGCTTCGAGGCGAATCTACGGTCCTCTCGGGCCTTACAACGCGTTGTGAGTATTTACCCATTCGCTTCGCATTGACCTCCCTGACATGCATATCCCAGCGCCGGTCGTGATGCCTCACGGGCTTTCATCACAGGCTGCTTCCAAACCCACCTCACTCACGACCTTCGTGGCCTCTCCGATCAAGAACTCAGAGCCCTTACCAATTGGAAAAAGTTCTTTGCCAACCACGCAAAATACGTTAAAGTCGGCACGATCAACCAACCTCCCATCGACCCGAACAGTCCCATTCCGGAACCGTGTGAGCCGCCGAGTGCGGCAGGTGGCGCGGCGGATGCGAAGCCTCAGGGAAACCCGCATGCGGAGAGGAATGCGGCGGGTACAAAGGTTGCAGAGCAGGTTGCCACGGGAAAGGTCACTGGTGGCCACAATGAGCTTTAGAAATCGCGGATGGGGATAATAGAAGTCAGAACCATGTGGTTTAGTCAACGGTCTGTATGAGCAGGCTTCGAAATTCCGATAGGCATAGCATGACGTTTCTCTTGTTTAGCAAACCGCTCTTAAGAGGCCGTGACTCGGTTCTCCGGCGGCTGTCACTTCATCCCAGCGTGAGCTCCTCGCAGTCTGCGATCAGGCAGCGTGGATGGGCCATTAGAGTTATCAGAAATCGAAGAAGGAGGCGGGGCCTGCGTGTCGCTTTGTGTTCTGCGCTGGTCAGCACTCTCCCCGACGCTGTTCCTCTGTGCGTGATCATGCTCCGCTTTGGCCTGGGCGAGGTCGATAAGGGCATACTCAGCGCCTCATCAGACACGGCACCTGTATTTCCAAGACCGAGTCGTGGCCGTTCGAATGGCCGAAATGTCGATTTCTGTTGTCAGTTCCCCATGCCTTCACCTGGGAAGGTTCGAGTGGAAGCTGGGGCCGCTACTGACAGCGAACACATGTACCTGCTGTTCCATCGCCATCTCGACACAGCCACCCATTCACGTAGCTATATTCCTTCCCTATCCGAGTTTCAAGACTGGCAATCTTCGCGATAGCAATCTACCACGTTTCACTTTGAAACACGGACACTGGAACGCAAAACCTGAAGCCGGATCTAGGGTCAATCGTCCGTTGTATGTTAATTGTTAATCTCGAAGTCACCTGCAGGCCGAGTCGAAACACTATTGAAAGACATCTATAACCTTCGTGATCAACAGACATCACCCACACCGACTAGTCCGCATTCCGGGATCGTTCCGCGATTCATCACTCGTTACTCGTCGAAGGCAAAGCGAACCTGCTAGTGTCCTTGATGAGTATATAGTCTACGCCATAGTGCTTTACAAGTACTATAATGATCGAATGGCGTGAGATAGTGCGACGATCGTCTGGGTGATTGACAAGCCAAAAATCCGATCAAGGACATGAATGCGGTAGGATATACAACGGGTTGATTTCTATTTGAGCTTGAAACAGGCGAAGCAAAGACAGAAGGTAATACTTGTGACGAGAAGCGGAGGATTTGGCTTGTGAGGCGCTTTAGAAACCTGGAAGCAAATCCCGAGTCAGCACAGTATCACCACAGAGACTTCGGAAGTGACGGAAGGCGACGGATGCTCTCTACTGGGGATCCTCGCCGCCGTACCCCCCTTCCCAGGAATATCGCAGAACAGACTCACCATACTTTCCCCCGCTCTCCTTTTTCGTCCGCTTGTCCCTCGCGAACCGCTCCTCCAACGCGACCCGATTCGCCTGAGCATCCTTCAACAGCGTAGACAGCTGATGCCGCTGTCCTGCACGTCCCATCGTCTTTCCGACGGCCTATCGCATCGCCGCGAGGTTAGCGAAAGGTCTAGGCGTTTGAGCGAGCAGGAAGCTTACCCTGTACGTCGTTTCCTCCGGTGCTCGCGCGGTGAGCTTCTTCAACTCCTCGGCCTTCCTCCTTTCCTCTTCCATTCGGCTCTTGACGTCCACATGCACGCCCTCGGCATCCTCTACACCCTCCCATGCGCGTCCGACGGCGCCTTGTTCCGCTAGCGTTGCAGCGGAAGAGGCAAGGAACGCGGTCCATGTTTCGGCGGGATAGGCGTGCCATGTGCCCTTGGGATCTTGGTAGTACCCCGGGTAAGGGTCTTGTGCGGATGGTGGCGGTGGGATGTATTCCTCGATGATGGGTGCCGAGGAGATCTGAGATGACGAGGTAGATTCCGAGGCGTGTGGTATGGGAGCCGATAGGGAGGGCGTGGTGGATGCTACGAGACGGTGAATATATGCATCGCGTGATGTACGCAGCGAAACATACCCAGTCCAAAGAGGTCCAGACCTACAGGTTCAGGCTTTCCAACAGCCTGCTTTGCCACTTTACGCGGCATGATTAGGGTGGGTTCTTCAGTCTCCTCTTCTACTGCTGGCGTGGAAGTTTGCGTAGTCGTGATAGTAGACGGAACGACCGCGCGTTTTGGCGGAGGAAGCATGTCCAGCAATGTCGATTTTCCCTTTCCCGTCTTATCCGCTACCTGACTGCTCTCATCTTCCTTTATACGGCGAGCTTTCTTGCTTGCTGGCTCATCCCCCTCAGCTTCATCCTGTGCGGTGCCAAACGTCGGTGCAGAGAGAAGGGGATGATCGAATCCGATCTTGAGTGCTCGTTTCTTGTTCTTTGGCGGCGGCAATCCCAAGGTGC
The DNA here is from genome assembly GCA_001599735.1 of Naganishia albida. Classification (NCBI taxonomy): domain Eukaryota; kingdom Fungi; phylum Basidiomycota; class Tremellomycetes; order Filobasidiales; family Filobasidiaceae; genus Naganishia; species Naganishia albida. Next base: position 1,015,780 of record BCHV01000006.1, read on the forward strand.
TCGTTGTTGCCGCTGGATTTACGGGAGGCGGCGCGGGTGCGGGTGGCTGTTCCTCTTGATCACTGTCGTCCGAGCCATAGTCAAGAGCGAGTCCCATATTAGGAAGTCGAAAGTGATGGCACCTGGCTCTGGCTCAAGAACGCTCGACAGCTAATACACCTCATATGCGACTGCGCTAGCCTCGACTGCGACTGCGACTCGACTCGACTTTTGCGCCTCTATTATGCGTTTCCGTTCATTTCGATCAATTCACCTTGAATTTGTAGCGCGAGGCAGCGTTTCGAGTGCGAGTCCAGGTCGAGAATTCAACTCGGCGTACAGTCACCACCTTCCGAGTCGCTGATTCACCCACCAACAGCCCAGCATGAATCCGTCATACACCGTGCCAGCGCTCCCGTCACATCCGCAGGGAGCCGCACAGTCACTGCCCTACCGCCAGTACTTGACCGACCTCTCGACCTCGCTCTTCAGCTTTGTGCTTCCGCTCTTGCCGACGGCCGAGGAGCTCGCGACAAAGGAGGAGGTGCGCGGGTTGATTGAACGGTTGATCAAGACGATTGAACCGAGTAGCAGGTTGGCGAGTTTTGGGAGTAGCTGTAACAGCTTTGGGTTGAGGAATTCGGGTGAGTGACGGGAAAAGCTGTGAAAGGGTGAAGATGGTCTTGGGACGAAGGACAGGAGCCGATCATGACCATGGAGGACGGCTATGCAAGGAGAGAAGCGCTGGGAGAATGCCCTCGGTGGTATAGGAGACAGCCACTTCGATGAGACGGACGCCTCAAGCGCTGCAACAGTGAGCCTTCGCTGTCTGGTGAAGGAATCATGAGTGCCGCTGCGGTATAAGACAGCTATACGGGAGGACCCGTCGCGCTTGTCATGAAGAGTTGGACGTCCAAATGGACAAAGATGGTCGAATCTGGACGGGAAGGGCGGTGCGACTGAAGCATGGGGAGGATGTTGTGGTCCCCGTGGTATGGACTGGACCGGTGAAGAAGGCGAAGCGATGCTGCCAATATCTGTTCTCAGTGCAGGTTGACACGGATGACCGTCCGACCTGTCGACTGCAAAAAAGTTTTCGAGGGCACCAATCATCCAGTCTGAAAGGCGATGCAATCCAGTCGTGTCTCGCTAATCTGCACACGGGAGCGGTCATGCGGCGACTAAAGTCCTTTGGAACACCATCCCGGGACAAGGTCGCCGACAGGAGGCATGATACGAAAGATGGCGGAGAGGAAGTCGTCGACGGGAGCTTTGCAAAATGCGAATAATGCGCAGGACCCGTCGAGATCGGACGAGAGGTAGCTCATTGCCAGCGCGCCTCCATGCGTCACGATTATCCCGTCAAAATCCCAGCTCCCTTCAAATACCCTCTCATTACAGCCGGCTCATACGGTCCCCTCTTCCAGATATGGACCTCGTTTGTCTCATCGACAACAAGGAAGCCGCGCTCCATGCCTCGGACCTGGTAGCGATGATCGGTGACCTCCTCGAACGGGGTGAGTTTATCGGATCTCATCCAAACAAATAGCGGCGCTGATGTCGGGACGCGTCGTAGAAACCAATTTCGAAGTCAAGCCCTTGCCCAAGGCAAGGATCCCGATCATCAAACTGACGCTGAATCCTTCCCCTGGACTGCCGTATGGTGAGTTTGAATGCTCCTTGAACCCTGTCTTCACGCTAAGTAAACGCACGATTTTAGGTATCGCGTGTGACATCGGATTCGAAAATAGATTGGCACTGGAAAACACGAGGCTGTTGCTCACGTATGCGACGATCGATCCTGCTAGAATACGAACCTTGGTCTTGTTCCGTGAGTCGAGCTGCACGACTTTCGCGAGGAACGCAGCTAATGAAATCCCGCGTATGCAGTCAAGGTCTGGAGCAAGAGGCGGAAGATCAACTCTCCGTATCGGGGAACATTATCGTCATGTAGGTCGTCTGCTCTCGATGCATTCGCTGCGTCCTGACATCCTATCGCAGATGGCTTCACCTTGATGGTCATCTTCTTCTTGGTACACGTAAAGAATCCACCAGTGTTACCCAACTTGCAGCGTATAGCGCCGCTTAGACCCATGTCCAAGGTATGCCATCTTCTCAACGGTTGGGGAAGCGCCTTTGCTCAAATTTGCATCCAGGAGGAAACCACGATAGACGGCAGGGATGTCTGGTTCTTTGATGATACCGAGACATTACGGAAAGAGTGGAGTTCGGCAAACTTTGAAAGTGTGGGCGAACTGTATGTCGTCAATTCCCTGCCCTCCACTTTGATGCCGACTCTCATCATTTGCTTCACAGCTTGATCGACTTCTTCCGATACTATTCCCATGATTTCCAATACAACAACACTGTGATCTCCATTCGAGCGGGACACTTGACAAAAGAAAGCAAGGGATGGATGAACGATGTAAGCGGGCGGACCTTGTTCGAGAAAAAAAGTTGAGCTTTTGCTAACTCTCGTCGGCAGATCGATGTGGGTGGTTTGAACGAGAATGCTCGTGACCGGAATAGGCTTTGCATCGAGGATCCGTTCGAGACACCGTATAATGTCGCTCGAACCGTCACGAAGGATGGACTTTATACCGTAAGCGCCTCCTGTGTTGCTGTCGATACGGTTTCTGACGTTCCTGTTCTCAGATCCGCGGGGAATTCATGCGAGCTACCAGAGTATGTCCTGTCACAGCATTCGCCAATCTTATTCCCTGATCCCTGTCTCACTAGATTCTCACGCAACACCGCGATCAACGTGACCGGGCCGTCCTCGCTCTGGCAGAATTGTGCATGGAACGTGAAGATGAGCTCGCCCGTGCACCTCGATCGGCATCTCCAGCGCCACGCAGTCTCGGCGGGACTCCCCGCTCGAGCTTTGGCATGACGGGCTGGAAAGGACACATGGGACCTTCACCGTACGACCGAATGTCACCCAGTGGCAGCATGATGTCTCCCAGCACGACCGGTCCCCCGGAAGCCGACGATTACAATCGACGCTCATTCTCGCACGCGGGAACGAAACGAGGTCGTCAACCGGAATCGAGCGATCGTCACTATTCCGCACAGGAACGATGGTTGGCGCAAGCGGGTCTCGGACTGGATGGACCCATGGCCGGTGGCAGCGGTGCATTCTTTGGCGGTCGCGGAATGGGCACGACGCCCGATCCGTCGCTGCGCGGTCGAGAATCCGCGTCAAGGCAATCGGCCGATCCGAGTCAAATGGGGTTCAATATGCCCCCGACCCGGAGGTTGAGCGCTTTGAACCATCCGCCGGATCACCCCGCCGGACCCGGTTCCGCTTCGGCGCCCATCTCTCCTGTCAAGCAGGCCGCCGGAACTTTGCCCGACCACCGCAATCAAAATGGCACCTGGAGCGCGCAAGTGTCGCCTCGACACGCTAGTCAAGCTCGTTTGCCGTCCGTTGTGGATGCTCGGATTCCCGGTGTAGCCTTGCCTTCCAGGCGAGTCAGCGGCAACGCAGGTCGCAGCGGACCCTTGCCGAGCTTCAATGCCTTTGATGCTCGACCACCGCAGACGCCTTCTGCCAGCAACTACGGACGATACGCCCCTCCTCCCGCGGTTGCGCAACCTAGCAACGCCGGCGCCCGCCGAGCATACTCGGTCGGACCTGGGCACAATGCCGCCTTTGTGCCGGGGACCGTAGCGCCAGCTGACTCTGGCTTTGCCGCGTACCCCGGTCACTCGCAACACAACGGCACATCCCCTCTGCCATCCTTTCAGCCATTCGGAGCCGGGTCCATGCACCAGCAGAACGGCAACACGCCAGCCATGAGTTCACCCAACTTTATCTCGCCAACATCATTGTTATCGCCCGAAGCTCATACGACACCGCTCGATGCGTACATGTACCACATGAAGGCCGAGGGCAACGGCAACGGGATGGGCCACGTCGGCGCCATCGGAAGTCGTCGCGTCGCTCTCGACTCTGATCGAGGCGCCGACGACAATGAAGCGCTCGATGCGCTCGCCTCGGGCCTCAAGGAAGTCGCATTGGGTCTAGATGCCGGTGACGAAGCTTCGGCTGATGCATCCGGCCCATCGGGATATCACTCGCACGCAGCCGCCAATATCCCGCCTCCCCGAAAATCGAGCACATGAGCCGACAAAGATTTCTCTCCGACAATGAATCACTTTTTGTAAAATCGCATAGAACAGCACTCGTTCCCACATTCCACCATCAACAACATCATGTCTCTCGTGTTTCGTTTGCATTGTATTTCTCTCGTCATCTAGCCACGGGTCTTGGTTTCGGGTTGTTTCGCTTTGATGCATAGTATAACGTTGTGATGGGTCGGCACTCGTGCGCCTGGTTCGGAAGATATATCCGACCTGATTGTACTTTAGATTTACGGCATGCGCGTGGCGGATATCAATGTTGTATAACCTCCTATCGCATATGAGCAGTTTACCATGTGGTTGACCCGGCCATTGCCGATAGCATAGAGTATGCGCCATGTCGATAATGATGGTCATCACATCTAACTGAAGGCCCTACTGTACAACACATCCGCCGATCACTCTAAATCCATGCCCTCAGCCTTCTCCGTAATCGTTGGCAGCGGCGCTCGGAAGATCTCGGCCTGCTTCGGGAACTGTCGCTTGTAGAGGGACATGCAAACTGTATCCATCTGCTGGATAGGGCCGTCAAAGTGCGCTTTAAAGTAGCCGTGCGTTCCGAGAGCTTCCTTGATGTGACCTGTCCTGCCGTACTTTGTATAGAGCTCGATGGGTGCAAAGTACTCGATGTCGTCTGGACGAGGTGTCAGCACGAGCGCGGAATGCTCGGACAAAATGACTCACCTCGATTGAAGAACATGTATCGAACGGTAGCCGTCTTGACGTGCACCTTGAACGGATGACCGGTGAGGACGATTCGCTTGGCGACGATACGCTCGTGGTCGGGGTTCAGGAACGAGCCCATGGCAACCAGGTGCGGCACTGAGGAGGCATCAGCGGGACTCTTGGCGAGCGGAAGCGGCGACCTACCTGTTGGATTTTCAGACTCTCGGAGCAGCAGACAGCTCTGCTTGCCAAGGATCGCCGGGCCATAGGTCGTCGCCACCACGGCTTCGCCGTGACGCAAAAACTTTTCCGACTTGTGCACATTGTTGACGCCCTTGCCGCCACCTCGTGTGTGCTGCGAGTAGACCGGTCGGACGGTGTATCTTCGCGGCCCGACGCACAGCACCAACGGATCCTTGGCGCGCACGGGCTCTTCGTATTCCGTGTTGCGCTGAACGACAAAGTGGAGCACGGTCTGCTTGTGCTCGTGTTGCATGAGGCCGTGAACGACGAGGGGCAAGCCGACTCGTTCATCCGCGACCGCTTTTTCGACATTGCGGATGCTCAGCAGGACACGGACGCCCTCGGGCACGCCGTCAATCTTGGCGTTGCCGACGGCGACGCGTCGACTCCGCTCGTAATCGTCGAATCGGAAAATACGGCCGTACTCGACCGGCAGGTTCTCGTACGGGTCCCAGGGCGAGGTGCGGAAGGACTGCAGGCCACGGTACCGTGCGAATCGTTCGCGGGCGGCAACATTGCGCGGGGTATCCACTTCGTCGGGGAACGCGAGATCCGTGTCGTGTTCCTTGGACCGGGATTTGTATGCTTCGTATTCGGCGAGCCTGCGCGCGACGGCGGCGGGGGCGGGGGCGTTAGCGGGGTCCAGCCAGGCGCTACAAGGGTACTCACTGCCTCTCCTCCTCGTCATCATCAAGCTCCTCGTCATAGTCGTCCGCCTCGGTCGCCCGCTCGTCCAGCTCGACCTCTTCGGTCTCCTCGTCATGCCTGGCCCGGCCGAAACCCTTTCCGATCCCGCCGAATTCGGCCTCGCCAGCGGCATGGTCCATCTCATCGTCGTCCTCGTCATCGCCGTCGTCAAACTCGTCATCCTCCTCCTCATCAATGATCCACGCGGCCTGGTACGCGCTCGTTCCCTTGGGCACACGCTTGACTCGTTTCCTATCGGCGCTCCCGTCGTTGTCCATGTAGGCGTCCCCGCGCGCGAGTTCCTCGGCGGTGAAGCCGGTCTGCTGGTTGCCCATGAGCATGTCATCCGCCTCGTTGAACGCGACCAGCGTATCGGCCTCTTCCGTCGGCTGGGAAAGTGTTTGTCCCGCCGAGGGAGCTTGCTCCATGCCTTCCATCGCCGCGGGCCGTGCCGCGCCGCCCCGGGTCTGCCTCGCCAGGGGCGCATACGCGATCCGATCGACAGCATAGTCTCCCCATCCGGGAATATGGACCAATCGATCCGCGCTCAACCGACCGCCGCGGATCGTACCCGTCACATAGAGTGTGCCCTTGTGCTCCTCCCCGGACGAGGCCGGATCAGCCTGCCAAAACACATTCGGCGCCGCCGCCGTCGCCGCGTCCCGGGATTCGCCCTGTCGCATGTCGTGTTCCTCGGCGACGAGCCAGGCACGACCGTCCCTGCCGCGTCCCTTGTCGGCGGCGGCGGCGGCGGCGGTCGTCGTGGAAGCCTGCTGGGCGAGGGCGGGGACGCCCTCGCATAGCGCGCGGGCGAGGTTGGCTCCGTCCGCGTTGGACGGGGACCGGTCGCCCGGGCCGGGGGCGACGTGGATTTTCGAGAGCGAGGGGAAGAAGTAGGTCGTGAATGAGTGGAGGGACTTGATGACCATCGGACGTTCTTGCGGCGTCATCGGTGCGTCGGGGGGTGACTGAACAGCCGCGACGACCTGCGCCCCACCGACGGCACCCTGTAAACACCTCAATACGCGCTCGCCCTCTTCCTCGACCTCGTGTTCGGACGAGAGGAGGAGGACGACGTAGTCTGCGACGAGGGCGGCGTCGAGTGTTGCGTAGAGCGAGACGGGCGGAAGGTGGATGATGTGGAGGGATGTTTTGAATCGGGGTGCGCTGGGCGGGGCGGGGCGTTAGCTGTTGTTTTCCTCGAGGCGGGCAGAGACTTACTCGACGACCCACGTCCCGACCTCGGTCAACTGCGCCTCGATTTCCTCCCGAAGGCGATCGTCCAGGCCCAAGTTGACGAGGTACGCGCGCGTGAACGCGACACACGAGCTCGTCCTATGCAACGGCACGACGACGACCACCCGGGGCACGCATCCGCCCGCGGCCGTCGTCTGGAACACACGGGCATCGCGCGTCCGGCCGAGCCGCTGGGCGTCGCGTTTCTGGTGCGCCGTGTTTTGCCGTGCGCGCTTTGTGGCGGCGGTGGTGACGCGCGATGCCGAGGATTGCGAGGCGAACGCGTGCGAGGCCGTGGTGGATGCGGCCGGGGTGAGACGGCCCTTGGAGGCGGCTTTGAGGGATGATTTGGTAGAGTGTTTGGATTTGAATGATTTGTTTTGCTGGGGAGGGGCGGACGAGGTGAGAGACGGAGTGGAGGAGGAAGGGATCGTGCTTACCTGCTTGAGCGTTGGGCGGTGATGATGGCCCGACATGTTGGCTGAGGGGCTATGGGACAGGGGAAAGGGCTATGGGACAGGGAAGGGCCAGGGAGAGAAGAGGACAGGAAATGTTTCATCTGAAAATATAACTCCCCGAGCGATCGAGCGGATGCAAATTATGATGGCCCCTTACCCCTTATTGATCCCTTCCCTCCCTCATTTACCTCCCTCCCTCCCCCTATCCCATCCCTCCACCCCCCACCCTCCACCCATGTCACGCACGCTCACCCACCCATCCGCCCTGAGCGCACACTCGGATTCCCTATCAACACGCACAAACCAGCTCTCCCTCGCCCTCTCACAATCAATCACAGCCCGCGCACCGCTCGACGACGCACTCGGAAGACTACGCGCGCTCGTGCCCGAGGTAGCCCGGCTCCGCGCGCTCGTCGATGGCGATGGCGAGGCCCAGGGGCAGGGGGAGACCGTGAATGATGCGTGGGGTTACGACGACGCGCACGAGGAGGAGGAAGAGGATCAGGCGCTCCGCCTCCGTCGGGGCGCGCGGCGCGCGGGGCTTGTCGGCCGGGTGAGCGCCGTGTACGAGACGAGCGAGAGCGTCGGCGGGAAAGTGAGGGTCTTGGATGCGCGTGTGGGCAGGGTCAGGCACGCCGTCGAAACGGTTGGCGAAGTGATCGAGTTCAAGGTGAGTCTCGGCGTGCGGGACAGAGGCGTGATGATGTGGGTGCAATGGGAGCGACGCCAGGACAAGTTTCGGGAAAGGCTTTGAGCGCGAGCATACTCGACGCGCCAGTGCCAACGCGGAACACGTCAGATGGCTTCGTAAAACGACGAACGCCTTTGCATGACTCGGGGAATGGCGGACCGCATTCTCACAGTCCTCACCAAACTGTCCTTCGCTTCGCGATCGCTAACCCCTCGCACAGACCGCCCTCCAAACGATACGCGACGCGATTCCCGCCCGGGACTGGGAAACCGCAACGCGCGCGTGTAAACGCGCGATGGATATCCCCGAGGCTATCACCAACGGATCCTTTGCCGCACGGGTGATCGTACGTCCCCCCCCCCTTTCCCATCTTCCCGAACACGGTCTAACCCTCGCGCGCGCCCAAAAGCCAACACCGATGGACCCGGCCCCGCCGGCGGCACAACTGGCCGAGCTGAGGCAGACGCTGCTGGATACGTTTGCGCACGCGTTCCGCGAGGCCGCCGAGCAGCGGGACGAGCAAGGGACCAGTCGCTTCTTTCGGTTGTTCCCGATGATCGGCGCCGAGCAGGCCGGGCTCGCGGTGTATGCGGACTTCGTGGTGACGCTCGTCAAGACGCGCGGCGGAGCGGTGACGGGCGCCGCCGGGGCCGGTGAGTTTTTCTTTTCCCCGGCTGGGGTCGGGTGTGCGCGCTGATGGCGTGGGTAGCGGCGTCGCCGTTGTATTACATCACGAATCTGACGACCCTGCTCGAGTCGATCGCGTTGATCATCGACCAGCATCAACCCGTGGTGGAAAAGTACTATGGCGAAGGAAAGATGCGCGTCGTCGTCGTCCGGCTCCAGGCCGAGGGCGATAAGGGCGTCAAGAGTCTTGTCGAGGGATGGGAAGAGGAACGACGGGTCGGACGATTGGTGGGTCGTCGTTGTTCCTTGGTCCTGGCTGAGAAGCGCTAATGCCCGGCGCAGATCTCGGAAACACGGCAATCGCAATTCACGTACCTCGCCAATCCGATCCAGTATCTCTCGACACAACACGCCCAGCAATCCAACACGGGCGCGACATCCAACGCCGCCGGCAACGTCACGTCCTCCCTCGCCGCACTCTCCTCGGCCCATCTTCCGAGCGCGGCTACCTCTTTGCTCGCAACGTACGCCGGCTCGTCGGCGCAAAAACGGACGCAGGAAGACGAGCCGGCGAGCACGAGCGCCCTCCCGGCGGAACAACAGGGTCCGGGTCCCGATCCGCGCGATGTGGAGCGCGTGCTGGGCGAATGTACGGCGCTCAGTAGTCGATGGGCGCTTTATCGGCGATTCGTGTGGGATCGGCTGGTCGTGAGTACCGCGGCCCCGTGGTCCGGCTTGTAGCTGCTTAGCTGTTGCCTCGTAGCCCGAGGACGATCAAGAAGACGCGGAGCGGAATGAGGAATCGCCGGTTCAGCAAGAATCGGCGGAATCAGCGAATGCGAAACGCCAGGCTGCGGCCAGGCAGACGACGGACGTCCTGGACGAGTCTGATAGTCGGCGAATCATGGAAAACTTGTTGAGGCGGTATTACGAGCCGCTCGAGGCTTGGTACCTGCGGTCGAGTATAGAAAAGGCGAGTCTTTGATTATGCCAGTCAGGACCAAGCTCATTGCCGTTTCGACAGGCACACAAGATGGACACGCCCGACCTCTCGGCTCAGCCGCACATCTCGTCGACGGTCGATGATACTTTTTACCTGTTGAAACTCGTGCTCAACCGGCTCGTCAGCACCGGCAACCTGTCCATCTTGACATCCATGCGTGAAAGGATCTCGACCATTATCGAACGAGACTACCTCGGCGTTTTGCAAAAAAAGATGGACGCCGTCTATTCCGGCTCGGGCGTCGTTTCCGGCTTTGGCGCAGGCGCGCTCGCTGGCCTGACCAACCAGGGAAGGGAGCTCGAGAGGGAACGCAGAGAACGCGATCTAAGAACGAGTTTTGCGGTTCGTCATGGGCCGATCAGGCTTCTGGTTCGAAAGCTGACGCTGTCTCACCAGGTGCTCTTGAACGACTTGGATGTATCCGCGCAGTACATGGATCGCCTCATTGACGATCTCATCGGGTCGGAATCGGCGAATCAGACTTTTTTGGAAACGGAATTGCCAGAGGTGGAGGAGCAGATGCGGGATCTTGGGGATCTTGCCGGCAGGATGCGCACGGCGGCAAAGGCAAGTTGCGTACTTGCTGCCAAAGCGTACTATCTAACTCTGCGTATAGAACGGCCTGGACCAGCTGTTTAACCAACTCACTCGCCCGGGTTTACGGTCGCTGCTGGAAGACGTCTACAAAGGCATCTCGTACATGCTGGATGACGATGGCTATGCCGAGGCGGAAGAAGAGGACCTGGTGCGCAAGCGCTTCGTCGCGAATTGGGCACCGCTTGTAGACGGCTACAAGGTCAGTCCAACAGCTTCAGGCACATCGACTGCTGACCAAGACGGCCGATACAGGATACCCTGACCGAGGCTAACTATCAAAGCTTCTTCGATATGACTGTCGAGACGCTGGTCCGTCCGTGGGAAAAGATGGTCCAGGGCATGCGCTTCACCGAGGTGAGTCCCGTTCCTCTCTGTCCGATGTTGACTGAAACCATGTGCAGCTCGGTGCCATCCGCTTTGACAAGGACGTGAGAGCAGTCGTCAATCACCTGTCCGGCCAGACAAATTTCGGCGGCGCCAGAAGCAAGTTTATCCGGTTGCAGCAAATTGCAACCATATTAAATCTCGACTCTGTGAGCTTGTTGAGGGCGGTCGGTCAACGTCAAAGCTGACGCCTTTTGAAACAGGACGAGGACGCGGAAGAGTTTTACAGCAGTTCCGGTATCGCTTGGCGGTTGTCAAAGACGGAATACGATAATATTGTCGGTCTTAGAGTATAGAGGGCACAGTTGTAGGGCAAGATTAGCCTTATGGACATTCTGGGTTGATTGTTCGTCGTGGCGCCCTGATCCTTCCAAGTCTAACGAAATGTCCGAGCGGAAATGCGAGGCGGACGTCGGTGTTCAGCTGCAAGTCCGTCGGGGCGTACGGAGGCCTTAGATCGGGGACACACAACACATGTGAAGCTCAAGCCCAGGACATGTTGCACAGGCGTCAACCCCAACACAATAGAGAACAAGGAACAAATCCACATACGGCCCGGCAGGCGGGTGTTACAGTTCCTAAATATTGTACATGCGATTGGTCCAGCCGGGCTTTGAAGCCTGAGGCAAAGTATACAAGTTCTGGTGTTGTACTATAATGACATGTGTGGTGAGGCCACCCAAATGACGCACGTTGGGTTTGGCGTATGATTGCGATATTACAGGCATTGCGGTCGTACGCGAGGCGAGCAGCAATGTCTGTTGCGTCTCTACGGGGGCGCGGTGTGCAAACAAGGATGATGCGAGTCTGCTGGGCCGAGCGTGCTGGTAGTCGAGACACATCAGTCCCTTCGGGCCAGGGGCAGAGGAGACACAGCACGACGCCCGAGAACGCTAAGATCGAGGCCCGCCTTTCGTCTTATCCTATCCGCAAAGATGTCAGCATTGGCGGTCCGCACTCCCAATTTGGACTGAGGACATACCTGCTAGCAAAGTTCTTGCCACCGAGCTCGTCCGCGCTGCCAGGAGGCCCCAGGGGTTGCCGCAGAACTACGACCGCGGGTCCGGCAGGAGTGTTCTGCCCAATGACGCCCACATCCTGCTTGCGACCGTTGTGCAAAGCACCTCGAAGGACCATTTCGTCGACCGACGATGAGCCAGTCGAAGGCGATCGACGAGAAGGCACGTGGATTGAAGAGGATACCGAAGTAGGCGAGTCGGCCCGGGATGGCCTGTTCGAATCGTGCTGTCGAGACGCTGCGTCTGCCTCGACCGAATGCGAACTGGCGGGACGCACGGTCGAAGGAGGAGACGCGGAGTTGCCAATGATAGCGTTGAAAGCGTTGTATGCGGGCCGATGCTCTTCATTCGACACTCGACTAGCCTGATCCTTCTTTCCGGGATTACGCGGCGTGGCCTCGTTGTCGCTCGGCTCTCGGTGCGGGGGCGTCAAGATTTGCGAAGGCGGCGGCGAGACTGACGGCTCGCGTGCGAAACCTCGCTGTCTTTCGGTGCCGCTGCCATGGGACGAGGAAGACGGCGGCGGACTGATCATGTGACTGTGTTGAGGATTGACATAGCCAGAGTCGGATTGAATGATTCGCTGGTTCATGCTCTGACCTCGAGAATGCGTTCGGCGGTGCCCGCCATAGACCTGAGCCATTTCGCTGCGAGCTCGGAGGTTGGCCTCGATCTGCTGTTTGGCGGCGAGGCGCTGTTCCATGGCCGAACCCATGTTATTTTCGGCCGTAGGCAAGGGCAACGAAGGATCGATCGTGTTGCGAGCTCGAGAACCGTTGGCGTTGTACGCATCTTCACCTTGCGCAAAGCCTGTTGGGAACGAAGAACTGCCAAAGCCGAGAGGACCAGCCTGTGCCATCAGCTGCATCTGTTGTTGTCTCGAGTGGATCTAGCATCGCGGGTCAGCGTATGCTCTTTGAAACGCGGAAGGGAGACTCACCTGCGCCTGCAAGACCTGGAGATTTGCAAGCTCCTTTGCTTGTTGCTCCCTCACGACGGCTAACTTGAGCAGATCCAGCTCATTTTGCGTGAATCCTCCCATCTGGTGAATCGCTTCGTCCAATGTCCAGTTGTTGATCCTAGCTATATTCTGCGCCTGAACCACTTTTCGGTTGAGAGCTTGCATTGCCATCTGAATCGCTACCGTTTGCTGCTGAGCTTGAATTTGCTGTTCGGCCTGTTGGGCTCGCTGCAGCTCGAGTTGTTGCTGCTGTCGAATCAAGGCCGCTTGTTGCATTTGCAATCGCTGCAGATACGCAGAGTCTACGGTGAAGCCTTGCGACGAGGCAGGGTTGCCTGGTGAGCGACTTCTTGCGCCGTCATTCGATCGTGCCTGATGATAAGGACCTCCTTTCGCCGCAAAGGATGTTTGGGGAGTCATGTTGGGGTCCTGAAAGGTGGTTTGAACAGATTCAGGCGATCTTCCAGATCGAAGGGCGTCCGTGGCAGAGGTGCCATTGAATTGTCGGGTATTACGTTGATGTTGTAGATTGCTTGAATCCAGGCCTAGTTGTGACATCTGACCGGCAAGCGTGCCGTCGACATCCAGCCTTCCGAGCCGTTGGGCGGCACTCGAGCTGAATAGCTGGGAGCTGGGACGACCTGTGGCGGTCGAGCGGGGTGTGTTTTGTTGTCTAGCTTGCATCGTGAGATTTATGCTGGGAGATGGATGACTGGGTTGTCGATTATGCGGAGTTTATGCGATAGGAGGATGGCGGCGGGACAGAGAGGGGCAGAAGCGAAGTTTCAAAGTAGGTTGCAACGGGAATAGTCGACGCGAAGTAGGGAAGGCAAAGTTTGGTGCGACTTGGTGGCCAAAGGGTGTGCTCAAAGGTGAATATTCGGCTTGATTTTCAGGCGTAACGATTGTGGAGTTGTCGAGTTGGATAGACAGCGCGATGAATGAACGCTGATTGATCGTCGTGTTGCTGGGAATTCCAGGTGGGTATGCGGGTCCTCGGAAAAGTGTAGAAATCGTTAAATGGGATAACTTCCGGCGTCGGTCGAACGTTGAGAGGCTGAGAAGCGTGCAACTGAGAGGAGGACGTCAAGGCTTCACTTCCGGAATGTAGCTTGGTTGTCGTGCAATGGGTCGAGATTGCGGTCTGCGAAGATCGAATGAAATCGAATGAGAGCTGACTGTGATGCAGTATGTTGATCAACCACTTTCCCTCGTGCGCGATCCGAAGTTCTCCTGAAGGATACACTTACTCTGGACGGGCAGAGCTATGCAAACAAAAAGGTGGCCTGACGATGGCACGATATAACAGAAGGTCGTGCGAGATATGCAATGCGGACGATGCGAATCCCGAAGGGAAAAGGCGAAATTATAGAAACCTCGTCGTGAATGTCGTTCTGGCGCTGGTGACGGTCACTTGCCGTTGTCGAGATATCAATCTCGTGGGGAGATGCCAATGTACGAGGTCCGACGGTGAAGGCGGGCAACGCTGGGGAGAAGGGGGTGATGGTGAGAAGGCGATAATCAACGACTGACCAAAATTCAATTTTCTCTCAATGTGCAGTCGGAATGCCTTGGACGGCTGCCTTGACGCGCCGCGCGTCTTTTTCAAGCACGCCGCTCTGGTTGCTTTGACTGGTTCTCCGGACCACGGGCAAATATGCCTACGGTACTGCAATCACGGACAGCTCTATCAGCTGCTCTCTAGTACATGCGCGGTGAACCTTCCAAATCCAGATCTAGATTCGGAGATGAATGGTCCACGATCTGCATAGATAGCTGCATAAGCTGCTGTATAGACGGTCGGATTTTAGTTGATCAGCTTTGGTACCAGCTGTAGCGCATCTCTGCGGCGTCATCCTGCTTGTTCCCCAGAGCGTGATGCAGACCTGCAGGTATGACAGACTCGTTCGGTCCGCGCCTTTGTAGCTTAGAAGGCCGAATTGCTTTCAGTCAATCTGGAGAGGTCAAGCCGAAAGTTCTAGTATTCGTAGGCTCTACCCAATCGTCGGATCGTTGGCCAGCTCCCGCTCCTCTATAACATAAACCCTTGCTACGATTCCTCTGCGCCTCGCCGACCATTCCGATCCCTCCGCCCCATCGGGTCAGATTTCTCCGTTCTTGCGTTCCGCGTCGCGGTCGTCAGCCATGTCCCGCGACCAGCTCCGCGACCGCAGTTAAAAGGGTCAGCGGGATACAACGGAAGCTGCTGGTTCGCGGAGACATCGGCTGTTTGTGATCTTGCGTGACCTTTCAGGCAGGGTATCAACAGCAATTGGTAGCGCGATAGATGCTATTGACCGCGATGCCGCACGGGGATGTGGAAGGCTCCGACGGTGGCATGAAGATCTTAGCAAAGTATTTTCAATCATTCATTGTATGTTTGCCACCGATCACAGAACTCCTCCTTGGCCAAGTGGTAAGGCGTTCCACTCGTATCTAGCAAGTCAGACTTACTAGAGCACATGGAGAGATCATTCGTTCGAATCGGATAGGAGGAGATTCCTTTTTGTGCTTGTTTGGATATACTGGAGGCCAGGCATGGACAGCATGGCATGGAATCCCAGGGTCTGGGCATTCTGGTCACATTGGCGATTTTTTGCGATGTCGTATGGTCCCTCCGCAGCCTTAGGCGTGGAAGAAGGAAAGAATGCGTCCTCGTCCCAAACGGATCAACTTGTCATGAACCGGACAAGGACCAGTTCCGGTGTTGTATCAGACGAACAATGAGGCGATTAATCAACGTTGGTGGTCTAAGGACCCCTATAGATTATAGCATACATCTGATGAGCCATTGATCGATCCACTGAGGCAATCCCCAACCCAGAGGCGCTTCCGCGCCCGTCTTCCATCACTCACAACAACAACCTGAAACGCAACTCCTATCCGTGTTTCCTTCGTCATCGTCACTCGTAACCCAACTAACTAGCATTCTTTTTGTACTTTTGTGGAAGTTTGGGAGGTATTCCGGGCTGTCCAACGGGACTTGTGGGTCTGAAATCTGGACTGTCGACTTGGGCGTTCGGACGATCTTCTTCGGAATACCGTACCTCTGCCCTCACATGGTCGGGTCTATGAAGAGCCGGAGAGAAGGTGGCCTCGCACATCGCGGTTAGGCCAAGTCCCCGACTATGCAAGACCGAGTTGAGCGGAGCAGGCGAGGCTGCAGAAAGGCCTGCGGCTGGTCGACGGCTCAAGCAGGCCCTCTCAACATTCGCTCAATAGTTCGAGCACTAGAAAGACATGCTCGGCGGCTCCAGCAGTGCTCAGTGATGTTGGTGGCTCGAGGGCGCAGATGCGAATTCCAGATGTGAAGCCCATATCTTGAACCTTTGTATGTCCGGGCTGTGCAATCGACTACCTAAGGGTATCTGCAGCCCGTTCTTCCCCTCTCATGGTGCCCATTGCTCGAGGAGCCCCGAAGTTGGGCTGCTCTGTCTGTTTTCGCTCATGGAAGCCAATGGCATATCGGTAAAGACGCAAGGCACAACACCTAGACTCGGTCGCACGTGACGGCGGGTGGTCACTATCTCCGCTGTATAACTTCGGTTACAGTGCGACGCACAGTAGCAGCCGCGCCATATCAGAATATCACCACTCAAATCTCAGCCATATGCGAACAAGTGAGCCGTCCATTGCGTCTTCAGATGTCTGTTTGACATCTCCTCACCCCTTCGTCGCCTCCATGCGCCTTTCGACCGTGACTTCCTTCATAGCTACCCGTCCGATGTCTGATACGCCAGAATTACCGACAGTTAGCGTTGCAAGAGTCAGATACTGTGATACGACTTCGATAAAGGTCGTTCTCAGGAGACGAGCTGGGTGCTAAGGTCGAGGTGAGAAAATACTAGCCGCTCGAGCGCTTGTCGCACTGCAAGGATAAACACGGAAGGGGTTTTTAACGCACTGTTCTCCGGCGATATAGTATGCTTCATTGTCATAAGCTGATAGCCTGGTGGAGAGCCTGATCGAATTACGAATACATCGAGAGCACGATCTGGATTGCTGGATGACGCATGATTATATGGGGATCATTCATACGAGCCGACGAGAGCCGCTTGTCCGCGCGCTCTGTAGCTTGTTTCCTTGACCATCGATTGTTGCTCGAAAATCTATTACCATACGCTCCTCAGGTACCTCAACTAGAACGTGCGGAGTCGTGGTCAATTTGGTGGGTGTCATATCAAGAACATCAAGCAAGTCATCCCTGTCATGCCTCCGTTCCTTAGGATTTTTGCGGACATCCCGTAGCCGGGCTGATAATTCACTTCTGAGCCCCCGCAGGACACTCTGCTTATGACGGTGACCGGGAATCCGTTCGAAAGATTGATCCAGTAGACTGTCCTTGCGATTTATTCCGCCCCAGGCGATCGGTCTCGCTACCAGATCGCCTTCCTCGCCGTCATCGTCTACCATCGACGTGAGGCCAGTATCATCTGATCCGATCGAACAGGTGTCCGAGTTGTCAGGGGACGGCACGCGGAACGCCAGGACGTCGTCGTCGGTCGGACCGTAGATCGAACTTTGGATATTGAGATTGCTATGGGATGTGAGACGCCTCAGGCTTGGCGCTCGTTGAAGCGGCTTTCTTTTCGGTTCTGATCTGGGGAAAGCTTCGAGGTGTTCCGTAAAGATGCTGGACTTGAACTTGGGCACTGCGTCGGCAGGGTGGTGCAAAGTCACAGCGTCGTCTGGAACCTCGGGCATAGCGAATCTCTTCTGCACCACTTCGTGTGACATGGCGCTGTCTGATACAGACAGAGACTCTTCAGATCGATAGGGCAGCGGGGTCCACAACGTTCGAGGGTTGTCGAAGCCAAAGTCACCCTTTCTTCTGGTTTCGAAGTACTCGTCCCGCCGATCACGGAATTCCTCTAGCTTTCGCTCACGTTGATCGCGTTCCATATCAACCGAGGACCTACAGTCGCAGCCTTGATATCAGTATCTCAGAATTGACGATTACATTGCATATACGTACGTGTCTCCGCCCGATGCCAAGGTTCCGGCGGATTCGTCGAGTGGATGCCCCATAAAGGCGTCGCCGAAGTCCAATCCATCAAGCAGTGCTAGTGCTAGTCTCTCGTTTGTCGATTCTGACGTCGGGACGGTCCTTGTCGCCGAACCTGATCCTTGCCTGGCCACCTTGCGCGCTAGGTACTTGGGTCGAAGATTCGACTCGCGCCAGCGACGGCTCCATTTGCCCCGGTCTTGTGTGATATCGTGGTGTAAGGGGTAGTTGTTGGGACGCAGGCTGGAAATGCTGTCGCTGTCGACGTTGGCGGTATCTACCATGGACCCCATGACGTCTGGACACAATCCCTGTGCTGCAGGAGATCAAGATGAGTACTAGTACACACGCCGCGACTGACCGAAAACTACTTACAGTTCGAATCATACTCTT
Organism: Naganishia albida; assembly: GCA_001599735.1. Lineage (NCBI taxonomy): Eukaryota > Fungi > Basidiomycota > Tremellomycetes > Filobasidiales > Filobasidiaceae > Naganishia > Naganishia albida. Next base: position 1,033,875 of record BCHV01000006.1, read on the forward strand.
CCGCTTTATGGCAGCTGTGCTTCCCTATGGCTGTTCGAAGCATAGAGGATGCATCTCGCCAACAAGTCGAGAGATCTGGAAGTCGAGAGCGATGGGATGCTTGCTCTTCCGAGCGAAATGAGGAGCTATTCTTGATCCTTCTCCAGACCATGACTGCGGTCTGACTGAGCTATCGATGGCTTCCGGGGAAAGTAACGAGCTGTTAGGTAAAGAGCGATAAGTCTCTCAGTTGATGATGTTAGCGTATACTCAGACATCTGCTCATGAGCATACCTCTCCATGAGAGCTGTCGAAGATTGCGACATTCCTTTTCCCCTAAAGTAAAAGGTGTACGAGAAAGGAAGAAAGCACGCAATCGCACTGTTGTTGAACTCATCCCGGCTCGTTGAAGCCAAAGCTATGTTTCTGCTTGCGGCTGTATTTGTGCAGTAGAGGCGGTGCCCAGGTTGTTCCGGTTATGGACATCATACGATATGCTATCATCCGAGACGGTGCGAGGTATTTTGCGTCTTGAGGGATATTGCTCAAACCTTTGTCGATATGGGGAAGACGAGTTTGACAGATATGCTGTCGTGCGGCGTAGTGACTATGACGTATGAACCCTGCCTTGCCTATCGTTCATAGATGCTCTACAGAGCTCCGGCTTTGTGCAGATGTCGGCACCACAGTAGACTCGAATGCTAACAGGGCGCAGCAGATAGATCAACGTCACAACGCTACAATACAACTCACGACCGTCGTGCAGATCCAAGTTCGAGATGTAGTCACTTCAGACCTCATCCAAAGGTAACGAGAGGCGTATGTCTCCCTGCCCCTGCATGCTTGGTCTCCATGTCCTCGTCCCCACGTGTCCTCCCTCTCTTCACGATCCGGACTTCTCCTCCATAGCTCGCTGTCTGCCGTCTTATACGCCGTCGGGTGAACGCTGGGATCTTGACGTTTCGAGGCACCTGTGAGACGGCAGTGGTGTTTGAGCGACGAGAGATGTGTGATCTGTCGTCGATGAGCTTTGCTCTGAGCGGAGAGATTGGACCTTCATAGAGATGGCCGAAGGGTCAAGACGTATTCATGTTCGCAGTCGATCGCTCTGGTGCGTCCAGATCCTTGGGCGCGTCGGTATCTTGCATCTTGCTTGGCAATACTTGGTGACGAGATGCATACTTCCAGATGGAACTTCGCTGTCGCCCATCATCTACGTTCCGGACCAACAGCCATTATGTCTTCCGAGATTCGCCAACGTCAAAATGCTGGATCCTTGCCCGTTGTTCCTGCGGAGCCAAGCACCACAGCCTCTCCGGTCGAAACAGCACCAGTGGAGCCGCAACGAACAGCTCGTCGGCCCAACCTGCTGCGCAACCTTCTTCTGCTGCTACTGGCCGCCGGAGCGATTCTCGGTTACCAGCAGGGGTACTTCGGTGGTGCAGAGAAGCCCAAAGTCATCTACGCATCAAGGTAAGCCGTCTGACATCTCCGCATCATTCCGTTCCTCAATTCCGCCGCGCGTCAGGTATTCCGACGAATTCAAATTCCGTCCCGCTGCATCCCCCGTCATCACGGAAACTCTTAAAGACGGCCGCATTCGTCTCCGTGGCGCCTCCCCCGCCGGCGTAGGCATCGACGCTGCGGATCTTCCGAAAACACCTCAGCAGCTCGCCAAGGAACGTCAGGCGGCGCAAGATGAGGCTCTGGAAGCTGCGAAGCGACAGTTGGGAATCAAGTCGCGTAAGAAGAAGGAGAAGAGTAATTTGGAGATCTTGAGGGATTCGGGAATTCCGATGGCTCAGGCGGGACGAGGTGGTGGAGGTGCTGGACCGGGAGGATTGGGTGGACGTGGGTCAGGTGGGCAGATGGGACCGATGGGCGGCGGACCTATGGGTGGTAAGGGAAAGGGCACGGCCATCCGTGGCGGAAGGAAGGGCATCAAGGTGCGGCCGGGCCAAGACGGAAAGGCGTTGTAACGATGCACCAACTGGTTGATCCGCGCCATGCTTTCCACAAGCTTTACGAGGAAGATTTGAGCTGTCCCCATAAGTTCAGAGAAGGCAGCAGTATGTCGCTATCTCCCGCGCGTTTCATATCCGCAATCCGCTCTTCCGTAAATACTAAAATGCTATATGTCCTGGAGGTACAAGTCAGTCCACAGGTAAAGCACGATTTCCGCCTCGCTATTTCCACAACGCGCTTTTCGCCCGACTCTTCGTTCTGCTCATCTGGCCATCACCATTGGAGGACTTGCCTGAGCGGTGTTGAAGTCCGCCTACGGATCTTCAGGTTCCGGGCAGGCTTCGATCGCAAGTGGGAGATGGCGACCAGGTGCCATCAAACAAGCGAGGATCGATGAATTCCCACGGGTTTGTCTCGGTCGCTGTGTCTTCGGCCATTTGATCCGATCTCTCCGGAGCTCCTTGTGTGGGACACGCTGATGGGATACTCGGATGAGGCGATCTGCATTTCAAGTTCCTGCGATCTATGATGGGGATTGCAGTGAAGACGTGCGTTTGTGGTGTTCTCCCCGTGGGTTGAAACTTACTGTCACGCTCCTCGAACCATGATTGCGCCGTGTATGTTTCTGGAGGACGTACAGGCACATGGAGCCCACTTTGGACAGAATATGCATTGTCCAGGTCTCCTGAAATACGTTCACATCGGCTGACTATAAGTACTTCTGTCAGGTTCGGTTCGGGCGCGACATTACGACTTGAATCACGAGTATGAGAGCGGAGATCACTCGGGTCTATGGGAAGGCTTTCACACTTGAATCCCGTTTCAGAGGCGTCCGTCACCGCTGTCGCCACGACTTCATGCTGGTCGCTGGACGAACTTTGGCTGCGACCAACTCAAGCCCGAGGATGCGAGTCAGTCAATGCTAACGTGCTCGATGGACTCTCCGTACCCGTGGCGGATCGCTTCTACAAAAGCCTCCAGGATCTCTCCTCTCCCCGCTATCTTGATGGAAGCATATTGAGTTCTTAGCTCCTTATCCACGGAGCGGCCCAGCTGGCAACGGGTCAGATCTCGATAACATGTCGCCGGCTTCAAGGAATATCGGAACTTTTGAGCCACCTTTGATGATCATCTCAGCTTCGGTGTCGAGTGACAAGAAGATGGACTCTATCGACTCACCGGACATGACCAGGTCGCACCGGGCTCCAATTGCTGCAATCCGTCACAGATCTCAGAGGAACATTCGGGGATCAGTGTCTCGAAAAGCTGGAGGCGCTGCATCCGTTTGTGCTCGTCGCCTGAACGACCTTGGGCAGGAGCATCTTGCATCTCCTTTACCCTTGTCAAGAACCTGCCTATCGCCTTCGTAAGAACCTCCAAAGATCCTGGAGGCAACTCTAAGTCATCCATCATCTGAATCCTCAATCCTGCGGCTAGCGGTTGCTCGTAAGACATCTGATGAGGATGAGTGTTTTCCAACGCAACAATGGGCCAAGACTATAGTAAAACACTTACACCCGTGATGTGTGGGTACAGGCTGCTTAACGACCGGTGTAATCAGCGCTGGATGCGATGTCCGAGCCTCGGGTTGAGTTTATATGCACGAGCCCGACTCAAGCAATCGCCCTTGTCCTACAGCGATAGCCCTCTTGTTGCCCTGGCGTTGATAGCGAAAAGTGCTAAGGCAACTTCCGTACGTCCGGGACATATTAGTAAACACGTTTACAAGATCCGTCATGTAATGATAAAGGATAGATAAGGTCTTCCTTTCAGGAAGGACGAGGTGGTCTCCCATACGGAGGCAGAAGCCCCTTCATCCATCCCAAGCCTTTTCCCCCGCCGGCACTGATCGGCCTTGCGTTCATTCTCGGCCCAGTCGTGGCTGCAGTCCTTCTCGCAGGCTTCGATGACCGTCGAGGCGTTCGCGATCCAGTAGGCAAAGGCTGCATCGCACCTGCGCCTTTCTGCGGGGTTCGCGTTGCGTTTGGTAGCCGAGCTCCTCTCGTTCGACCCGACACCCGAGGTTGCACTGAGCGCAGTTGATTGTTGCCCCTGATCACGGGGACAGATGAAGGGCCTTGAGGACGATCTAACGGCACCGTTATGGTATTGCGAATACCAGGCGATCGAGCACTCGGCTTTCCCGATGAGCGATTCCCCAGGCGATTGGCACTGTAGCACGCAAAATCTCAGTTTACGAAACCAAGAAACCAGCATATCACTCTTACCTGAGTGGGGTACAACCATCATTTACTGCCACAGGCAATGGGGCTGCTCGCAGAGGTCTAGGCCCCCGCAAGTTACCGCCGATCAGACCGGCTTGTTGACCAGATGCCGCGCCCGTGTTCAGCAGCTGAGGTGTGGATCCTCTGCGTGAACCGCTCATCCACGCATCGGCGAGCGACATGTTTCCGAACACCTGCTGCATCGATCCATTGGCTGGCTGATTCCCAAACGCGACTTGCAATGGCGGTCCCCGATGCGCTGACCATGGTCGGATGAAAGCTGTTGGTGGTGGAGAAAGATTGACCAGCTGATTGGCCGAAGTCATGTTCGACATTGTTGACCATGACCCCTGCCCCATTGGCACTGCCATCAATTGAGAATGTATAGGAGTCATTGGTGGCGGCGAGAGCGGTTGTGACACGTACGGATACGTTGCAGCCATCGATGGGAGAACAAGGGGAACCGCGGCGGGCGAGCCGATCCTATAAGGTGATGTTACGATTATTGGCCTTGGTAGGTGGACTGGCGTCGAAAGCGGTCGAATCGGATACATTCCCGGGCGCGACGTCGAAGTCCGACTCGAGGCGGAACCGGACCTCGAGCTCACCGAGCTTTGGCTGGAATCCGAGCCTGAGTATGAAGTTGATGCTTCCGAACGTGATCTTTGCCTCCTGCGAGCACGTTCTTGCGGACGCTCTGTCCGCCAGGCGGCTCGCGAGGGATGATTCTGCCGTTCTCTAGATGGCGACTTTGTCGTGCCCTGTCGATGGCTCTCTGCCTCCACGTCTCGACCCCTCTCCCGACTACTCCAATTCCGACTGACCCCTTTCGCCGTGCGCTCTTTCCTTGTACGAGACCGGGGTTCAACCCGGGATATGCTGTCTTCCGGCACGACGGTCATATCCCGAGGACTCATCGATAACGGCGGGAAGGAGGAGTCGTTCGTCGGAGCAGCCACTGAAGCTGACAACAGGGAGTTCGAGGGTACTGCTCCCGTTTGCCTATCCGGTGATGTTATCCCGGTTGTAGACTTCTCCTTTCCACGGGTCATGGGGTCGGGTTTGATTGTTACGGGATCCGTTGATCTCCTTGTCGTAATCGCAGTGCGTGGAGCAGAAGGTGGATAGCGTCTTCGGGGTTTCACTTCAACGTTCACTTCGGATCGACGTTTCGACCTCTAAGAAGGGTTATAAAAATGATTAGCCACATTTTCGACTCAGTGACGAGAACGACACGTACCTCTCGGTGCAACGGTTCCCCTTCGTCACCAACGCCACTCTCTGGTATCTTACTCAGCGCAAAATCGGACGGCGGAAGATATGGTGTCGGCGGTCTTCGGCCTCTTATGGGTCTCGTCGGTCTGTCGCCCGGCGTAGAATAACGTTCGCGGTGTGGCTTATCGGGTTCGGCATGAACAGCGATGCGTTCGAGGCGTGTAGCGGAATCCCTCATTACTGCATCGGATTTGCCAGCCGTCGGACGCAGGATGCGCAAAGTCGAAACTCTCTGGACAGCATCGTCGTCTTGAGTTGGCGAAGACCGGCGATAGGAAAGACTTGGTGCTGGTTGATTCACTGTCGTCCCCGCGTGTGAGTCCAATGCCCATCCTCGATGTCCTGTAGAGGGGCGACTTTCCATGGCATCCTTCCCGTCCGTCGGTGCGATAACCTTCGGCTCCGCCATCTGCTCGATCCACTTTCTCCTTTCCGCCATGCTCGCCCTTCGCGACACCGAATGCATCGGCAACACCGTTCCTCCTTCCGTCCCTTCGTCCACATCCCTTCTCCTCGGGTTGGCATCATCTCTCGCGACACTATTCGTCGCATATCCGGGCGAGGAGGAATTTGGAGATCTCGACGGAAGGCGGTTTGTCCATTGTTGGATCTGGTTGTACCATCTGGCATTCAACGATGCTTCAGACGGAGCGACGGTGTATTCCGAGTATGAGTAGCTTGATGCCGGGCCAGACATCGTGGCTGGGCGATGTCGTGTGGATTGACATCAGCTTGGCGATATGAGGATGTCATGATGAGGCGGTGGAGTTGGATTGATCAGGCAATCAAACACGATGAGAAGACAATAAGGAGATCATTGATCTTTGGATCTGCGTTTTCGATCACGCCGAATGGATGCGACTGTCAAGCTGAAACGCTTCGCCCTGAATTGAAACGTCAAAGGGGACGTATTGTGCTGCAGTACCTCATCACTCGCGGAACTCTGACATGTAGGCGTCTCAAGATGGCGCAGTGGTTCACGCTGACAAACCCCTCAACGACCGTCGACAATCCTCTCACGTTTTGGCCCGCAAACGCGAGCAACCCACCGCTCACGACTCCCCCGCCTGCTCCGGCACAGAAACCAGGTCCCGATCCGTTCTCCTTCCCCTCGGAACACCACTACTCCCTCTATCCCCCGGGATACATATACTACCCGACAACATCCCAAGCCAAGATATACGCACTCGCGCAAGAAGACGATCGTACGGCGTTCCGTGATCCCGCGCAGAATCAGTACGACTGGATCCATCCGTTCTCAAGTCCCGTTTACAAAATTCCTGCGAAATGCGCGGATGTGTGGAATACGGTGCGGTATGTCGTCGCGAGTAAGTGGGAGAGAGGGGAGGAGGGTACGCTGAGCGGCGCGATGGGGAACGCGCTGGTGGATGTAGTCGCAGAGGCGGAGGAAAAGGAGAAGAAGGGAAAGGGGAAGTAGGTGAGTGTGCTCTCTGCTATTCTCTTCCTAAGATCAACGAGCTGAACTCCTCTCCTCCAACAGGTCCAGCATTCCACTTGTTCACAACTCACTGCAATGAAGTGGTATGCATGGAAATCGCAGAACAAAATCAAGCACCTTATTTCCGCCAACTCGCCCTTCTCGGCAGCGAATTTGATACGAAGTCGGGACGAATATCTACCGACAATCGAACGAGTGCCCTACCATCGTGGCTCGTCGGATGTCGCATCAAATCGCCTCTGCGCAACATCAAGTCAAGGCCGGGACTTCAATCTCATACAAGGAGGAACATCGTCTTCACAATACAATTCTTGTTGAAACGACTGTAAAAAGCACAAACTCAATCACACGAATACGTCGAATGGACTACCAAAGCTTTGCATCTTCTGGATACCGGAGCCCTCAACTACTTGGCGTGTAGATTGGGTGCACTTGGCAGAGACCAAGCCGAAAGACTCCGAAGCAGTGCCTCGTTACGGGTCAGATGCAAGGGTTGAGTCTGAGAGACTCTCTCGCTCGCTCAAACACGCGTTAAAAGGAAAAAGCAAGTCGATGTTGATTCTAGCTATCGTGCTCTACTGATGAAGAAACTGTACAAAGGCGTTTGATGCTTTACCGGATGACAGATCTGTAGACATGTACGACGCGCACTCGACCTGACCATATCCGTCCGGCCCTTTCCCACTTCACTGTGCAACATCCCCTCCCAGCTCCCCAGATGCATCTTTCGAGTCACGCTGTCTACTATCTTACTCGCCCAATTGATAGCTGGTGGATGACGTCTATGGCAGCGAGATCGCGTGTATCAACGTCGGCCGTCTCTCATCGAAGTGGAAGTGTGAGGAACTACTTACACCACGCATAAACAAGACCCGGCAAAAATCCGAGCAGGGTCAAACCGACGCAGATCCAGAATTCAATCCCGCATCCGACCTTGACGAACGGACCAATCGGGGGAAGGAAACAACTGATGATGTAAAGGAAGAGATCTCCACAGGTTGGCATTGGTGTTGTCTTCGATTGGAATGGATGGCTAAGTGGTGGAGATTGTTAGTTCTTGCGAACGGAGATATTCTTGGATTATATACTGGACAGACCTGCTGTGAGGCCATATTGCGCAATCCGACAGCAGAAATCGACTTCCTTTGACTTCCATTGATGTAGGCGCCTTTCATTGGGTCATGCGTGTGCTGAGGGAGATCAATTGCTGCGCTGGCTCTCTTCAGGTGCAAAGGCACAAGTGCGTGCATGTTCGTAGAAAGCGCGAAACAGACATGTATTTCCTGAAAGATGACTATTCGGATACAGGAGGAGGAGTGATACACGTGTTGAATTATAGCTGATACGTTGTATTGATACATATTATAGGGATCTGTTGTTCAGGATGGCGGAGTCAAAACTCCGTGTTTGTCTGAAAATTTGAGCTTCGCTCTAAACCACCATGGCAGCTTGAGAGGGCTTTGCGAAACCGCCACGTACGTCCTGTCCCTCGAGAGTAGCCAACGATTGCTTGAAGCCTGCAGTACCAGACTGTCCGAGACCAACAGCATCGCTCGGTGCTCCGGCGTACGCCTCAGAGTCATGCCAACCACCTAAAAGACGACAAAGCGAACTCTTTAATCGCGGCATTAAAGCGATACATACGAAGACTGCTTACCTTCGTTGGTGAAGGGACGGTAAATCATAGACTCCTGAACGGTGTAGCTAAACTTCGAGAGCATGCCCTCGGATGCATGTCGGTGGAGCAAAGAGGTAGATCCTGGAAAAAACAGTACATCTGTCCAGTCTGCTTCTCGCCACTGAATGGAGGATATACGCACGAGGCAAGAGAACATGATTGAACCTGAAATCCCAAATCGCAGCGAACGTCTTTCGGTAGGCGATAAAGGCGCAGAATGTTCCAGTCAAGGCGCCGCCGACGCAATCATACCCTGAAAAAGAAGCAGAGTAGCAACGCCTCAGTACTGGAGCAGAGGTTGCGGACAGTAAGACAACTCACAATTGTGATACTCATCAACCGTCAGACTTGCCGCGATCAAGACGGCTCCACAGACTGGAGCGATCGTCAAGACGTATTTCCAGTACCTGTCGGTTGCATGAGGATGTTAGTAGACAGACAGTCGAAAGATGCCAAAATCTCGAAGGCACTTACGCTCCCCGGTGATCGGACATGACCTTCAGTTGCGCGTTGAAATAGAAGAAGAGATACTGTTGGAGGGGAACAATCAGACATCTGTCGGTCGGAAGTAACGGACGATGGGGTAGGGAAACTCGCGATGAGACCGGCGAAAGCAGCCGTAGAGTGTCCAGACCTGAAAGGAGATTGGTCAATGCGCCGATAATTAGAACGCAAAGCACCTTACATCCAGCTTTGAAGTGCTTCATCGATATCGTCATTGTTTCTAGCAGGGGTGAAAGGAGAACATTGTGCATTTCAGTGAACGATCCGATAACTAGGCATGGGTCGAGGGCGTACCCGCTGCAAACTTCCCGCGTGAACATGTATCCGAGGTATCCCGAAGGCGTGTCCATTCTCGTAAAGTCGGGTCGACAAACATCAAGAAAATGAGGTCGAAGACCACCTAAGTGCAGGAACGGATACACGTTAGCTTTGCGCGGTAGCGAAGATCAAGCGGAAGCTTACCGATCAACCATTTGTTGAGTACTGTTCACAACGATCATACATCATGAGTCATGACGACGTACTCATGCGACACGAAATCATACCTTGAAACAAGGCAGCGGTAACTAGCAGAAAAGACCCTCATCAGTCGTTGTATACCAAGTCGGACGTCCAAGTCTGCTCACTCAGTCCTTCTAGCAGACCCATAGTTGATCCCAACAGCATTTCCGGGCTTCGGTGCCTGATTTGGAACAAGACGAAGAATACAAAGGGGACGAAGAAGGCGATGAGGGCAGCGGCATAGATTGGAATCTGGAGAAGGTAGGATTCTGTCAACCACGGCGCTTGCGACTGACGGCGGTCTTTGAGGCTTACAATGTTGTCCCGAACCTAGTCAGATTGTAGGTGGATGGAGGTTCAGCACAAGGGCGCCCAGCGAACATCTCCTGCAACCCTTATCACTAACAGGGTACGCGAATCTATGTAATAGACGAATGTCAGAGACTGAAGCACCATAAATGCACCAAGACACGCACTGCGGATAGACGAGTTCCGAATTGTTATTAAGAATGGGAAAACTTCGAGTCGGCGCAGGACCCGCAAAGTAAACACCGAGTGCAATGGCGCCCATTGCAGCCATGGTGATGAGATCGAGGAGGTTGAGTCTAGCATCGAGCCCATACTGTCAGGAAGCGCTGGGATCGATACACGATCTCGTGACTCACTTGAGCCATGTACCGAACTTGAACTTGTGTCCGTACGGTCCCGATGCGCCATGCCGTGCTCCATGTGTCGTCCCATCTGGCACGCCATGTTGCGCATCAACGTGAGTGCTTGTAGGGGAGACTGCGGGACCCGGAGGAAGGCGACTGAATCGGTTTGATTTCTCGGTGACAACAGGATGGCTTTGGGGAACGGCCGTTCCGTAGGTGTCGCGGGTTGTCGTCGAGACCACAGGGGCGATGTTGACTTCGTTCGGGTGAGAAGAGCTGTGCAGATCCATTGTGTTGGCCTTTGATGTTGATGACAGGGCTATGCGACACCACGTCCTGGGCCGAACCCCGTATATTCCCTACTCGACATTATATCAAACGTCGAGGCCGACCCTCGTAGCATAGACGACGGCGAATGACTTTCAGCGACTTCGACCGCTTGAATGATGTCATGTTGGAGTGATATGCGGCTGCTTGGTAGAAGTTGCGTTTCAGGCTTGAACAGCTGCTTTGGCTTGCGAAACCTCGAACATTGAGCGGGACAATCGAGGTGTAATCGGCGTACGTGCTTGGACTATGATGTGCCTGTTGGCCGAGGACGTCCTGATGAGGGTGAAATCGCTCAGTGACAAGGGTCGACGTGGGCATTAACGGCATACCAACTGCTTCTAGCTGTTGAGCAATGACGACTGACGACGACGTCCTGCAAGTCACCTACCCAACGGAACTTGATATGGCCATATGGCCAATATCCCTGATCAGCTCCCGCTTGTACTCGCAATAATTAACGTCACATGGTCGAAGGAAGTCTCCCGGCAATTGCGCTCGGTCCGATCCAATAAGCACAAGTCAAAGTTCGGTGGGATATGCAGCTTGTTCAGTATGGAGAGCTCACGAAGCGTCATCCGTTGTTAGGCTCAAGCAATTGTTCGAGCTTGCTCCCGCGCCACGTCGATGAAAGGAGGTCTATGGAAGGTGTTCCCTATGGGGCTATGGATCCGGATCTGGTTGCATCAGCATGGCCACACTTCGAAGTCGCTCGGTGTGCCCTTGACCTGCGGATCTCGGGTCTGCCAGTGAATGCATCACTTTGTGCGGCTCGCCCCTGTCGTATGAAAGCGGATTTCCCACCCATCACTCTTCGATCTCATTTCCAGAACAGACCGCTCAAGTATGCGGGCCTAGCGGTGTCCTACAGGAAAGTAGTGCATCTTCCACCTTGTAAAGGCAGTATGGATTGTGGGGAGACTTGTCTTACTGCCGTTGGGGGTAAGTGGATGACATACATACACTCCGTCTAACATAGCCAATACATTCCGTCAATACATATTATAAGGGCCAACACACAAGGTTGGAGTCAGGGTGCCGTGTATCAATTCCCAGAATCACTCTGCAGAATTTCGACAGCTGTTTAGACCATAGTAGCGGTCTGCGAAGGCTTGAGGAAACGACCATGGGCGTCTTGACCTCCCATCGGTTGAGCGAGACCGGCAGTAGCGGACTGTCCGAGACCCACAGCATCGCTCGGCGCACCAGCGTACGCTTCGTGATCCCGCCACCCACCTGGACGAGACGGAAAGAATGTATCAGCCACCAGCCCATCTGTTGGCGAAAATGATGGTTGCGTACCTTCGTTCGTGAAGGGACGGTGAATCAAAGACTCCTGAACGGTATAGCTGAACTTTGAGAGTACGCCCTCCGACGCATTTCGGTGGAACAACGAGGTTGACCCTTCCAAATATGTATACCGGTCAACTTTGATTCCACTTGTGTTATATGTCGTGAATGCTTACGAGGCAAGAGAACGTGGTTGAACCTGAAATCCCAAATGGCAGCGAATGTCTTTCGGTAGGCGATAAAAGCACAGAAGGTTCCGGTCAATGCTCCACCGACGCAATCATACCCTAGACGCACGTCACACGAATCCATGTCAGTGAAGCACCCGAGTAGAGAAACGGAAGGCAGCGCACAGTTATGGTACTCGTCGACCGTCAAGCTGGCGGCAATCAAGACGGCTCCACAGACGGGGGCGATAGTCAAAACGTATTTCCAGTAACTTCAAGCGCCGGAGGATTCATGTCAGTCCTGTCCGCCGTTCATAAAAAACCATCAGAGGCTTACGCTCCACGGTGATCCGACATGACCTTGAGTTGAGCGTTGAAGTAGAAGAATAGATACTGCGGAAACGCACATACATGATCAGGCTGCCAGTTCGATTAAAATACGACAATCTAGAATGGCTTACAACGAGACCGGCGAAAGCAGCCGTCGAATGTCCGGACCTAAGTCCCAGAGAGCCGAGTAAGTGACAATTCCAGAAGCCATTTCGCGAGTACGTACATCCAGCTCTCGAGGGAATCGTTGATGTCGTTCTCGTCCCTACGTATCCCAAACATCAGTTTCCGGCCATCAACTCAGTAGCGAATGAACTTACCCGGTGCACACCTCCCTTGTGTACATGTATCCCATGAAACCCATTCCCGTCTGCCTCGTAAAGTCCGGCTTGCAGACATCGAGGAAGTGGGGGCGGAGACCGCCTGCACAGCGCGAGGACAAGTTACGAAAACGACGGAAGTCCAGGTCAGTTGTCCATTTCACCGCGTTTAATCATTCGAGCAGACGCTTACCGATGAGCCACTTGTTGAATACTGTGCAAAGACGAGGCAACTCTGTCAACCTTCAACCAATTCCGAGACACCACCCACGAAACGTACCCTGAAACACAGCGGCCGTAACTGACAGCGCCAAACGCAATCAGTCACCTCGTCTGTTATGCATCAGACTCTCGACTCACTCAAACCTTCCAACAGTCCCATTGTCGAGCCCAACAGCATTTCCGGACTCCTGTGCCTGATTTGGAACAGCACGAAGAAGACGAATGGCACGAAGAAGGCGATGAGAGCCGCGGCGTAGATTGGGATCTGCACAGGTGTTCTTTCAGTACGATGTCATATCGAAGATCGACGGTATGGGCTTACTATGTTCTTCCGGTACTGTTGATTGAAGACATGTCGGAGTGTCAGTCTGAAGTGCCCGATCTCATTCCACCACAGGTTTTGCTACTGACAGGATAAGCAAATCTGCATGGTGAAAGGCCATCAGTAACGCTTGAAGGATGCTGTCAATACATCTATGGACATACTCTGGATAAACCACCTCCGAATTGTTGTTGAAGATCGGAAAGTTCCTGGTCGGCGCAGGATTCGCTTCGTACACACCGAGACCGATGGCGCCCATTGCGGCCATGGTGATGAGGTCGAGGATATGCAATCTAGCATCGCAGATTGTCAGTGAGCCAGTTGGCGCATCGCTACAATCCCCGAGTCAACCGGGACTTGAATTGTACTTGTACTTACTTGAGCCACGATCCAAACTTGAAGCTATGCCCATACGGACCCGGAGCCGCATACTGCCCGTCCGCATTGGGGTGAACCGGCGCTGCGTGTTGTCGACGACCAAACAGACCTCTCTTCTCGTTCACGGCCGGATCTGACTGGGGAATCGCCGTCCTGTGAGTATCGTGTGTGGAAACAGGAGCCATGTCGACGCCGTTCGTGTGTCCGTTGGTCTGATGAGCCATTTCTGCGGACTGTCGGTTGTGAGCAGTGGTTGCGATTCCGCAATCGATTGTCAGTTGTCGAGGTATCCTTATATCACATGATGGACCTTTCCTTCCCAATCTAGCGATGTTCAGCCAGGTGTCCAGGTGTCGGGCCTGCAAAAACAATGTTCAGCAAGTTTCCATCTGGACGAGTGAATGAAGCATGATGTCATTCAGAAGGCGGAAGCTAGCGGAAGTCGCGTTTCAAGCCAAAACTTAACTGCGGGCGACTATAAATAACCGGGATATCGTGCCTTCAACGACGCTGATACTGCAGGTGATCAGTACAGCTACCAGTACTATAAGTCACCGATGCGACAACAGCGTGAGGCAGCTGTGGAAGGCGAGTAAAAGGCGGAGATAGGCGGCTAGGCAGAACAGCGCGCATCCGACAGGATTATCCGGAGTTGTCGCAGCTGATGTTGCGCCAAGTTGGGCCGACATGCGGCCCGACAAAGTAGGAATGGCTCTTAGAGCGGTTTGACGTCTCGTCAGTATTCCGAAATATTCTCGTGTCGGTGACCTTTGTCCTGCCAAGGATTGATTATCCAATGTGCTTTCAGACTTTCAGACTGGCTCGTAGATTCAAACTTCTTCACATCTCGAGGAAGTGCACCTTCGGCAAATGGGCGTCCGACCTGAGGTTTCCCCTGCTACGTATATGCTCCGGCCTCCGTCTACGCGCTCGCGTCAGTCCGCTGGTTAGACTCTGTACAACAGTTTCAGGGAATTGATACGTTGCAGTATGCCCAAGCCTGAATGGCAAGGATGTGAAGCGCAAGGCATATGAACAAGTACAATTGCTAGAGTGACACAAGAAGAGACTGGGCTGGCCTGGCAGCATAAGAGATGAGTGTAAGACGGCTCCCTTCGCATGATGCAGCAGAGGTGTTTCGGTTACCGTCACGTTTTACTTCTTTTTGGGCATTCCATAAACAAAGACACTGAACGAGTCTTTCCAGTTGATTCCTGGATGAACCTTTGCCATGTCGAGGCCTTTGACCGTCGAGGGCTTCTGACGCAGCGCGATCGTCTTTGGGTCGGGGTAAGGACCACGAAGATCCACCTCTATCTTGTCGGGACCATAACTGGGAGGAATACATTCCCCAGGATGAGGCCAAATTGATAGGATTGCATTGAGCACGGTAAGGCTTACTTGTAGATTGAGGTGAAAACCTGACCATATTCCACCTGCCATTCACGAGGGTATAGCGGAACATCGTTCTTATCCGCAACCGCTTTGAATCTGTCGAGCCGGGTGCCGTTGACATAGGCGCTACCGTCTGCGGAGGGACCGAGCCCTGAAAGCACGAAGAAATTCTTCCCGTATCGAAGGTCGATATCCCTAATTTGAAGTCGTTTGTCCACATCGTCATCCAAATCGGGACCGGGAGGATATACGTCGTTACAAGCCGGGAACGCGTGAACGATTCCAGAGCTACGCTCTTTTGCTGGCTGAAGGAATACGATCAAGAAGAGGAGCTTGAGTTGAATGCGCGCAACAATGCAACACATTTCATGCTGACCTTTGTCAGTACGTCCTTGGGTCCGTCGTCAGGGAAAAGATATTCCTCGAGATCGAGGTACTGAAGGAGAAGGTTACATCTTCCCTTCTCTTTAGGTATCGCTACCTCCTTGACGATGTCAGGCATATCATGAACATCGATGTAAAATGACTTGGCTTGGTCTTCTGACATTGAGCGAGGTGTTCTGAGCGCCGCTGCACGGGCCTGTCCGAGAGGAAGTGCTCCTAGTAGCCCTGCGATCGCCAGGGTCGTCGCCGGGGTCATGCTGCTGTAGAGAAGCATTATTGTGGAGAGGCTGGACTGGTACTGGCGTATTTGGGTCGAAATGTGTAAGGTTTGAACGGATCCATAAGATCCAGGAGCCAACCTGGGTCCAGCTGATTATTCTCGAACGTTGTCGCTATGAGTTTCCTTGGTTCCTGATCTGTTCCTGGCTATTTATATCACAGACCGCTACCCTCTTTTCTCGGGTCACAAGGGGAACTTCCCTCTGTCGCACCTCAGGATGGATCACTACAGGTGAATGAAAAGAGCGACGGTGAAAGGTGTTGGACTTCCCTTATCTTCGTATGCGCGGTCACAGCGGAAGCAGACCTTTCGTCGTCTTCTTGTCCCTTTGTTGATACTCGAGACAGTCTAGGACGGATGTCAGATCGTCTGTGATTGAGAGAGGTTCTGGCATGTCTGGTCGATACATTCTGAAATGCCACGTCAATCATGAACCCGTCGACGTCCAGGGCCGCGAAGAGACGAGCGTGGTGTCTTGGTGACTGCCACGATCGAAGATAACTACTAAAATCACGCAACTGTAGGGTACAGTGACAGGCGAAGCTCGCGAATATGGAATTTTCATGCCGCAGTCTCCGCTCGGACTTCGTCAGACAACAATGTTGACCTTGGTGTCGACGCGAGCAGGAAGGTCCTGCTCCAAGGGCTGAATCACGTCGACGACAACAAGCTTCTCCTTCTTCCTCCGCTTTTGTGAAACCCCTTGCAGAACATATCCTCGAAGCATCTTGAAGACTTCATCAGTTCCGAGGTCCGGGTTGCCATACGGGCCTGGCTCATGGCAAAGATGAGCGCATGCGCCGATTTCGGGATGATGGACACCCCGAACTTTGACGCGTAGACCAGCTGGTATGCAGCGAATGATAGCAGTTGATGCTGGCGCTCCAAGTCGATCTTCGCTGAGTGCATTTTAAGCCGCTTCGCTATACCGACGATCGCCTTGATGTTGCGGAAGAGCCCGTCCCCTCAACCTTCGACCATCAGGTAACTGGACAAAGCTTCTGCCAACAAGAGATATCCATGTAGAATCCCTTGAGGATCTCCGGATGACGGACGAGGAGGTGATAGAAGAAGTCGCCGGGACAGTTTCTTGACACACTGGAGACGTCAGTGGGCAAGCAGTGATAGGCGACATGTGGCTTGTGCGTTTCGCACAGTCTGGCGAGAACAGGTGTGACCATTTTGAGATAGTCCTGTTATCCCGGAAAGGGTAATAGCAGTCCTTTCTTGTCGATAGCTTTGATGCGTTCAGCAATCTTCTTGGCTATCTTGTGCAACTCGTTCCGCAGCATCTCTGAGTGTTCCTAAAGTTGCTTTATATCAGCTTGTGGCGCAAAGGCGGTCTGGACGTCGACATGATGCTTCTCAAGAGCCTTATTATTAAACTCAGAGGGCTTTCACAGCTTGAGCGGGCGAGATTTTTGACGTTGGAAGGGGAAGTAGGAAGGACTGCTGCAGATCTATCTGCAGTGGTCGCGGTCGAACGGGTCTCGACGTCTAGACCTTTGCAATCATCTGGGGAAGCGAGATTGCTTTAGCTGCGCCTTAGCGAAAGCTTCGGATGAGGGATCCAGCTTACCCAAGGGGCTGGCGCAGGTCTCTCCCTGGTCACCTGGTTTGGGCATATCAGGCTCCACAACCAGAATTTGATGGTTGTCTTGCATTTGGACTGGCTTGTGGAATTCAGGAAACGAGCAAAAACAAGCGTAAATGTAATTCTTTTTGGAATTGAGCGAAAGCCTGCCACTTGAATGGTTTACAAGCTATTTATATACAATCGGAGTGACAGCCTTCGAGAGACCCGTACCCCCTCTACCCCTACGTTGAAGATAAAGGAACGTCCATCGACGGTAGAGCGAGCTACGCTATTTCGTAATCGGTTCAGTGAGCGACTGAGAAGGTGAACCAACTCGACTTTCGTGTTTTACGAAACTAATGCGAGGGTTTGTCCTGACTGAGCGGCTGGTCTGTTCTGTTCGTCGGGAATCCGCCCATCTGCTGAGTAAGGAGGAGTCCCTTATCACTTCAAGAACAGTCGAGCGAAAGGACATTCAATAACGTCATCTGGCATCAGTCCCTTTGGCAATTGAGACGGACTCAGACGTATACATAGACGAAGACAAGAAAGTGCTCTTGCTCACTCATCTACATCTCATCGTATCGTATTACAACCTTGTCTGTCCTACCACTTGACAGCGCTCGCCGTCATCTGCCCTACATCACTCTCCACCTTTCTGTACCTTGTCCTCAGAAACTCGCGCCGCTTGCCTTCCGCTTCTTCATCCATAATATCTGCATACGCCCCATCCTGCGGTGCGCAAGTCTCGACGATGATCTGCTCGGCTAGCTTGTCGGCCTGTGCAAACTCTGGAAGCATCGAGAGCGCCTTGAGCTCGTCCAGGGAGTCGAAGGGCTTGAGGGAACCCGCTTGATCACTTTCGCTCGGCGGCGGCGACGCAGGCGGTGTAGGAAGGCCAGACCAGTAGACGGTTTCCACTTTCGCCACCCACGCCTTTGTCGACCAGCGCATCGACTCGTCGATCATTGGTTTCCGAGTTTCCACGCCCTCGAGCTCCCATACCCTCGGGAATCCCTCTTCGTCCTTTTCCTCGACCGGCGCCGGCGCGGAAGGTTTCATCTGCCCGCCGCCATTGACACAACCTCCAGGACAGGCCATGACCTCCACATAGTCGAGCGTCTTGTCGTCTGGTGAGACCTCGCTCATGGGTGTACTGGCGCCGCTTGAGGGCGCCGTCTCCGTTCCAGCTGCTCGGCCAGCCTTTGCACGTCGACGCGCCGCCACTGCAGCAGCAAGTTTTCCGCCTGCCCGTCCACCCGCCGTGGCGCCCTTGATTCCGGTCTCCTTGCCGACTTTGCGCACGAGATTTTGCAGATTCCGGAATCCGTAGCATTTCGCGCCTTTAAAGATGATTTCCCCCGAAGCGGTATCCACAAGCAGGTACTCGACGTGGTCTTCCGATCCTCGAATGGCACGGGTGACGAGCGAAGTCGGCGTAGGATGTTCCGCGGTCAATTGGGCCAATAGCACATGTAGATACGACCCGGACGACGTCCCCGGATGCTGTAGTAACTCCGGAAACAGGCTTTCTTGCGGCTCGTCCTCCCCGTACGCTGGGGCAAACGGATCGAACCCGCGTTCACGGAGCAACAGGTCCAATTCCCCCGTCGTCAGGACGCAATCTACGTCCCGCGTCTGGTAGAGGTCGGAGTAGAAATCGGATCGGGACGCCTCGAGTTTCTTGTCATAACACGGCATGACGGTAACGTGATAGATCTCATTCGGCCTTTCAGAGCGCGATCAGCACAATCGCATCATCGCAGCCAAAGAAAAAGACTCACTTCTTCCCCTGCTTCGGCCCCCACCACTGCTTCACCAGCGCGCCCATAATACCCTGACTACTCCGTACCGCACTAACGAAACCCAACAACTCGCCATGCGCCTTCTCCGCATAGCACACCCACCCGGGACACGCAGACGCGAGCATCGGCAGCCCATTCCCCTGTAAGCTCGTCATCGGATCCGCGCCCCTCGCCTTATCCGCATTCGTATCCGAATCCGCGACACCCGCACCGGACCGGACGCCCTCGGCGGGCTGTTTGCCCTTCCCCACCGCACGGCGCTCTTTGAATTCCCGCACATGTTCCAGTAAGCTGAGGTGCCGCGCGAACGTGGTGTCCCAGACGCCGGTCCAGCCTCCGTTCTCCGGGCGCATAAGGAAATGTCGGATCCTGCGGAGCAGGCGACGCGGGGATATCGGGGTATGCTGCGTGGTGGTATATGATGCGCAGAGCGATGCCAGCGACTGGGGAGAGATGGAGATAATGCCAGTCCGTGCGTCAGGTGTTACCTCCTCTTCAACCGAGTTTTGAAGATGTGCGATGTGTGCCGAGATGTACGTTTGG
This sequence comes from Naganishia albida, assembly GCA_001599735.1. NCBI lineage: Eukaryota > Fungi > Basidiomycota > Tremellomycetes > Filobasidiales > Filobasidiaceae > Naganishia > Naganishia albida. The sequence continues at coordinate 1,053,453 of BCHV01000006.1, forward strand.
ACCTCGAGGTGCGATTGAAGCGTGATGAGCATAGATTCGGTAGACGTCACGCATCCACTACAGCGACTGATCAGACCCAGAACACAAAGGAAGAAGGAAGCACTCACCTGCACGCCAGACAATCATTCAAGCTAATCTCAGCCTTCTGCAGCGCCTCTCCCGCGGCGGCAGGCTTTTCAACTCCACCCTGCAAAGCCTGTACCCCCGCCTGCGCTCTATCCAGGGCTTGCGCGGCGTTCCCATCTGACGCCTTCGTGGCCGTTGGGCCCGACGGGAAAACTAACGTCGGCAGTTCCGCTGCAGTACTCGGTTTCGCAGTGATGGCGACTTCGTAGTAATTGTTATTCTCGTCGATATGTATTTCGGTCTACATAACCTATGGCTCAGTGGTGCTTTCATTGCAAGACAAGTGCATACTCACATCCGTATTGGCGCCCTCGGCTTGATTCGCCACCTTGTTCGTCTGCCGCACGGGGAGAATACATGCCTGGGACGGGGCGAGAAAGTCGTCCAGGTCTGTCAGGGTCTACAAGGGTATTAGCCTTGCAGAACGGGAAGTAATACGGACGTACCAAAGCTCCTGAGAATGTCATCTTGCTTGTGAGGAAGATGATACCAGCAAGTCGATTTTTACCGTTCAATTCTTCATGAATGGCCTATATCCTATATGGGTGACCAACTATTCGTTGCCTCCGATAATCCGACGCCTCCACTTGGTCTTGTATATACAACCTATACTTCAGCCTATATTTCAATTTTTCGAGAAAAATCAAGATTAGATAAGCCGGGAACAAGCGATGCCCGAACAGCCGGTGGTAGTCACATTTGAAGCAAGCGATATAACACCTCATCGTCATCTCCATTCTCCACTACCAACAACCTACCAACGTCATCCCGCAGCACGTATCATGTCCTTTAAACCTTCCACAGTCCAAGTCATCAAGCCCGTCACCCCGACAACCGCCACGTTCCGGGATGATCTCTTCAAGGGAAAAGTCGTCCTGTCCACGGGCGGAAGGAGTGGGATCGTGTACAAGATGATCAGGGTGATGATGTCGCACGGCGCGGATTCTGTCATCCTCGGCCGGAAGTGAGTCCCGAGCTGTTTCCTCTTCTAAGTCATCCTCTGATAGTCTGAGGACAGCGGCCCAGAGAATGAAAAAGCCGCCGCGCAATTGGCAAAGGAAACCGGACGCTCCTGTCTACCCTGTCAAGCCGACGTCCGAAAGCCCGAAGACTTGAAGGCCGCCGCGAAAAAGGCGTTTGAAAAGTACGGCAGGATCGATTTCGTCATCTGCGGTGCGGCGGGCAACTTGTACGTCTGACTTTTCGACGTTTCGTGCGGGAAGGTAGCTGATGTGGGAACGTAGCTTGGCGCCTATCGAAGGGCTTTCGGAGAATGCGTTCAAGACCGTCGTCGATATCGATTTGGTAAGCACCTGTTCTCCGCGCACACAAGCGCCGTGGGGCTCACCCTGTCGACCAGCTCGGAACATACAACACCATCAAAGCTACCCTCCCTTACGTCCGTGAATCCCAAGGCTCATATATCCACATCTCCGCAACGCTGCACTACCGAGGTACATCCGCTGCCTTCTTCCGCCTTCCTCGCGTGCTAAAATCCTTCGTCGTAGGTCTGCCGTACCAGGCACACGTCTCAGCAGCCAAAGCCGGCGTGGACGCGCTCTCCGCCGTGTTGGCCGTCGAGGAAGGACCTCGTGGCGTCCGAAGTAACGTCATTGCGCCAGATGAGTCCCCTCTATACGAACCTCTCACTTCCAATACTTACCTTCCGTGCGTGCGATTCCACGTCCGATCTCAGGAACAGAGGGAATGGCAAAGCTTTCCCCTAAAGGAGACCGGAACAACGAGAACATGCCCCTCGGGCGGTGGGGCGATGGCGGTAGGTGTTCTCAGCTCCTGAATGATAGCGAGACGATGCTCACCAGGGCGTAGATGAGATCGCGGCGATGGCCATGTTTCTGTTCAGCGATAGTGCGAACTGGATCACCGGCCAAGTATTCGTACGTCCAGGTCGCCCATATCCCCTATGGATCGCTTACGTATTGAATTCTGTCGCCTCTCCAGGTCGTCGACGGCGGTGAGAACCATGTCAGGGTCCCACAGCTGCCGTACCCGCAAGCGGTACTTGACCCGAAGAGCATGATGGATCGGATTCAGGCGAGGATCTAGGCGCAAGTGTTGTGTGGCCATTAAGATTTGTAAGGGGTTCAATTGTTCCAAATGGGCGGCGCTATGTGAACAGGTAACGGGTTCAGCAGAGCATGGTAATAAGTGACAATGAATTAGCGCAGAGGGATTTTTTTGGAACGATGCGGGTCCGTTGCAGCGCAGCGTTAGGCAATAGTTCGATAGGCCATTCTGCATGATGGACTGTACTGCGGTATGCTGACGGGAACCATCTCAAGCTCAGAATGTCTTCAGGGAGTCGTCCGGTTCACGACTAAAGCGATGAGCCCCAAAGCGGATCGAATATTCCAAGGGCTGAATGCTCAGCTGATCCTGTCAGACCTTTGCGATGCTAACGTACTCCAACTTAGACAATAATTGCAAAGGACAGTCGGTATCGCGAAAAGCCGCTTTAGCTAGAGGTCCTTATCACGTCCTAGTACAGTTCCAGGTCAAAACTCAGAACGGGAGACGCCGTCCATTGAAGGTAATCTTCCTCAGTCTTCACCGATGCGCATGGAGAGAACTTCTTGTGAAGCCATTCGACAGTCTATAAAGATAACAGCGACATCAATCGAACGCCCCTTAACGAATGATCTTGCCGTCAACAGATATCGTAGTCTTCAAGCGACACTGGGCAGAATGGGCTGCAGATCTGCCACTGATGTCAAGACCATAGCGTCCAGATTTGGGAAGTACCTGAACTCAGTTGGACGGAGGAGATGATCGCAAGGAAAAGGAGTTCCGCGATGGCTTGATCGTTGGTCCCTCAGTGACTGAGTTCGCTAGGGCCTTCTTCAACAGAGGGGCGAATGTGGAGTCCGCCGTAGAGGAATCTTGTGAGGAGATGCTTGCCCTGGTGAGACCCGACCACGTAAATCTCGGAGACGTGAAAAATTCTATACGGGTCGTCTGAAGGAAAAAGTCGATGCATGTCAGCTCGTCGAGACCGTGCGGATTTTCGAAGAGTCATGCAAGCAGGCTGGGTGACAAGAGCTATCTGGTGAGCATTCAAGAATGATACTCACCGAGTGTGTCGATGGGTCATTGGAATAGGAAAATATGGATGGCACAAGCGAAAAAACGAAATCGACCCAGTTCGTATTCTGTGGAAAGGAATGCTGCAGAGACTGGGGGGTCATGGGAGAAGGCTGGGTTGGATTCTGCAGGAGCCCCTGGGTGCTCTATGGGAGGTGACTCTGGAAGTAGAGGCACGTACAATAGTAGGGACGGGTGATACCGAGCCGGCGCTCACCATGACCTTGTCCGAAGCGACTCTCGGCGTCAGCGATGCCAAAAAAGCGACAGTTCGTTCGGAACCGATCCATGACGGATCTAAGTTTGCGATTAGCGACGAGTACCAGAACATCGATCAAAGCTCCCTGGACCGCACCCTTTCGGTTCTTCAACCCGACCTGAGGGACGTAGGTGCTCTCATAAACCCCAGCGTTCGCGGGTTCCAATCGGACATAAAGGTCAGTACCTGTAGATCGTTGATCATTCAAGAGCGAAGGTGTACTTTGCTGTCAATTCTCGCAGACAGCTGAGTATGAGCCGATTGAGGGACTCAGCGCAGAAAATCTGTCCATATGGCATGAAGGTCAGGAACTGGCCATCTCAAAGCTGGAAGCACTCGCGAGAGGCGAGCGGCGACAAAGGAAACTAATGCTCTACCTGCCCAGAGCGATGTCGGTGCAGCCATCAAGCGTACTGTATTCCCTTCACGAGTATCCCAATCGCGAGTGCCTTTCCCTGAGGATCCGGTCGAGGGACGTCGGCCGCCACCGACCATCTGGGTAGACGAGAAGGGAAAAGAGCAGACGATAAAGTGGAGTGAGAATCCTTGGAGTTCTTATCAGCTTCCCAAGATGTGTCAAGTCAAATAATGGGGTCTGCATCCGAATTAACTGATCCCTCCCCAGACTTGTGGTAGGCCCGCACAGAAGATTGTACGACCATCATATATATGTAGTCACAAGAGCAACGTGAAGCCGTCCATTTCTTGCGGGTCATTTCGAACGATGAGTTGCGAAGTTGACATCACAGTAGTATCACTCTTTACCTGCCTATCTACCTTCCTGTCCCGGCTTTGCTCAGCGTCTCATGAGCTGTTTCAAGTTTCCACTGCGTTTCAGATTTGAGCACGCCTCGCGGAAGCGGAGAATGAACGGCGCTAGTCGATCACCTTTGTGGGTGAAAATGGACAAGGCCAATCATTCGAGTGTCATATCGTCCTATCGGTTGTCTATTCTCCTGCACTCTCTCATCAAGCACAAAATGGCTCGAGGATCAGACGGAAAAGCACAGTCAAGCCGTGGACGAGGGTACGTGATGCCGCCCCAGTCATCGACAGCGCGCAATGCTAACGGCTTTGATTCCCCAGCAAATTCAAGATCTCGCGAGGCGGCGGTCGTCACTTTTCACGAGACATAGCAGTCGTTGACCAAGAGATGGAAAACCTCGGTCTCGGCAACTCGGAGGAGGATTCGGAGTCTGAGGAATCGTCCGAGGAGGAGGAAGGTCGCGGCGCGGATCAGCCAGAGATGACGCGTGCGGAACGCAAGGCGATGAAGAAGGCTCAGGCGGGAAAGAGGACGACGACGAGCGCCGGTGCGGCCAGGGCGTTGCCGCCGCAGAGTGAGGAGGAGGACGAGAGTGAGGAAAGTGAAGATGTGGATAAGATGCTGCAGAGTGGTCCTCTGGCGCGACAGGGTCCATCAAGAAAGGAGAGGTACGCGATAGGTACCGACAGTGTCCGTCTGATGGGCTGACGGCTGGCATCTATCATCGCAGAGAGGCAGCTGAGAAGAAGGCCGCCGCTGAACGGTACCAAAAGCTTCACGCCGCAGGTACGTCCGTGTCATTCAATAAGCGGCCGCTGCTCATCGCGCCATCCCCCTACTCTATCTATAGGCAAGACCGAACAGGCTCAAAAGGATATGTCCCGTCTCGCCGAGATCCGAAGGAAGCGAGAGGCAGATGCGGCCGCACGAAAGGCTCGTGAAGAGGGTAAGCGATAATGGCCAATGCGAGAACGATCCGTGGCTGATGTAAACCTCCTTCGCAGAGGAAAAGCGGGAGGCCGAAGAGAAGAGGCAGGCAAGATTGGCCGGTAAGAAGTAGATGTCAGATATAAGCTTCTAGGATTCAGGTCGACTTGTATCATATATCGTGGATGTCACAATCTCGCCTTGACATCTGTATCCGGCCCAAGTCACGCATACTCCTTGGCCTCTTCACTCCTCACACCTTCATCGCCAAAGACCTCTTCAAATACCTTGTGAATGTTCGGGACCATGTCCTCGGTCTGCATGCTCCGTCCCTTTTCCTCAAACGTCCGCCTCGAGCAAGTTCGGTTGAACGTGGACCCGCCGTACGCCGCCAAGAGGGCAATATGCTTGCCCAAATCCGATTCCTTGCTCGGCGGCGGGTGACCAGCGTCCCTGCGAATAGGGGCGATAAACACTCATCCCCTGTGACTACCGGGCTTTCGGACTCGGGGACTCACTCGTAAACACCTTTGACCCACTCCCCACCCCACGCCAATAACACGCCGACACTCCCGCTCAAAATATCCCCCTGCCCGCCGCACCGCTTTAACCCGCCCCGAATCTCATTCTTCAGAATCTCCTGCTTTCCCTTCTGCGCGTCCTCCGAGGACTGAAGTGCCGCAGGAATCGGGAACCCGTTCGAGACGATATCGACCGCGCCCTTTTGTAGAATGGTCGTGTTCTCCAGGGCACGGGAAAGGAGGGGGCAGAGCGTGTCGTGCGGTGCGTTGGGATCGATTTGCTGTACGTGCGACAACGTTGAGGAATCGTAGGGAGGGTGGAAAGGGATGTGGAACGTACCATCTTGTCGCAGAGACGCTTGAATTCCATGACGTTTGGCGTCAACACAACCCGCGGGACTCCCGGCCAATTCAAGATCACCGACGGATCATTCTACCGTCGCGGAAAAAGGAAAGTTGAGCTCCACCATTCTCGTCTTTCCACATGTCGAGGTCACAAGCTTACCGCGACGAGGAACAACCCATCGGCATCGACGACCACTCCCAGATCCGTCTGCTTGGCCAACTCGAATGCCGCGCGTGCGCAGTTTTGCGTGTGCTCGCTCCGTCCGAGACCAGGGCCGATGATGAGCACGTGCTTTCGGATCCATGTGTCAGGATCGATTTCAGAGGGACGATGGAAGAGGATGGACGTACGAGTCGCTCAAAGATGCCTTTCAGTTCGGTCTTGATCTCTTCAATCGATTTAGCGGGGTCCAGAATCCCATGGACGATCAGGTCTGGATAAGGCGAGATTAGTACGGATGCGAGGGGAATGAAGGGTGACGCTTGCCCGGGGAGTAGCTCTTGATGGTGGGTGCCGCATTAGGTTCACAGATGACATGTGCGAGATCTGCTCCCTAGCGACAAGACGAGGTGAGCGTGCGAAGATGGCACGGCCATGATTTCGAGCTTACGAATCGCATGGCACCCATCGCGGAGAAGAAGGGTGCACCGGTGTAGCTGTAGCCCCGAACGAAGGTCAGGTTGTCGGTCTCTCCCGATGTTTGTGCAATGACCTACTCTCCCGATCCACCGATGACCCCGATCCGTCCTGCGAGATACGCATCTCAGTATCTGTTTGAACGTGAACGGACACGAAAAACGCACCTGCTTGCCCCTTGTGGAGCTTGCTCGACAAGGGAGGGATGACCTGCTTGCTGATGATGTTGATGATGTGCTTGTGTTGAGCCATGTTTGTGTGGTTTGGTGTTGGGAGGAAGTGGATGGAAAAGTCAGATGGATCCCTTAAGAGGAATGAGGATGGATGGCCAGTGACGTAAGATGAGGAGACCTTGTCTTTGATCTCCGTGACGAATGCCGGAATTCACTGCTCAAATAAATCCGAGACAGAAAAAGCTGACATCTTTCCCGGGGATGCCACGTGGCATGACGCGCTCGATCTATCGCAACGTCGGTCATCTCCATTCCCAAGACCGAAAGTCGACCGACGTCGATCGTAGGGAATGCGTTGTTTCATGTAGAGCTAGGCATATATCGTATATCTCGTCAACGTCGTTGCTTTCATTCCTAGGCTCACTGCTGCAAAGGTGAACCACAATCATGGCTCAACCACCACCACCCAACATCCGTCGTACCTCGTCAAGGGTATACGACATCCACAACCCGGACGACCTGACCGAACTCGCACGCAAGCTCTCCCGTCGTTCAAGCCATCGTCGTCGATCGACAGGCGCCTCAAGGTACAACCCGCACACACCGGGAGGCGGGGAGACTTCTTCGTATGGCTTTCCACCAACAGGACATGAAGGACCATACGTCGCTGAGCCGGGGGAAGTTGCAGATGCCGGGCATGTAGCGCTCGCGACGCCGTTGGCGGTGCCGAGGTTGAAGTCTTACGGGCAAACGCGTGAAGGGGAAGCGTACCAAGATGGGGAAGAGTTGGGGCAGACGACGAGCCGGAGGAGTCGGGTGAGTCAGAGGCCGCGGGAGGATAGCGTTAGGGAGGATGAGGAGGAAGGCAGTGGTAGCGATGATGATGACGATAGTGAGTATTCTCACCGTCTGACCGTGTATGCACATAGGAGTGACTGACCATTCCCGCATCTTCCCTCGGGCAGTGGAAACCGAAGACCTCCTCGCCCAAATCTTTGGCGCCTCGGGAACGGAAGATCAAGCGCACGTCAAGGAAAACCTCGGGATCTACTGGGAAGACCTGACCGTGTACGGCAAGGGCGCGGGGGAGAGCTACTTCAAGACCGTGGGAAGCCTCCTAGATCCGGTGCTGCATCCGGGGAGGGTATTTGGTAGACAAGCGAAAGAGGCCAGGAGCGGGAGGAGGACGTTGATCGATCGGTTTGAAGGGGTCGTCAAGCCCGGAGAGATGTGTCTCGTGCTCGGTCGTCCAGGTGAGTTGCGCACGCCAATACCAACTGGCGAACTTTCCTGATGATCTTGGGTGTAGGTTCCGGATGTACGACCCTGCTCAAAGTGTTGGCGGGATACGATGCGGGTTTCGAGGAGATTGATGGGGAGGTCAAGTTCGGGGACATCTCGATGGAGAAGATGAAGAAGCATTACCGAGGGGAAGTTGCGTTCAACGGTAAGCGCGGAGAGCGTTTCTCAATCGGCCATGCTGAGTTCTCCGATCTGCAGCCGAGGAAGACGTACATATGCCCACGCTCAGCGTCGAACAGACCCTCCGCTTCGCCGTCTCCTGTAGAGCCCCGCGGGCGAACCAACGACACGAAAGCCAATCCCGTCAGCAATTCGTCGACAACTTTATGGACGTCCTCGGCAAAGTCTTTGGCCTCGAACGCGTCTTTGGCACTCGGGTCGGCAATGCCCAACTCCGAGGCGTCTCGGGCGGGGAGAAGAAACGGGTCTCCATCAGCGAGGTCTTGGCCAGTCGGTCGTTGGTGACCATGTGGGATTCCGCCACACGGGGTCTGGATTCGAGTTCGGCCGTGCAATACGTCAAGGCGCTTCGCGCGTTGACCAACTTGACCAAAGGATCTACACTCGTGACGCTCTACCAAGCCAGCGACAGCCTCTGGGATCTGTTCGACAAGGTCTTGCTCATCGATGCCGGTAAACTCGTCTACTTTGGTCCGACCGAGGATGCCATCAAGTACTTTGAGGAGACAATCGGATTCGAACGACAGCCGAGGCAGACGGCAACCGATTACCTGAATTCTTGTACGGATCCTGTCGCCCGAAAGGCAAGGGAAGGGTTCGAGGGCAAGGTGCCTACCAGTCCGGAAGAAATGGCCGAGCGATGGCAAGAGTCCGAGGACAAAAAACGGGCGGATGACGAGTTACGAGAGTACAAGCAGTACTTGCAAGACCATCCGCGAGGTAAGGCCCTGCAAGAAGCGACCGAACATGAGCGCGAGGAGGACAAGCGAAGCGCCGGTAGCAACTACACCATCTCGCTCTGGCGACAAATCACGCTTCTGACGCGACGGCAGACGCAGCTCATCCTGCGGGACCGACCGGCCTTGGCGGCAAAGTATGGCGGAGCAGTCTTCCAAGCGTTGATCGCCGGAAGCGCATTCTACAACCAGCAATACACCACCAACTCGGCCTTTACATTTGGCGGTGCTGCGTTCTTGTCCATCCTGTTCATGTCGCTGCAAGGTCTAGCCGAACTCACCAATCAGTATCAGTTGCGTCCCATTCTGATTCGGCATCAGGGGTTCTCGTTTTACCGCATGAGCGCGTTTGCGCTGTCGCAGGTGTTGATTGACGCTGTAAGCACATGCACAAGCCATTCCCGTTGCGACACTGACGCTCCCTCCCAGCCCGTCATCGCAGGTTCTTCTCTCGTATTCAGTATCATCCTTTACTTCCTCGTCAACCTCAAGCGCGAGCCCGGTCAATTTTTCATCTTCTGGCTGTTCCTCTGGATCATCTCGATGACGACGTATGCCTTGTTCCGTTGCCTTGCCGCCATCACGCCTTCGCTCGATGTCGCTACTAGATTTTCCGGTCTGCTCATCCAGGCCATTGTCGTGTACGCAGGGTATACCTTGGCTTTCCCCAACATGCGCTACTATTTCCGATGGATTCCCTGGATCAACCCAGCCTACTATGGGTAAGCATTTGTTGAGATGGGATTAGCATTCGCTGAATAAGATCGTCACCAGCTTTGAAGCCATCGTGGCCAATCAGTTCCATCACACCAACTTGGAATGCGCTCAAGGCAGCTACGTGCCTTTTGGTCCGACCTACAACGATCCGGCCTATGGGTCTTGCACTCTCGCAGGGTCTCAACCCGGTCAACAGTTTGTCGATGGAGATGCGTATATCGCAGCGCAATTTTCGTACAGTTACGGACATGTCTGGAGGAATTTGGGCGCGCTCTTTGGTTTCCTGATTTTGTGAGCTTCCATGAGGCAGCCTTCTCGAGGCTTGCTGACGCTCTTCCGTTGTAAAGATTCGTTCTAATCAACATGGTCGGGCTCGAACTGGCTCTGCGACCCGGCAAAGAGGGAGCAAGCATTGTTGAATACAAGCGCACCAAGAATGCCGCCATCAACACCAAGGGAGACAAGGAAGATACGCGGGAGCAGGGACACCAAAACGGCAACGAGGGGCACCGCGATTCTTCTGCGTCCAGCGACGCCACTGTCCGACCTGAAGAGGACATCCAGCCGCACAAGTCAATCTTTACGTTTGAAAACGTCAACTACACGGTCCCTGTCAAGGGCGGTTCCAGGCAGCTGTTGACTAACTGTCGAGGCATGGTCAAGCCCGGGCGAATGGTTGCCCTTATGGGAGCATCAGGAGCAGGTGGGTCGTTGCACGTTCGCCACGCACTACCAGTACTCACACGGCTCGTCAAGGTAAAACGACTCTACTGTCCGCTCTTTGCCAACGATTGGGTACTGCTGAAGGAGACTTCCAGCTCGACGGCCAGCCCCTGCCGCCCGCTTTCCAGCGAATGGTCGGTTTCGCCGAACAGGCCGACGTCCACGACGAATGGTCCACGGTCAGAGAGGCTTTCCGATTCAGCGCTATCCTACGTCAACCGAAGACAGTCAGCCGAGAAGACAAGCACAAATACGTCGAGACTGTCATTGACCTGCTCGAGTTGCGCGACTACGCAGAGGCGAGGATCGGTAAGTGTCTGCCCTGGACTTTTGAAAGATGACTGAGGGAACATTTCGCAAAAAGGATCCGGGCTATCCATCGAAATCCAGAAGCGTGTGACTATCGGAGGTAAGTGTCCGCTCGCTCATCTTCTTCTCATCCTGATCTTGTACACTTTTCAATAGTGGAGCTGTCTGCAAAACCGAGTCTGCTCTTCTTTTTGGATGAACCTACGAGTGGTCTTGATGGCCAGGTAAGTTATATAGCATACGCCTGTCCGATGGCGGCTAAGAAAGCTCCCACAGGGCGCGTGGAACCTCTGTCGATTCTTGCGAAAGCTTGTCTCCAACGACCAGGCAATCTTGGCAACTATCCATCAGCCCAGCTCCGAGCTCTTGTTCCAGTTTGACGATTTGCTGCTGCTTGCTCGAGGTGGGAAAACGGTGTACAATGGTCCTATCGGCAAACAAGGAGAAACGATGATCAAGTACTTTGAGTCGAACGGCGCCAAGAAGATTGAAAAGGGCGCGAACCCCAGGTGCGTGTTTAAGGGATCCCACAGGTGGGCAGCAACTGATGTTGTCATAGCGAATGGGCGATCGATATCATTGGACGCCCGGGGGACAAGGACTGGCCCAAGATTTGGGAAGAGAGCGAGGAGAACAAGAAACTCGCCGAAGAGATCCACAAGGTTCAGCAGGAGCGCAAGAGCAAGCCTGTAGCCGAGGACGTCGACAGGACCAGCAAGTATGCGGCGTCATACTGGACTCAGACGCAACAACTATTCAAGAGGACGTTTACCGGGTACTGGCGGGATGTCGGTTACATTTCGGGCAAAATCTTCTTGCATATCTTTACGTCCTTGTTCAATGGTCTCACGTTCCTCAAACTGGGTAATGCGGTTATCGATAATCAGGTAAGTTGTACGGAAAGGTCAACCGTCACAGCTTCTCATATCTTGTGCAGAGCACGCTTTTCTCGATCTTCATCTTCCTCACCACGGCCCCGCCGCTCATTCAACAACTTCAACCCCAGTTCCTCCGCCTTCGAGGGCTATATGAAGCTCGAGAAGGCGCCGCCAAAATTTACTCCTGGGTCCCGCTCGTCGCGTCGGCTGTCTTTGTCGAATGGCCGATATCGGTCCTCGCCGGATGGATTTACTTTGCGATTTGGTGGAACCTAGTTGGATTCCCCGGCGGAGGAAGGGCTGGCTATGGGTTCTTGCTTGTTACCTTGTTTGAGCTGTACTTGCCGACGTTTGTGAGTAGATGCGCCGGGGTGAAGATGTAGGAGACTAACCATGCTTTCAGGGTCAAATGCTGGCTGCGATTGCGCCCAATGCCTTTGTCGCGTCCCTGCTCGTGCCCATCTTCTTCACCTTCGTGATCCTGTTCTCTGGTACGCACCACCTCTGCTTCGCTTGAACGATTCCTAACCTTTCGACTATCAGGTGTCCTGGTACCTCCCATGGCATTACCATACTTCTGTGAGTATCATTCGTCTTGTTCAGTTCGTCCCCGTACTGATTCTTTGTTGTAGGGCGATCCTGGATGCTCCACTTGACGCCGTTCCGATACCTTCTCAGTTCCTTGCTGAATGTCACCTTGCACGAAAAGACGATTCGTAAGTCCGCTTCCCAGGCATACTATTTCATATTCTGATGGATGTCTCGCCGAGCAGAATGCAGCAACAAGGAATACGTGACGTTTGACCCGCCCCCGGGACAGACCTGTTCTGCTTACATGCAGGTGCGCGGCTGATATTCAATCGCATTTCGAGGACACTGTTGACACTGTTCTCGGCTCGATAGGCATTCTTCGCATCAGGAAATCCGGGATACTTGGAGTCCGTTACGGAGAACGCCACGGCTAACTGCCGATACTGCCAGTATTCCAACGCTGACCAGTACCTGGCAACGCTTGAAGTATACTGGTACAATTTGGCTCGGGACATCGGCGTCTTTGTTTGCTACATCGTGGCAGACATCGCTCTGGTAAGCGGCATTCAGCAACGTTCCTTTACACCTGTCTGACCTTGCATCGTCGTCATAGGTCTTCCTGCTCACCTGGCTCGTACACTTCCGCTCGAACCCTTTCAAAGCCCTGTTTGGGAAAAAGTCGCGCAAAAACTCGACGCCGTCGAGTGAAGCTCAGAACGGCAAGGAGCAGGGTGATGGAGGTGAAAAGGGCAAAGGGTATGCCGCAGCTCCTGCACCTGCCGCAGCAACGGCGTGATGCGACTCTCCCCCTGTGCGATCCGACGAGTCGATGTGGACATTTCTTCTAACTGTATCTTTTAAAGGTAGATGTAGACTGGTCAGACTGAATAATATGTATATTTTTGACTCTCCTTTGTTCGTTTATGATAAGGCGTCGTGGAAGGCCAAATGTAGGCCTACTTAGAAGCGCGTCATGATCCTAAGCGCGTGGACTATTCACCAATTATGAGGTGTAAGAACCCCTCGTCTCCTCCCTGTTGTAAATAAACACATTCAGCAGCGCATTGTCCATCCACCTTCTACACCCGCCATGCCGCCCAAACGAAAAGCTCGAACGACCGAAACAACAGAACCCATCCTCGATCCATCACTCACACCATCGAACCAGAATGATGCCCCTTCCAAACCCGTCGCAGGTCCGAGCAAACGAGCGAAAACGACGACAGGGAAGAGCAAAAGTGCGACCATAAGTGCCGAGCGGAAAGAAGCGAACCGGTTGGCGGCGGAACGGAGTCGTGTGCGGCGGGCGACGAGGGCGAGTATTTTGGAGCAGACGGCCAAGGGTTTGGCAGAGGAGAACTTGGTGTTAAAGGAGCGGATAAAGAAGTTGGTTGCGATGGGAGTCAGCGTGAATTCGGGGGGAGGAGCGGTTGGGGAAGGGTTGGTAGAGGATGCAGGGAATATCGGGACTGGAGCGGAGGACACGGGGACTCGCTCGACGCCTGTTCTTGCCGAAGTGACGGCGGACGTGCCCGAAACTGCAATTGCACCTCCATCAGCCAATGAATTACCGCCAACGATCCTCCGGCCAAGCAACAAGAGCAGTCTTCAACTCGAGATGGAAACACACTTCCGTCAGCAAATCGACGAACTCCGAACGCTGCTCCAGGAGAAACAACGACAACTAGAGTCTGGCATCGACGAGTCCATGGGCGATACGGAAGACCTGGAAACGGAACATCGGCAGATCCAGGCAATCAATGACCGCCTCCAAAGCGAGATCCGGATCCTGCACGACGTCATCGCCCGCATACGTGCGGATCAAGTCCGGGCCAAGACCGTTAATGACCGTCTTCGAACCCGCGTGCGGGAGACCGAGGCGCAATTGCTCGTCAAGGAAGGCGCTGCGAGGGCCGTTGCAGATGCGGGGTACAGAATCGACGAGAGCAGGTCGGATGTGCAGCGGGCTTTCAAGGATCTCAAACGACACCTTGGATTGTTGGTTGTTGTAAGTCGTTCCGTTTTTGTAACACAGGCACGGTCTGACCGTCGTGTGTAGCACTTTAACCCGGGCTTCATCGAGCCTGATCTTCCGGATCAAGAGGCCCTCGTCGTTCCAGCACCATACGAAAGCGCTCCTCTCCCGGAACCCCAAAAACGAGGTCGTCCGCCCCTATCCAAGAGCAACAGGGCTTCCTCGGCACGTACGACCCGCAGGCATTCGTTGACAGGCTCCATGTCACCCGGGGATCCAAACATCCCACACGATCCACTCCCCGCGGCAGGATCCTCCACCGGCCCGGGAACGAAAGCCTCCCGCTCAAAGAAACGCTACGAGCCAAGCAAGGTCCGGTACCGACTGGACGCGGATCCGGACGTGATCTACATCGAGGAGAGGGAAATCATCCAGAATGAAGACGGAGAGCAGGAGATTGTGCATGTCAGCAAGAAGCCGGTATATAACCCTCGTCCGCGGTCTGGGGCGGGAAGGAAGCCTGGTTCGGGGAAGCAGAAGGCCCAGCCGCTGGCGCAAATGGGCGGGGAGGAGGATCAGTTGCGCGAGCTCTCGGGGGAAAGAGCGGAGGCTTATGCGCAGGAGGAGATGGAGCGGGACGTGGTGATGGTCGATCCGAGTTTGGAGAATCACGGGACGCTTCAGACGCTGCATGAGGCCGAGGGGACGATTCAGACGCTGCATGAGGCTGAGCAGATGACGTGACGGAATGTTGTAGCTGGTTGTATCCTTGCTCTGCGTACAAGAAGACTATCAAGGCATGAGGACAAAGTCAACACGGATTTGCGCTAAGAGACGCGACGAATCCGCAAGTGAGACAACGCTCGGACGTGGATCAAAGAAAGAGCGACCTCGTTCGTACTCGTATTTCCTCGAGATCTCGTCTGTTCCGTTTATCACCACGATGCATCTCGTCACCTGGCTCCTAGGCCTTGTGGCACTGGCATACCCCATCCACGTAAGTCTCCTCGACAAATCCCCACCGCGCAGGCTGCTGATTGCCGTTGTTTTTGGGAAAGGCACTGCATTTCTACCTCGATTCAAGTGAACAGAGATGTTTCCTGGAAGAATTGCCCTCGGACACCATCGTGGAAGGTGAGCCCTCTGACAAGACCTTTGGTCAGGTAAGCTGACTAAGGGGGGGTTGCTGTAGGGCATTACAAGGCGCTTGAATGGGTAGAAGACGCGAAAGAGTGGAGGATCAATAATGATATGGGCGTCCAAGTGACTGTCGAGGTGCGCGTCCACGCCTGTGCGGTGAAACTTTGACTGATGATCCTGGTCCCTTTTGGTAGGAGGTGAAGAGCGGAACGACGGTGGCGGATGTCAAGGGCAAACCCGAGGGAAAGTTTACGTTCACGTCGCACGACCCCGGTACGCTCTTTCCTTCGCTCAAAGGATACACAGAATAGCTGATTCGCGGGCGGACGAATGTAGGAGACCACACGATCTGTTTGAAATCAAGTTCGCATTCGGGATACTTTACGACGACGCACATCAAGTTTTACCTCGACATCAACGTCGGCGCGCTCCGCCACGATCCTGCGTACGTCCTTTCCCCATGGCCCATACACAAGCCTCACCCTTGCTTCTCCCTCGTAGGCAAGACACGTCCCACATGTCCACACTCGCGACCAAGCTGCGCGACCTGAACGAAAAGATTGACGGGATCCGCCGGGAACAGCAGTACCAGCGGGAAATCGAGGCCGTCTTCCGCGACGCCAGTGAGCGTGTGAACAAGCGCGCCATGTGGTGGAGTTTTTTGCAGATGGCCGTGTTGCTTGGAGCTGGAGCCTGGCAAATGCGACACCTTAAAGTAAGTTGCAGATGTCCGGGGGAAAGGGTTGGGGCTGATATGTCCGGTGCAGGTGTTCTTTGAAGATAAAAAGCTGAGATGATGAATGGGAGAGTGTGCTGGTTGGCGCGTGGGATGTACTCTAACAGCATATGGATTCATCGGTGACAAGCATATCTATCTGCATAATCTTGGTCAAACCTGTTGTCTAGTAGAGGCCAGTCGTCGCATCCTTGATTCCCCGACATATACGGGGTGTTCCCGCCAGATCTGAGGGGGTTCGCACGCTTCGTGACGTAAGATTCGTCGAGTGAAACACGATCATCTACTCCAAGCTGACAGGCTTTCAAGTTGTCAACGTCTTCAACATCAGGATTCCCTTCCTCAGCTTCACCATGTCCAGACGCTCAGGCAAATCCACATCCCGCTGGCCACCCCGCGGTCCCTTATCCACTGCAAGCCGCGCAAGCCAGCTCAAACGAACGCTCCTCGCCAACTCCCTCGTGTGGAAAGACGTCGACCGCTGTGCGGAACTCGGCGACGGCAACGAAGTAGGAAGCACCGGGTGTGTGAATGCGCTTTCGTGGGCGGATGATGGGAGCACGTTGATTGCGGCGGGCGATGATACGAGGTGTGTTCAGCGATGTGAACGGTCTAACCGGCGTGGGCTAAAAGTGTTTGTAGGATCTGCATGTGGAAGCCGGATAACGACGTTGCGGCTTCGCCAGAGAACCCTTACCCTTTCAAACTGGACGATACCATATCCACCGGGCACACGCAAAACATCTTTTCCGCCAAGTTTCTGCCCGGTGCTTCGCATATGACGATTGCGAGCTGCGCCGGGGATGCGCAGATTCTGGTGTACGATGTCGAACGGCTCGATCGATTGGTGACGAGTGGGTTCCGCAGCAGACTGGGCGAGTTGAATGGTCGGGAGGGAGCGGGTGTCAGGAAGCTGCTGTGTCATCGTGATCGCGTCAAGAGAATCTCCACCGAGGTGAGTGTCGGACCTTGTTGATTGTTGCCACGGCTAACTCTTCTTAGGACAACCCACACATCTTCCTCACTGTGTCCGAGGACGGTACCGTCCGCCAGCACGACCTCCGTACAACGCACAACTGCCGTTCCGCCTGCCCCCCACCCCTAATGACGACCCTCTCCTCGATCCAACTGTACTCGCTCTCCGTGTCCAAGATCAATCCGTACCTATTCACTGTTGCCGGAACCTCGCCCTATGCCTTTCTCCAAGACAGACGTATGGTCCGACCGATGAAAGAGGAGTGGGCTACGGGCGGGTTTGTAGGCGGAGAGGCGGATCAGGGGCAAAAGGTACATTGTGTACGGCGGTTCGGGTTGGATCCAAATGCCGAGGAAGAGGAAGATGCCGCGGGGGAAGTGGAGGGGATGACGGACGAGGAAAGAGCGAGAAGAAGAGAGGCTACGAGGCGCAGGAGGCACATGGTGAGGCATATCACGGCTGTTGATATGTCGGATCATAATGCAGAAGATGTGAGTCGTATTCGTGACTCTGAGAAACCCTACTGACACGTCTGAAAAGTTGATCGTTTGTAAGTACTCTCAAATATGACGGGAAGAAGTTGACCTATAAGGACAGCATTCTCCGGCCACTCTATCGGTTTATTCTCAATCCACGACGACCCACCGGAAACATCGATCCGGTCCGTACGCCCGCGCAACTCTCCTACGCCTGCGGCCTCGAACGTCGGTAGCAAGCGTCGCCGCGGATCATCTGGAGCCAGTCGCCTACACAGGGGCGGAGTGGAACGTTTGGCCAGTCGCGAGCCGGAGCTGGAAGAGCCAGCGACCCAGGAGACGAGGCAGGAGGACGGCGAGACGGCTTCCGGTAACGCGGAGGAAACTTCTTCGCAGCCGGCATCAGGAACTGATGAAGACGCGCGGGATGAGCCGGCAACCGAGCCCCAACGACACGTCTACGGCTCTGGTATATCAGTCCAAGACTTGATGGTCTCCGACGATGACGATGGCGGAAGCGATCGCCCGCGCAACGAGGGAGATCCCACTCACGGGGACGAAGGGGAAGGTTCGGATGACGAGGACGACGATATGAGCGCCGATGAAGAGGAACTCGAGGCCATACTTGCGGATGAAGAAGACGGCCTTTACCCATCAGAGGGAACTGAAAACTCCCCCTTCTCCACGACGCCCATCGTCCATCCACGCCGACTATACCGCGGCGCGCGAAACGTCGAGACCGTTAAAGACGTAACCTTCTTGGGAGCCGAGAAGAACTTTATCGGTAGCGGAAGTGACGATGGGAATTTCTTTGTTTGGTCGAAAGAGGGCAAGCTCGAGGGCATATGGGAAGGCGATAGTGCGGTTGTTAATGTGATTGAGCAACATCCGTCGTTGCCACTCTGTGCGGTTTCTGGAATCGATTCCACCGTCAAGGTAGGCTCGTGTTGCCCAATCCAGACGGCTGTTGACGCTTGCATAGCTCTTTGCGCCGTTACGCAAGCCACCTCCGGTGTCGTTCAAACGCATCCAAAATGCCGAGAACATTATTCGCGCCAACACGCAGTCGGACCGCCAGAGAGGACTAGGAGGTCGCATGGCGCTTCTCAGCTCGTATGCGAGGTTTTTGGCGGCGAACGGCGGAGCCGGGCTGGTCGAGGTTGGAGATGATGGAGAGGGATTACGCGATTGTGCGTTGCAGTAACATCGAATTCATTGTTCATGTACAACCGGACTATTTGATACAACCTGCAGTGTTCTTCTGGCTTAGCAAGCCCGTCCTTTCCCCTTGGACGAGTTGATAGGCGGTGCGATCGTGCTTTCATCCTGAAACACAAGGTCAAATTTCGTCTGCTTTTGCATGACTTTGTGATACATACCGGTTCGCACTGTAATCGAGATATGATCAGTACTTGGTGATCCTTGCGCCTCGATGGACTCACCTCGGCGCCAAGAGACACCTCGGCCGTCCCGTCATCGAGGAGCCAAATACGAGTCTTGCTTTCATGGGGATCACATTTCCTCCCCTGCAACGCCTGCGGACATCCAGCCCATCTCCTATTGCCGCTGTCAGTCGTCGTTCCCTCCCGAGTTCCCAGCACAACTCACTTCCAGACGTGCGGATTGAGCGCCTCGTCCGCGTCTTCTGACGGGTCCAGCGGGATACCACGGCCAAATGGGTGGTTAAGTGTATACAGGGAATGCATGCCTAGCATCAAAGCAAAGTCAATTCGGCTCTCAATGACGCTTCGAATCACGTACGTTTCTCAAAAGAGGCAAAGAACCGCGGCAAGATCGCCCTGACGAGTTCCGGTGCGCAGACGAACGATGAGCCGGTGATGTCGTCTTCGTGGACATGGAGCTGTAAGAATTTGTTAGGACCGGTGTGAGAAGAGCTATGGGCAACTTGCCTTGAACGACATTGTAAAGGCAGGCAGGGCGAGATCACTGACGAGTGATGGCTGGATATGCATCTTTACGGTCACTACTTTGGAATGAGCACGGCAATACAGTGCAAGAACGTCGAGGGGACTCACCATCACATATCTCCCCGTCCAACAAAGAATCCCAAAGCAAGCACCTCTTGATCCGACACTTGCCGATCGGACACGTCCCGTGCTGTTCCCCCAGTCGAGGCAGATGCCCGTCGTGCAGCCCGAGCAGTTTCCTCTTCTCCTGCCGTGCGCGGTAGGTATCTCCGCATGTCGTTCCATCCCCAGGTGTGTCTGATCTGAATGCCGGGTGCAGCGGGACGTGAATGGTGATCTCCCGACAAGGGCACACTGCACGGCTTGCGGCGAGCAGGTCTTGTACCATCAGCGAACGGATCAACTTGCACACGTTTGCGCATGGTGGATCGAGGTACAAGTCGGAAATGTCCTCGACCGGCGGCGAGGGACAGCAGGGTGTCAAGAGCGGTTTTGCGTTGTGCAGAGTATCTTCTTTGGTATCATGGGCCTTATCTGCGGTGCTCGAGTGTCTCTTCTTTGCTTTCTTCTTCCGGAGGCCTTTCGGAAGTTGGCAGACGTGGGTCGGCAACGAGACCGGAACGAGCTTTGTCGTCGGCGGCGATGCGGGCGGCGTGAGGGGGAGCTGGGCTGGGTAGTGCATGGTAGGTTGATCGAATGATGGACGTCATATTTGCTGTTGAGACCACTTAGAAGTTATATATGGATATCGGGTAGTGATAACTGCATAACTGGTATGGGTACTGAATCGGCGTGCAGTCGCGGATGGATGATCGCGTCATCAGTCGTGCTTCATCGATTTCGCCCTCGCCCTAAATCGACTACCACCCTCTGTCACCGCCCTTCTTTCTCCAACTGCTTCATCTTGCGCTCGACCGCCCTCCGTATCGGACAAGCAGTCGACTCTACCACATCCGGTCTCTCCACCCCTGCTAGATTCGTCACGCTTTGCTGATCGACGGCTTTGTAGAATTGGTCACAGCATCGGTAAAGGGCCGCGACGTAGGCTTCGCATTTGGATTGGTCGTATGATGTGCGGGAGAGGCAGGACTGAATGGCGCATGCTGAGCGAGGCGGAAGTTCAGTCTGAGTGAGCGGGAGGACGAGGTGTGGTGTTACCTTCGTCTTGACATGATTGACGGTCGACGTTGAGGCGTGTTGCCTTGACGATACAGGGTGTGAACAAGGCCCGAGAACACATCCGCTGCAACTTACGTGAACCATAGTTTCTGTTACTGTCGTACTTCGAAAAGAAAAGTCAACGGAACGGATAATCCTGGACGATAGGACCACATCATCAATTCATCTAGCTCTTCATCCTCGTCCTTTCTTCCACGTGCGGCGATCGATCGTGAGTATATAAAGTATCATACATCGAATCCGCCGTGCGCTATCCCTCTCTAGTGGGAAGACCCATCGATATCCGCCATGCCAGCATCAACAATTGCACCAGCCGTACTCTCCAACGCCCAACCAGCCCCTTCTATCGACCCAACATCCATCTGCCTAGAAACCCTCGACGAATCGACACCACTCGCAACGCTACGCCAAGTCGCAGAATGCATCATAATCTCCCTCGAACTCGGCTCACCCGTATGGGAGAACATTGTCCCTGTTCCTCGAGCACCGCTGGACGTGCAAATCGATCGAGCGGCGCTGCAACATCGACTGGCGTTGAGGGGGAATGGAAAAGTGTATGTACGTGCGGTTGGGACAGTAGGAGGGGAAGAACGGACGTTGGGCGTTGCGATTTGGCAAAGGCCTGGAGTGAGGTATCATTCTCTAACGAAGGGTGACATGTCCAGTGAGGAGGGGGAAGCGTACGAAGGGTACGATCTGGTGTTTCGGGATGCATTTTTCGGAGGGTTCCAATCGTATAGGGATAGGTTCATGGGTGATGATTTGTATTGGTATGGACCGCCCCGATATATCGAAACCATTCCGCTAATACTCGGTGGCAGGTATCTATCCATCCTCGTCGTCCATCCCGACGCACAAAAGCTCAAGATCGGCAGTCGCCTACTCGACCACGGCTTGCAGAATCTCGTGGAATCGAGGTTTCCGACGATCCTGGAAGCCACGCCGGCGGGGGAACGACTGTATACGAGTCGAGGGTTCAATAAGGAGTTTGAGTTTGCCGTTGCCGAGCAGTATCCGGGGATGGGGGAGATGAAGTTTCCGTTGTACCGACGTCCGGCAGGGACGTGAAGGAAGGAGAAGCTTGCCTCGCTTGAAGGCGACGCACCAAGACAGAGATTCCTGGTGAGCGGTTCTCGGATGTCGTTGCAGCTAGCGCGCCGGAATGTCCAAGTACCTGGTCGACTTGCTGCCTCGATTACTTCAATACTTTTCTGTCAGGGACTTGCTCACAACATGCTACTTTGTTATGAACACTCTGAGCCGACGCAGAGGACCTTCTTTGGGCTGGAGAGTGAAGCTTTGTTGGGCCCAGAACTGAATCGACTCGAGAGATGCGCGATGCGACTGCATCTCCGGCCAGGTCATTGAGAACGAGTGCAAGAGGAACTGACCCATACGGGACTCGTCTAGCTCCTGGCATCAACCCCAGCATTTCATTTTGTACCGCTACGGAGCGGAGGCGTGATACCGTTGGATGCGAGAGTACAGGCTCCTGGATGCGTCCAACAACTTGTGGTACAAGCGAGGTTCAATCTGCACCTGATCAATGTGCTCACTGCTCACAACATCTCGCTTCTATTTCGCACCCTGTGCTGGTGGCTCTGTCGTCCCCAACAAAGCGATCGCTACTCCAGCGCCCGCAATATATATCCAATACTTCTGGAAGAACGATTGCTCTACGGGAGGCTTGACGGCGCCCGTGGCACCTGCTTGTGCATTCGGTAACGCTGCCGCCATACGTGGGCTACAAAGTAACCGTCAGCAAGGCATCGAGAGCGAGAAAGGAAGACGTACCTCGGCAACACGTCCTTTGTCTTCAAGACAACCTCGACATTCCGTGAGTTTCCGTCCCAAGTAAAGGGCACCTTCATGCCCTTCGCGTCCTCCGGACATCCCGACCCGCTGACGTTCGTGTGCAGACGGTAGGTGATGCCGTATGGCTGGAGCGTAGGGTGTGATTCGAGGTCGCCTGTGGCGGAGGGAGAAGTGTGGGTTGATAGGTGGAGGGTGATTGTTTCGGCATCTGCGTGCAGGAGGTGGCACTGGGGAAAGAAATGCGTCAGATCTAGATTGAGCGGTGCCGAATTCCGGGATTGGGCTATTCTCCAGCTTGAATAGGGAAGATGACGTCGAGATCTCATCGATGAGCGATTCTTTCGTTGCGGGACGGTCTTCCGCTATGCGCAATACACCCTCATGCGGTTGCATTTTGATCGCCTGACAACCCTGACCCTTTGCTACGAAAACGTTCGAGATTGATGCCGACAGGGCTAGACGATACCGCTTCCCACACGAAAGCGTTTGAACCGTCGTTTACTGTCCGTTGCTGGGTTTCCCGTTGACTGCGAGTCTCCTCTTCTCCAAGGAAAAGAACTAGCACTCGGAACGAAGACTAGATACTCACAGCTCTCACGGCGCTTCTCGGCCATTCCTCCTCATCCCTACCCTCGACTTGAACCGCAACTTGCAACCAAGCCCTCTCCAGATCCACCGTCTCAGTACCCTCCGCTTTGCCCTCGGCCTTGACAAAGCTTCCCCTTGGCGGCACGACTCCCCCGGTCCCGAGCCGCAACGCTAGAGCATAACTAGCGACATCTATGTCGGTCTCAACGGTTCCGTAGGTGACGAATGACGGTGTTGCGCGTGTAGGATCGACGAGGCGCCGATGGAGGGTGTATGCGGTGTGAGAGGGCACGGCGGAGGCGAGGGTGAGCGTTAGGGCTGCGCAAATGGTCAGGAGCTTCATTGTTGCGGGAATAGGAAGAATGGTAGACGGGATGGAGAAGGATGGGTGGTTGGATGAAGCTTGAATGCCGAGGTAAAGACAGCATAAACGCTCCAAAAGGGACAAATAGTAGACGCGCGCTTACCGCGCTCGGCCCGAGGGGCAGCCCAAATGCAAGTCAGAAACCACATCGCCATTAGACTGCAGTTTCGTGTCGAGATAGCCATTCTGCTTCCCCGGGCTTTGTTAACCACCATGTCGTCCCACGAAGCTAGTGCACCAACAGACCAGCAGTCGACGGATCGGCCAGCGAAAAAAAGAGCAAAATTCACGCGGACCCGAGGCGTGGGGTGTGAAACCTGTCGACGGTACGTACTCCTGTCTCTTTCTCTTCCATCACTCGCTAATACTGTCTACGATCTTTAGACGAAAAAAAAAGTGTGCAGGAATTGACGCAATCTTCAAGACCTGCCTAGGATGTCGGAAAAACGGACTCCTCTGCCTTCCCTGGGGATCGGAACATCCGCACTACCCGGGCAACGAGGCGCAGAATACGGGGAGGAGCGGGAGTTTGGTCTCCCATGAGCGAGGGGAGAGGTCTGGCACGCCCGTGAATCTGCAGTGGGAGCTGCCTTCAAGAAGTGTTCCGCCACCTCCAACTGCCGTTCTGAATCATCAACCTGTTCAAAACTTCAACCCACCTCAATCCGTCGCAACGGAAATCTCCCTTCCACCAGCCCAAGCGGCGCCACTACCAATATCCCAAGCCGATCCAGACTACGACCCACAGGCGACATATCCCGGTCTGGATGAACCAATGTCTCCAAATACCGCGGCGATCTGGATGGCGTTGATCCAGTATACGGAGCCGGATGCGCATATGGCGCAGACGAGTGGGCAGGCCATGTTGGGGCAGAATGAGACGGGTCAGCATCAGATGCCGTATCCGAATGCGCAGGGAAATGGGTATGGGATGATGGGTACGGGCGTGGCGTTGGCATCAACCGATCCGCAGGGACAGGTGAGTCTGGAGTTGGTCTCATGGGCGTCACTGACTGCTATCAGGCTTCAACAGAGGAATTGACCATGGAATACGGCAAGTCCGGACTATACACACCGTCCCATGCGTCACTGATCGCCCCTCGCAGCTCTCGACCCGCGCACGGATCTCCGTAAACACCCGCACACACAGCAACTCCTCAACCTTTACCTCGAGATCGCCGACTGCTGGCTCCCGACCTTTGCGCCGGGCTCGAACAATCCCATGCGGGCCGCGGTGGACAGCCTACACAACTCCCCCGCGAGCGTTTGTGTACGATCCGCGTTGGCTTCTGCATACATCCGGTGCGTGAAGCCAGAGGATCGGAGGGACAGGGGCGGGCGGGAGCCGTTGCCGCGGCCGTTGACGGTTGATCTGGAACGGCTGTTTATGGATACCGGGATCAGCTCGATCTCTGCGAATCCGCCGGATTTGAGCTTGAGCAACAAGTTGTGGTGTATCATTGATCTCCGTGAGTTGCCCGTCATTCGTGTGCACGAATCGCGGACTGACCTTGTGCAGAGCTCTATTATTTTACGCATTCCTCAGCGTTTCAGGGAATGGAGGTGATGAAGATGGCGGCGGATATCATTCATCAAGAATTCGGAGAGACGCCCGAGTTGGTCGTGTCGCTGTTATACCGACAGCAAACGTTTGGCGCGAGGACTTTTGCCCTCGGTGACATCAGTCGCTGTCTCCTGGACCGCGGCGAGCGTTGCATGTGAGTCGCGGAGCCGTCCGATCCCGCAAAGTTGCAAGCGCTCACCTGCCTGGATAGCTTTGATCTGATCGGGAAAAACGATGACGATCCCCATATCCCGGCCTCCATGGCGCTCGGCGCGAACGACTCGAACTGGATATCAGGCAACGCCTGGCTCGGCCAACCGATGAGCGTAGCCTTGATGATCGCGTGCATCGTTGATCTCGTCGCGGACATCAAGGATGCCGAGGCAGAGGGCGTTCGGTGGACCGAGGGATTTATGGATAGGGCGTTTGCAATTGAGCAGAGGATACGGAAGAAGGATTTTTCAAGGTCAGTTGGGGATGCAGGCGTGGGTGAGCCACCGATCGGAGTCGTGCTTGGTGATCTCTGGAAAGCGGTGCGTCGATTGGAAGCGTGTTCGCTCGGTGCTGATGGTTCTGCCTGCAGACCGCATTGACGGTCCTCTACCAATCCGTGTTCAATTATGGCCCGCTACATCCCCACCTCCGCCAAGCACTCGCCGAGATGCGTCGAACGCTCAACATCATATTCCAGTATGGATTCCGCTCCCCGCCGCCATCACAGCTGCCGCACTTGTTTGGCTATCTTTCGTGTCCCGTCTTTTTCGCTGGCACGCTCGCCGTCACGCCCGAGGACAGACAGTGGGCGCGTCGCATGATGGAGCGTCTCGGCCCGGAGCAGGTATGGAAGGATAATCTTGCGTTGCTCGAGGGCGTATGGCGCGAGATGGATGACCGGGGCTGGCCCGTAGACTGGTACGAGTATATGGTCAGGAACAAGCTCTGGGCGGGATTCTATTAGGTAATCTCGCCAGCCAGCAGGCCGGCGGGTTCGCGTCGGAATCGGAATCGCGTCATGATGACGATCGAACGGCGTTGAAATACCTGGTACGGTCGATGCCTTATATAATAGACGTGGACGTTGCGATTCGGTTGTATCCTTTGTTTCCCAATTATCAATCATGTCGTCTCATCTCCAGTTCCTCGTCGGCTCATACACCACCTCGGTCGCCCTCGTCTCATTCGACCCAGACTCCAAACGACTCGCACGTGTATCCAGCTCGGCCGTCGGTCCTTCGCCAACATGGGTTGAAGCCTCGAAAGTCCCCGCGCTCGCCGGCAAGGTCTTTTACGCCGTCAACGAGATGGCCGGAAAGATTGTCAGTCTCGAGCTCAAGGATGATAAGCTGCACGTCGTCGGAATGGGCGTCACCAAGGGGGATCCTGCGCACGTGCTCGCGCTGAAGGACGGAAGTGGAGTCATCGCTACCAATGTGAGTCCTGCTCATGTTCGAGAGGCCCGCCGTTAACGGACCGACACAGTACGGCGGCGGCTCAGCGATCTTTTACCCAGTCGACCCGGAAACCGGACACTTGCCCGCCGCACCCACCGGAGCACTCGCAACCCTCACCCCGTCCTTCCTCGCTTCCCACCCGCCCCTGTTGAACTTTACCTTTGCGTACCCTCACACCGGGCCCGACAAGGGACGTCAGGAAGCGTCGCACCCGCATCAGGCGCTTGAGGGGGATCAAGGGCTCGTCTATGTTCCGGATTTGGGAAGTGACAAGATTTGGATCATTCGGAGGGCCGCGAATACAGAGGGGTTGGAGGTGATTGGGGAGATGAGGTTGCCTGGTGGCGCGGGACCTCGACATGCGGCATTGTCCCCCGATGGTATGTCCTCTCAAAGCTTTCTTTCTCCCTCCCTAACAACATACCGCGCAGGAAAACACCTCTATGTCCTCACCGAGCTCTCGCACGAAGTCTTTGTCTTCCCGACCCCCTCGCCCTCGCAACTCGGCACGGACTCCATCCCCATCGAGCCCGTCACATACGACGGCTACGAGATCGTCCCGGACGAGATCCCGCGTCAGTTCAGGAAACCGATGAACGCCGGAGAACTCATCGTCAGTCCGCTGAGTGGACGTACCCTCTACGCCTCGAACCGTGGCCAGGTCGACTTGAACTCCGAGATTCCGGCGGACGCCAAGGGAGATGGGATCGCGGTGCTTACGCTTTCCGAGGACGGGACCAAGGTTGAATCGCATACCATCGTTCGAACCGGGACCAACTTTATCCGGGGGATGGGCGTCACCAAGGATGGACGATGGTTGGCTACTGTCGGGCAAAAGGATGGGAATGTCGAGGTGTACGGATGCGCGGGTGCGCGAGGGGAAGAGTTGGTGTTGACCGCGAGGCTGGAGGCCGGGGATGAGAACGGATTGGGTGTTACGTTGTTGCCCACGGACGTCTTGTGGTTCTGATTGGACACGTATAGAGATGCATAGAGTTGGAATCCTTCGAAACTGAATCTATGCAAGACACTACATGATGAAATACTACGGGCAGAGTCAATCCGGCGGAGGTTTGATAATCAACCCTGGATACCCTCCGGCAAACGCTTGTGTGGTCAACGGCTTGGTCTGGCCATACCTATTCCTAAGTGAAACTGTTCCCGAAATTCAGATATAAAGCTGTATAAAAAAGGGAGCCATAAGGCTCTGCCACGAGCACTTTCTCCGTGGTTTCCTTCTACTCACCTTGATCCAAATGACGTCTCTCGTTTCATCCTCATCGCTGTGGATAGGGATCCACCCCGGTCTCGCCTCGCCTCACGATGATTCCATCTTCTCCTCGCTCAATGGTATCCCTTATGATTCTCGGATCGATCCCGTCATGGAACGTAAGGTGGAAGTGCTTTGCTGAATGTCCGTGTCTACAGATTAGTCGAGGGATGAAGTGAGCAGGGTGTTACCAGGAGGCGCCAGGAGGAAACTGTGGTAGTGGACGTTGTCCAGCATCTGAAAGAAGAGCTAGCTTCTCGATACAACGTGAGAGTAAACAGTGTCGTTCAAATTGCGAAGACTTCGTGCATTAGAGCAAGTGTAGAAGGTTTCGGCTTTTGGAAACAGGTATATACTCGAGCATTTCTTCTTACACGATACCCCTAGGTCGGCCAAAGGAACGTGCCATATTTCAGTCTAGGAAGTCTTTGCTCTATTTGATATGATCGAACAAGCCCCAAGTGTAGTCAGTATGATCTCTACTGGAAATGAGTGATCTTTAAATGAGTCCTTTGCCTCATCGAGATTCAGGCGTTGACCCCAGGCATCAAGCTCACGCGCATCCCGACGCTTCCACCGAGTGAATGCACAAAAGATCAAGACAGTCGCATCGATGGTGGCGATTGGGCAATGCCAACACGCCGTTACATAGAGCTTGGGGCGGCGCAATACGACACTTGACATATGGCCCTGTCCTACTACATTCGTCTCATGAATGTGGTATCCTTTATGACCTTCCTCCCCTGCTTCCTTTCTCTGTCAGCGTGTTTCAAGGGGATGCTACAGGTAGTTGACCGGAAACGAATGCGGCCGTGGATTCATATAGACAGCAGCCTCGCCTGTGTGATTTTGTTCGTTTGCGCTTTCTTTCCACCAAACACTTGCAAGTGCTCATTCCGAGAACACTCTCTCCACGAACATGCCTACTCAAGCCGAGCACGACGACCAGGCTGCAATAATTTACAGCGGGAGCGGACGCGCCGGTAGCCTTTTCAGTATGTATTCGAGTAGGTTGACGGACGACGCTGCGCTGACAAACCGCAGGTGCAGCCAAAACTGAAGACAGCGAGAAAGGTGACGGGGACAATTCTTCGTCGGCGGAAGTCAAGGTTTCGACGTGCGCTCCGCCGCCGCGCGTCCCGACACCTGTCCAGCAAACGATATCGATACAAGAGACCTTCGCGGACGCACTGGACTTTATGGCATTGGGTTCAGAGACTGCTTTTTCCCCTGAACATGCCAAGCAAATGGCTTTGCGCAAATGGCTTCTTTACCTGCACGACAGCATTCTGGAAAGTGTCAAGGATCTCAATGAAAGGCGCCTCCCTCTGCGGTACCCGGGCCCCTCTGATCCAGTCAAAGGAGCCAGAGATGCGATGATTCATGTCGAGAAACTGCTATCATCCGGTGTCATCTATGATCTCCCAACACGACGCAACTTTATGTATCACCTTATGGAACGCCGACCGATGTACCTCAAGAACATGCTCTATCTGTCCTTCATGCTTTCTCAAGGCATGAACCTGTATAGACGTCGCACACCCGAAGGGAAACCGGTACACAAGACGGACGGAACACTGCGCACTATCATCAAATTGGCCGAACAGGTGCAGGGAGTCGCAAAGGGGATCGAACTGGAAAGGGAGCATCAATTGCTTGCTCTATGTGCAGCGGTTGTGCAACAGGCCCAAGCGAAAGGTATCGATCTGCGACCAGCTTCTCCTCACGCCATTCGCTGCGCCTTGGAACAAGCCAAGATTGTTGGCGCAATGAAGACGGATGTCATGTTTGGCGTGCTCGATTCGTACCTCATGCGAATCGATCGGTGTGACATTGGGTCTGACGGGCTGCGAAAGGGTCAGGTTGTGGATATTTGCAAAGATTTGCAAGAGGATGTCAACATCCATTGTGGTCTGGAAGTCAATATCCATGTCTGAAAGGCGCGGCGTTTTGCCAGTGAATCGTTGTATTGTCGGAGGGCTCGCGTCTGTATCATCATTGTATCGCATTATTCCAGGATATTCACATCGCCCACAGCGCGTTCGCTGACCAGACTCTTCTCGGCACAACCCATGGCGACATTGGCGACGCGATCAATCTCGCTCGCCCAATCCCTGCCGTTGATTTGCGCCAGCAGGCCGCCGACAAACGAATCGCCTGCGCCGGTGGTCGACACGATGGAAGGCAAGGTCTTTGCCGCATAATGCGCCAGGATAAGCCGCCTTGGCTTTCCTGATTCTGTGACGAAGTCGTGGAAGACTTTTGTCGACGCACGGTCTGTAATCATTCCGCTCGCCGCCGAGGCCGACTGTACGCCCAGATAGACGACCCCCTTGTCGCCGCACTTGAGCCAGGTGTTTTCGACCCATGGCAACAAGCTGACCATCATTTGCGCCACACCTTCCTGCGCGATCCATTCCTGTCCGCTTTTCTTGGCAAGGCGTTCGACACTGGTTCGCCAGTTCTGATCGAGTTGCAGCGAGTCGATACACGCCCACCAATGGTCCGTGTCCAAGAGGCCCTTGCCGCGGAGCGCGTCGTATAGTGCCTTGAGTTCTAGGTTGTTGGGCGTGTAGTGCGTGATGAGCGGCCGTTGGTTCGGCGTCGACTTATGCTGCTGGATCGCAGGGAGAATGCGCATCATTTTCGGCAGCGACGTGGGATCATGGACGACCGGTATCTCGCGACGGTGGCATTCCTGCAAAATCTCGGCCATGACGCCGGAAGTCAAGTTGGCATCGAACGCTACCGTCTTGGGCTGATGCCTGTCCAGCGCATCGAGGATCTACAAGTATGCGCCTCAGCTTACGTCCCCGCGAACCAGCTGGTCCACTCACATCTCGCGTGGTGATACTCTCAACGATATCCATATCCGCCACACCGACAACCAGGCCAGCCTTGTCATCCAAGATCAAATTACACACCGCCGTCCTTGTTCCCCCCTTTCCCGTCAACAGTCCATCCGTTCGCATCCCAGCGTTCTTCATCTCCCGATCGAGAATCAACCCAAATGAATCCACCGCCGTTTCACCACCGACATCCTGCGCCCCGACAGCGGAAACCAACATCACTTTCCCGCCAGACAACCGACTCGCACACTCGGCAATGTTCCGTCCGACTCCACCGGGCGTGAGATTGAGTTGACCCGGAGCGGTGGAATGCATCGCGGAGGAGACGTCGCCAGATCTGATGCGAGAAGTGATGTCGATTGCTGCCGAGCCAAAGACGAGGATTTCCGGCGGAGCGTTGGAGGCATGGGCCGTTGGTGAAATGGGCGGGATCATGGGAAGGTCTAGGCCTGTATGGAGAAACTGATGGTAAGCGTCAATACGTATTTCCTCGCCGAAACGCTGTTCACTCACGCTGCCCGCCGCGGGACCACGCTTCAAGGCATTAAGCTCCGCCGCGATCCTCCCCCCGATCCTCGCATTGTTCTCGATCAACGCGATGTCTGGACCCCCGCATCAGCCACTATACCTTGCGCGTCCAGAGCCAACTCACTAGATTCCAAAGCCTTACCCCGCGTCAACTCGCCCACCCGCTTCAACAACCACGGCGTGACCTCTTTTCCCCGTTTATCCACACCTTGCTCGATGGATTCGCGGACGGCTTGTTCGACGGCTTCTTGAATAGCGGCGCCCTGGGCGTGGTATTGCGGAGGAATGGGGCATGCGAAGAGCTGTGCTTGGGGTGTTGGCAAGGAGAGGGAGGTGTCTGTGTTTACAGAGTGATTAGTAAGGCTCTGAGCATAACAAGGTGACTTACGGAGGAGTCCAGCGGCTTCGGCGGCACTCTTGACGAAGAAGTTGGACTGCGAGGATGTGTCAACAGCGCCGCACGCACCCGTATCTCCCACACGTACCTTGAAGCCCGACTTGGGACTATAAAACGCCGGGAAATCATCCGTCTCCCCGACGGTCGTTACATTCACTCCCAACGTTTCCTACACCGGCATCAGCACCCTCCTTCCTCTTCACCGACAAGAAAAGAACTCACCAACACCTCCAACGTCAAGCCGAGATCCAAGATACTCTTCGCACCGGCGCAAACGACACCCATCGCGGTCCGTCCCAACTCGTGCAAGTCGGCGGAAACATCCATACTCCTCTCGGCGCCCCGATGCACACCTCCGATCCCGCCCGTGACAAACACATCGATCCCGACGTGCCTCGCGAGCATCATCGTTCCCGCCACGGTCGTCCCGGCGTCCATACGCGCATACAAGCCCCTCGCCAAGTCGCGGCGAGACAGTTTGATGCTCTTTGCGTTCACTGCCGGGTCCGAGAGGCGCGCCAGTTCGGCCGGGGTCAGGCCGATGTGGATCTTGCCTTGGATGAGGGCGATCGTCGCGGGGATGGAGGATTGTTCCCTGATCAACGCTTCGACGGAAAGGGCACATTCGTAGTTTGTCGGGTGGGGCATGCCTTTGCGCCAAAAGGACGTCAGACAGTGTTGATGATGCGCTCGGGAGAGATGCTCACCGTGTGTGACGATGGCCGTCTCGAGCGCGACGACGCCCTTTGAACCGGTCTCCAACGCATGTTCTACTTCGGGAAGAACGCGCAATGTATCACCCTACGGAGCATCAGCGGAGTTTGCCGCCTCTGGTGAACGAAGAACATACCCATGCTGCTTTTGCTTTTGCGAGCGTGGACAGTGCCCGAATGGGATGGGCGGGTTTGGTGACGAGTCGCAGCATGGTTGGCGGATTGGAATGAAGCAGAGGGCCTAGTGTAGGAAGATGATTTGCTCTATTTCAAGCGGGACGAAGGAGAAAAGTGATCGAACATTGCCGGTCCGGTATGCGACTGAGTGGAGGCGAGCATCCGGCGACGAGCTATGAGGTTATAGCAAGTACGACAACAATCCCAAGTTGCCTGCTATCCCGGTAGCCAACATGTCGCAGCACGATCTTGCTACCGCTCTCGTGCTGGTTACAGATCACATCAATGCACGGCACACAACCCTCTCTGACTCTCCACCAATCCCGACACGCCAATCTATCGATGCAGCACTCTCCGCACTTCCCTCCGAAATCCCCCCTGAAGGCCTCGGATTGGACCAAACAATCAAGCATCTGATAGATGATATCACCCGGGGTCTGCTACAGGGTCATGCGGGCTCACGTTTCTTTGGCCTGGTGACGGGTGGAGTGACGCCGGCGTCGCAGTTGGCCGATATCCTTGGAAGCTCTTGTACGTTCCCCCTTTGCAGTTCCAATCGCTTGCTCAACTCCGCGAAAAGATGACGAGAGTCTGCAAATCAACTTTCCCGTAAGCCCCTCTTGCTCACTCCTCACCTCTGCTGAACCGCGGGAAAGGACGCGACCATGGCCGTCGCACTCGAGCAAAGAGCCCTCGACATGGTCCTGGACTTGCTTTCCATTCCCCGGGAGACATTTCAGGGGAGAACAGTAACGACTGGCGCAACCGCAAGCAACATCATGGGACTCGGTACGTCCCTCCCTACCGTTCCTCTTTCTTTGCCTTACTGACTCCGTATGAAGCATGCGCGCGTGACGCCCTCCTTCTGCAAAACCCCCGCCTCCCTCCCGACTACAGCATCGCCGAGCACGGATTTCCCGCCCCCATCGCTTCCGGAGTGCCCGCGATCAAAGTCCTCACGGTCAAGGCACACGGGTCTATACTCAAGGCCGCTGCAGTGACCGGTCTGGGAAGGGCGAATGTGAGGAATATACCGGCCGCCAAGAGGGGCCAGGGGGATCTATGGGGTTTAGGGTTTGATCTGGAAGTGCTGAAAGACGAGTTGCAACATGCGATGGAGGTCGGGCAGGGGGTGATTGTCGTGGTGACGTTGGGCGAAGTGAATACGGCAAGTGCTTTCCCAAGGGGACATATATCATTCACCCTTACTGGACTTCTGGACTTGAGATAGGGAGGTTTCACGCCGGATATCAAGCGTATCTCCGAGCTGTGCAAATCTCACCGCGCATGGCTACACATCGACGCCGGTGAGTCCTCCCCTTCTGGATAACTCAATCAGAAGACTGATGTTGCGCCCAGCCTTCGGCGGGTTCGCGGCGCTCTTGCCGCGGTATGCGTATCTTTCAGAGGAGATGGCTTTGGCGGATAGCCTGACGTTGGACGGTAAGTCTCGTTTAGTACACAGGTCTCCGCTCGAAAGCTGATCGCTGCTTGGGTAGCTCACAAATGGCTGAATGTGAGTCCCTATGTACGCATAGTCCTGAGATACTGATGGGATGCGTTTACAGGTTCCCTACGATACAGCAATGTTCTACACCCGCCACGCCTCCGACCTCCAACGCACATTCGGCCCGTCCCCGCGTCACGGCACCCCTGCGTACCTCCAGGTCCACTCCGCCCCCGCCGAAACCCCTGACATCCCTCGCGAAGTACAGGAGCTCCGATCATGGCATGCGGGCCTGCCGAGTCCCTTAAACTGTGGGATTGAAAATTCGAGGAGGTTTAGGGCGTTGCCGTTGTATGCTGGGTTGATGGAACAGGGCAAGGCGGGGTACACCGGTGAGTCCGCTTATCCGTGGAGGTAAGGAGGGGCTGATGAGTGGGTAGATATTGTCGCGCGGAACTGTGCATTCGCGCAGCGGATTGCAGGGTGGATGTCGGATCCCATCGAAGGCGGACGATGGTACACCGTCATCAATATCGAAACAACAACGGCTAGTCTACCACTCAATATCGTCCTCTTTCGCGCGAAAGAGGAGACGCCATTCCCGCCTAGCGACAGCACATCGACGCCGCGCTTGTTGCACGCGATCAATAGTCAGCGACTCGTGTACGTTACCGCGACGAGCTGGGATGTTGTGGGGGCTTTGAGGATCGCCGTGTCCAATTGGCGGACGGGACTGGAGGGGAATGGGGATTATGAGGCGCTGGTAAAGGCGCTTAATGGTGCCATGGGAGGGCAGTGAGGTGGAAAAGTCCAACGATTGTTGAGCCACTTTATTGCTTTGAGTAAGAGTTTCCATCATAGACAATGGTACAGCCCTCATTCAATCAAGTATAAGAAATTTTGTTGGAAGCTCGAGTCTCATATACATATACAGATTGGTCGGTTGATCATCTATCGTTTGATCATTGCTTCGACGATTCTTTCCTGCACTATGACATCGCCGACTGTGCGGATGTTCCAGAGTGACCCGGTCCCACAGACCACCTACGTGCAGACTTCAAGCCCTCAAGGTGCCTTTTTGCGACTCATTCCCGTCCGAGGGATGAGCATCATCGGCATCACGGCTGCAACACGCCTCATTGATGACATGTAGTGAGTTCAGAATCGATGCCTAGCTATCCGATTACAGTAAGATGATGACTGCTCCGCCCTCTTCAGCTACAGCGCCGTCACCATCGCGCTTCCGACTATCCAGACGGACCTCGAGATCTCTGCAGCTACGTTGCCCTGGATTTTGAGCGGAGTCAGTCGGGCATCATTCCATTTCACTAATCACTAAGACGACATGCTGATCCGTCAAACGTTCCTGAAGTACGCTTTGACCTACGGAGGGTTCCTCCTCCTCTTCGCCGCCGTATCGGATCACATTGGCCTTCGCCCCGTCTTCAGTCTGGGCGTGCTCTGGCTCAGTTGCTGGTCCCTCGCAGCCTCGTTCGCACCCTCCGCCGTGTTTCTGATTGTCGCAAGAGCAATGCAAGGAATCGGAGCGGCCGCGACAGTCCCGGCGGCGATAGGGCCGATCGGCGTCGTCTTTCAAGGCCAGGCGCAGACTATCGCAATGGCTTGTTTTGGAGCGGGAGGTGCGGTTGGGTGAGTTCTCAAAGGGAGATATGTTGGTGCTAGTGTGTCTTGCCACTGATGCTACCGTCACATTGATCGTAAAGCTGGGTGTTTGGACTCTTTTTGGGTGGAATCCATTCTGGCACACCGGGATGGGTGGGCATCCATCGAACCACAGTTTTCTGTAATCACTGACGACCAATTGTGCCACACCTAGGAATACATCTTCCGCATTCTCTCTCCTATCACGGCGCTTCTTGCTGTTGCGGCTTGGTTCGCCTTTCCAAACTCCTCACAAACAGGTCCGCGCCGGAAGCTTCTGGAGATGGATATAGCGGGAACCTTTTTGATAACATCGTTAGTAGAACGCTTCATCTCGAGGATCCGCTGATGCGACCTTTAGTTCGACAGAGCCTGTATCCTGCTTGTTTTCGCCCTTTCGACTTTCGTGATAGAGGGCTGGAAAACAGTCAGTCATAGCGTCGAAGACTGGTCTGCAACAAGCTAATCCCCGGTTGCTGCAGGCGACGGTAATCGCTCCTCCTATTATATCAATCTTCCTGTTTCCAGCGTTCGTTTACTTGGAGAACAAGGTACAACACTTTTGATCACCTCTGGAACACACCTGAACTAATCCGTCTGTTGTATATAGGCAAAACATTCCATCATGCCTCTCAGCTTGTGGTTTCTGCCGGGCTTTTCAGCTATCATGCTCACAGGACTGGCATTCCATGGGTGGTAAGTCCCTTGAATCGCGCAATTTCGTTCCAGGCTGAGTCCCACGCAGGTGGGGGACATTGGTTTACTACATAGTCCTGATCTCCCAAGAGGTTTTGGGCCTGTCAGCGGTGGAAACGGGAGTTCGCATCATTCCGTTCAGTGTCCTCGGTATGCGAGAATAATAGAACGGCATCATGGCACATCCTGCTCACACCTTGCCGGTGCGTCTCAGGCTTCTTTGTCACGTTGCTCGTAAGGGTCGCGCTGAAGTACTGTTCCGTCAAGTCACTCGTCATTGTCGGCCTAGTTGTGGGCGCCTTTTCCGTCTTCCCTTCTACGATGGCCAGGGCATCGGACAGCTTCTGGACGGTAAGCCGTTATAGCTACATTCCAACCGGCACCCACTTGAAAACGAGTTCACCACAGGCTGTCTTTCCGGGCGCTATGATGAGCTCCTTCTGTTGTTCAGTCGTGTACAACGCGCTGGCCATCGGTTTGGTTGCTTCCGTGCCAGCGGTTGTCAAGGGTCTCGCCGGTACCTATCAGTGGTGTTGCGATAACTTGATAGCCGCGACTGATTCCCCTCGTGTTAACGTTCCAGGTGGACTCATCACTACCGCTTTTCAGATCGGCTCTGCTTTCGGACTTGCCATCTGTAGCATTCCTCAGCATGCCGTGTTGACCCGTCATCGGAAGGAAGAGACGTTCAGCGACGAGGAGAACCTGCTTACGTCATTTGCGGCAGGACTATGGACGTCCATGGCCATGGCGGTGACTGCACTGCTACTTGCTGTTTGGGGCTTGAAGTGGGGTATTCGACCAAACCAGCGGAAAGAGGTGGTGGCGCAAAACGCTGAAGTACCGAAAGAAGGCGAAGAGAAGGTTTGAGGGCAGGCGTGCGATACCTTCCTATCCTAATGAAATTGCACATTCCTGCTGGAATCAAACGTCAAACCTAGAGCTACCTAGGGGAACAGGGACCGACTCTCGACGGGTTGATCGATGTCGGAAGGACATGCATGCGTTTCATACGAGGCTACAACACCGAAGACAACGGGGTTTGCACATGCTATCATCTTCCCGGCATCATCAGATTGAAGGCGTTTTGCAGTTTGTCCGGAGGCTTGTTGGGTCTTGTCGAGATTTGCTTCGGCTTGACCCGCGACTTGCTGGCTTGTTTGCTGAGATTTGCTTTCGCAGGCACTGCACCGCGAGGCTTGCTTATATTCGGCGATACCTCAATGACTTCGATCTCGTCATCGCTGATGGTTATGGAATCACGCCCTCGCAGGCACTGGTCGATATGTTGATTCAGCTCAACGTTGGTGGTACCGCTTTTCAGAGTCGAAGTGCAGACGGGGCACATCACCGGATCTTTCAAGCCATGTGTGAGATTTTTGCGGAGTTTCTTGTGAGGTGATTCGGTCCGAGCTCTTTGACGTTCCTCGTCGACGGATGCCGTTTCGCTTGTCGCTCTAGGTCGTTTGGACTCGGACAGGAACTGCAGAACCGTCAAACACGTTCGCGGCTTGGATTGAGCGATCGACTCACCTTGTCCAGCCCTCCCTGCAGACCTTGTAGATCCTTCAGATGGGTCATGCGAATGCCTAAAAGCCTAATCTTCAAGGGAAACTCCTTCTCCAACAAGTCCTTGGCATGCTGCGGAAGCGTGAGCAAAGTCCGTACAGAAGGATGGACGACCTACAGGATATATATCTACTGCCGTGTTGACATATTTGCTCAAGGAGGCCTGTCTGGTCTTGACTGCGCAAAGGTCAATGCGACGCAAGTTGGCACAATCGATGAATCAATTTACCCTCGTAGGTGTGAGTCTATGACAAGGGCATTAGTCCCCGTGGCCGAAACTTTCCCTCTTGACTCTCACCTTGAATTTTACGCAAATACAGCGCCCTGCGAATCCGGTCCTGGCCAGATCCCGCTCAAGCTCGTCTGCAATGTGTTGCAGCGTATCCAGAATGTCCGTTTCGTCCGATTTGTCGGAAAAGGTCCTGTACCGCACGTCAGCTCAGAACCATTGAATCCACCGGACTGACCTTTCGCACCCCACACTCTTCCGCTCTTCCCGGCGCCCGGGCTGTACAATGTTACTCCCGATTCCAAGATAAGCCTTGAGGAGCGACTCGAGGCCAAGGTAGTGATCCATGAGATTGATCATGGCCCGATGTGTGTACACGTCACCACATGTCTCGACACCCATACTCGTCAAGATCCTCTCTGCCACGCGTCCTATACCGGGAATACGCCTAATCGGCAGGTCCCTCATGAAAGCCCGCACGACTTTCCCATCGGACTCAAGTTCGAATTGTCCGTTTGGTTTGTTCTTATCGCTGCAGATCTTGGCTAGGACCTTGTTGGGCGCGATTCCGGCGGAGATGGTGAGACCGGTTTCTGCTTCGACGTCTGCCCGAAGCTGCGAGACGACCGCCTCGGCGGTCATGTCGTGTGAGGTCATGTACGGCGTGATGCTGCACGGAAATCAGTAGCTGCAGGATCGGGCTCTCATGGAAGCTTACTTTAGGTATCCTTCGTCGAGGCCCGCCATCGCAAGATTCTCGTCATACTGCACGCGTTCAGCCGAGAAGTCAATAAGATTGAATACAACTTACACGCGATAGTACGTCGATGACTTTCTTTGACGCCGCAGAGTAGTCCGCAAAGTTGTTCTTGACACTGTCAAGCAGGTCAGCAGAGACTCTTTCAGAGGTCCTTGAATACCCACAATATCAAGTGGGGACACAGCTTTTTGGCAATGAATCCTGCCATTCCAGATCGCACACCATACTTCCGCGCTTCATACTGCCATGTCATGTCAATTTCCGATCTCGAGCCACAAATCCAATACTTACAGATGCGGTCGTACACACACCTCCTCCTACAGCAAAAGCTTTGCCTTTGAGCGAAGGGTCTCTGTTTACCTCGACGTTTGCATACTGCCGCGGATTTAGCTTAGTAGCGAGGTTAATGCGTAATGACTCACGAATGCGTCCAAGTCGACGTGAACGATTTTCTGAGTAAGGTCTCTGGTTGCTTCCAGTCGAGTGATCTACAAGGCATTAGGCGTTAGTGCAAAGCAAGTTGATGTCAAACCGACTCACCATCTCGTTGGCTTCCCTCTCCAGTTTCGGTAGACTCGCATGCTTGAGCAACTCCTCTTTCTGTGCGATCGTCAGCCCCACTTTTCAGCTAAGAGACCAAAGACCCACCTTCCTCATCAACGCCTCAATCCGCTTGTTGAGCTGTTCATTCTTCGCCTGCTCCCTTAAGAAGAACTTGGAATTCTTGCTGGCTTCCGCTATTATCCTGTTCACCTCTGCTTGATCCCTCGTCAAGCCTGATTTCATTACTGACTGCCCTGATAGATACCGCTGGAAGTCGGTTTCCTTCTTCGCTTGAGTAGAGACGGTGGCTTTGCGTTGATCTTGTTGTGCGACTTGTGGGGTCGGCAAGCCCGTTCCAGCGCCCTCTTCCGCCTCAGCCCTTGTAAGCTCCTCCAAAAACTCCTCGTTATAGTCCTGCACATCCTCGACGTCGGATATGTCGTCGAACTCGTCTGGCGTGTCTAGTGTCATCTTGGACGAGGAGGCGAAAGCGTTTGATGTCCGGTCCATCTTGCTGTGGATGCCTCGTGCGGCGGTGTCCGTCTCACCAGGCCGAATCCCCTTCAGATGTTGTGCGCGTAATCAAGGTCAGCAAGGGAACGAGAGTTCGGCTTGATCATGATCGACTCGACAGCGACATCAGGCAGCACATCATGCATGTTTCACAAATCGTAAACAGTACTGATATCGCTCGCTTTGCATCCGTTTACGAGCGCCAGAGCCGGCCGCCGTTCCTCCATTCAAATTCGCCACCGTCGTCCGTCATGACTTCCTGTGTTCCGCTTGCACTTGATGCGAGGCGTATAACGACGACTGACTGTCCATTGGGCATCGCTAGCATCGCATGCTCGAGCGTATTGCTCATTCCCTGGAAATTTACGGGAATTGCACATACTGTACGTCTCAAAGCGATTCTTCACATGTGCCGTCTGGCGTCTCTTGAATTCCTCCGCTCGCACAGTCTGTATTCAAGAGGAGACAAGCCTCAGGTAACACGAGTCAGGGAGCCGTAACGATCGGAAAAGAGGTAGCGCATCGTGGTCAAAACATGTGGACGTGAGTCCGGGGGTGTATCGCGTATTACAAGTCACACGAAAGGCATATAGTGGACGAAAGGATGGAAACGCAAATGACCAGCAATTGAAGACAACGCTAGGCTGAGCCAATGAGACGTGTCTTCTTACCCTCGAGCAGGCGGTTGAGGCGGATGATGCATTCTTCGCTGGACAGCTTCCGCGGTTTCTGGTCTTGCGGTGGTGTCGACCGGTTGCTCAGACCTGCTGACGGAGGAGCCGGAAGCTGGATTCCGGATGCGCGAAGTGTCCTCCAACGTTTGCCAATCCGCAGAAGTTCTGCGGCGTTCACTGTGTTCACCAGGCCCCCCCATGCGGAAAGAGGACTCTTGTTCCCGGACGCCATTCGAGCTGCTTGTTGTGTCGGATTGTCGAATTTGCACCGTAGAGTGATTATCACTCACAACTCGGGGGCCAGACTCTTCATTCGCGCTGGAATGAGAACTGCTTACATTAACGCTTCCACGGTGAGATGATAGCGAGTGGATTGCGGAGCCGAATCGAGGCAGGAAATGCCTTGGCGCGAACGGCGACTGTCTTCTTGTCAAAGTAGGCTGGCTCCTGAAGGCATTGAAATGAGCGGCCGACTGTCCCGCGGAAGGTGAGATTGCACGCCGAGACGGGCGCATGTGCGGATGTCCAATAGATTTATCTGTGTTTTGCAAGTCCCGATGTGCGACGTGACAGTACTGCTGCTGGAGCTGTGACCTTGGATAGAAAGCCGGAGGTCGCTGATCCGGTGGAAGATCCGCAAGAATTTCTGTTAAGGACTTACGAGAAGGCAGCATACTAGGCCCCCCTTGTTCGACAGTCACCCCTGGACGCGTTTCTGCTGCCACACCAATAACTGGCTCCAGGCAGCTGGCGTCTGTTTCATTGTCGGCCTCGTCCGTGTCAACATGATAACTGGTTGGAGGCGACGTCGGAACAGACTGAACTTGCGATATTGGTGAAACGCCTGCGGGAGTGACTGGCCACGAGATAGGAGGCGGAATCCAGTCCGGATCGTCGTCGATCCAACTTTCACCGTCTGGACGGTAAAGATACTCGGTGTTTGATGTTGCGCGTTTATCTGTATTCCCGACCGACGGCTCGGTGTCATCCGCAGACTCAGACCGCTGAATGGCGACACCTGTGTTCCGGCCCGGGTCAGGTCTAGATGCCTCAGCCTTCGACAATTCCGCGCACGGAGCATCAGCACCGACTTCAGATGGGGGGACTGGTCCGTTCCTCTTCTGCTGATGGATGTTGCTGGTGATGCGATTGACAATTCACGCGTCTGTCTGAAATTTCGATGCTTTGGTCCTGGATTGACCTCCTGGGCTAGAGGATGATGCCGCTGAGGAGTAATGGAAAGGAGAGTCCAACGAGGGCGGAGTGGGCCTGTCACGCTTAGCCTTCTTCTTCGGGTGGGAGGTGCTCTTCGACTCTGATGGCGGGGGTCGCACAGCAGCAATCACGAACATCTGCACGGATCTAGTATGAGTACCTCGCTTTCTCAGAATCGTCATCGACTCACCGCTCGAAGCCATGCCTTCTTCGCTTCATAGTCCATCTTTGGGTACATCGTTCTGTCCTCTTGGACATGACGCAGATTGTTCCAGGACATAGTGCCTTGGAAAATCCGGCAGATGTAGTCGTGGTATACCTGTGCTGCAGGAGTATTCTCTCCGGACACGAAAGTGATACCCACAAAGGGCCATGCTGTAAGGTAAATATCGTCCCCACGCTTAGTCCAGTACGGGTAGGCTTGCTAATACGGAACAGACATCAGTCGTTGAAGGTGGTCGCACGCCTGAATACTTACAGCGTTTCGACTCCACGGCTTGGGAATCTGGCATTCTCGAAGCCAGGGTTTGAGTTCGGTCTTCACGATGCGATGGATACCATGCATTT
Source organism: Naganishia albida (assembly GCA_001599735.1). Taxonomy (NCBI): domain Eukaryota; kingdom Fungi; phylum Basidiomycota; class Tremellomycetes; order Filobasidiales; family Filobasidiaceae; genus Naganishia; species Naganishia albida. The sequence goes on from BCHV01000006.1 coordinate 1,095,687, forward strand.
CGACAAGTTCCTCCATCGACAAGGAGGCCAGTACGTTGAGCAATTCCCCATCAATGCGAAGGAGTACGTCTGCGCATCGCAATAGAGGGTTCAGAGGACCTTGAATTTCCAGACCTGGGAACTTGAGCATCAAGTCCCGCACTGCTGTTTCCCTGATAGTACGGGACACAATGTTGTTGATCGTTGTTCGCAGATCAAGAGGAGTAAATGCAGTCGGATTGCGCGAAAAGTCGAGTTTCGAAGGACCCGTGGGAAAAGGAATAGAATCTGGAAGTACAACTTCCGAGGAGTAAGACAACCTTGCCAGACGTGCGTCTCGTGCTGCTTGGCGGGACGCCGTGTCATCCGCAAAAGGCGTCGCGCTGATAGGAGAAGAAGAGAAATCACAATGCAAGTTGACGTTTCGAGCCGGATTCGAAGCCTCCGAGGACCCTCCTGCTATTGTAAGTCTCAGAGCATTTGTAAAGCTGTTTCCCGGTCCCGACGACATGGCTGCTGAAGGTGTGGCGATGAATGGACAAGAGGTCTCCCGCAAGATCGTGGTGGAGGATGATCGAGGCGCACTTGGACCTGTTTGCGCCTTCTGGGATATCGTTCCAAGGTACCCGAGAGGTAGGTAGCTGATGGGTCCCTCGCTGGATATGACGGATGACAAGAACCGGTTCCTAAGACCGTATGTACCGGTTGATGAAGAGGTTGAACCAGGTTCTACTTGAGCCGACTCGAGTGCACCTGACGTAATCATCAGGACACGTGACTATTAACAAGAAAGCGCATTCGCGCTTAGATTTTTGTAGCGAGACACTGGCCAGCAGGATATAAGGCTTGCTTTCGTCGGCCTCCATTCTGTACTGCTTTGCCCCCTACAGGACTTCGGTCCCGTGCGGAACAGGTCACCCTTTTAAAAAGAGTAGTTTCCCATTGTTGCTCCGATTTGACTGACTGCTAAGCCGCAAGGCGAGCAGTTGCTCACCGGTCGTCGAGCGTCAACGGGTGCCTTGAGCATTCACTGTCATGGTGGGTCGAACATCTTAGTCCCCTTCTTCTTGCCTATACCCTCCGGGTGTGCTTTCTGATGGGAGCATTGGGTTTGAGGAGGGGCGGTAGTTCGTACATGTACTTTAAGTAAATGAACGTGTTGTAATCGATATTGGCGACTCTGTTGACTGCATAATCTCGCATTCTGCCTAGGCAGATCGCCAACCGGCAACTTTTCGTCATCCTCCTTCGTTGTGGTCTTTCTGGCATTCTGCAGACCAGGGAACTCAGCTTGGCATATGCTTCGCAGTGCTCAGGTTGATGTTCAATGCATAATCCAGAGATTCACAAATCCCCGAAGCTATGCCATACGATAAACCTTTATAGCTCATCCTTCCTCCTACTGCCCCTCGACGACGCAAAGACAGCCTCCAGACCTAGAATCGCTCTCAGCGTCACGGCCAGAGACACAGTGGACGGAACTCACCTTCTCTCGTCTTGTCAGAGATGGCAGACGGCATGACCACAGAGTATTCCACGTATAAATCACCTTGCGGTAATGGGCCATGCGGTGGCATCTATAGTATTCTCGTCAGTCCACGTCAACTTTAATGCTGGAATCCACTTACTCCTTCGCCCTTGAACGTCTCCACATAGCCTATAGACAAGGTTAGCCTCGAACAACTCCTGACAAGGCCTAAACGTACCTGGCTGCGTCGTCCCTGGCCGTTTTATCGACACCACATGCCCATCCAAATGTGTAATATTACGCTCAAACCCAAGCAACGCCTACCAGGACCGATCAGTAAGCGCACCTCGCCATCCGCCACCACAGACTCACCTCATCCACCGACAACACTTCCCTCCGATACAACCCCGCATCCTTCCGTCTCCACCCACCGGCCTCCCCTACTGCCGCGCGACTCCGCACCCTGATAATCACGTCCCCGGCTTCCCAGTCCGGACTCTCGTCCGCTTCACCCTCCAAGACCGTTTCCCAGCCCTCGGGCGCGCCTGGTGGAACGTCCACTTCCAGCGTGTTAGGGTGGGACATGGTTTTGGCGCCTTTACAGTGTGGACAGGCGCGGTGGATGACTTTGCCCTTTCCGGCGCAGGTGTTGCATCTGCGAACACTCAGATTAAAGTGTATGACCCAATTAAGTGCGATGTACTCACGTGGTTTGCATGTTGGTGAACATGCCTGGAAACACTTGCGCACGCTGGACGACCATTCCGCGTCCACCGCAGGTCCCGCATTGCTTGATATCACCGTCCGTCATGGCGCCTGATCCGCGGCAGTGATCGCAGAGGATCTGTCTCGGGACCGTGACCTGGACGAGACGTCAGAGCGGTTCGAGGCCTGTAAGAAAAGATGCTCACCTCGACGTGTTTTCCGTTGTACATGTCCGCCAAATCAACCTCCAACGTCGTCAACATGCTCGGCCCGCGTTTCTCCTGCTGCCGTTGCCCACCTAGAATGGACAATCAACATCGCTCCAAGCCCTTGCGGCACATCGATACATACCGAAGAATTGGCTGAACATGTCAAAGGGATTATGATGCCCGCCACCTTGTTTCTGAGCCTCATGCTGTTTCAAACCCTCAGAGCCATATCGGTCATAGATCGATCGTGTTTCCGTATCGCTCAAGACTTCGTAGGCTATGGCGGTGGACTGATCAGCAAGAACTCTCGTCCGTCTTCGAGATGATGGGAAGGCCTACCCTCGGAAATGGCGATAAACTTTTCCTCGGCATCTGGCGAAGAGTTTTTGTCTGGGTGGTACTTCCGGCTCAATTTCTGGTCAACAGCATATCAGCATAGCTGTCAATAGAGGTGAAAGACTACTGACCTTGTACGCTTTCTTGATGTCGCTCTCCGATGCTGCCTTTTTCACTATGGGAAGGTGAGTATGGTATCTCGACTGACATCTTTACACTTACAGCCCAGAGTCCCGTAGAGATCCGCTGCGCGGACTAAACACAGTGCGACGACGGCCATTGCCAGCTGGATCCAGCCGTTTCGAAAGAGCATCCTGGAAGGTGTATAGTCGCAGTGGATGGAGATGCAGCCTCCAAGGCAATGGTCAAGGGGGAAGCCAATGAAGGCGAGTGCAATCGGTCCTTGCGACGATGCAGGTGAGACATCCACGTCCAAAATCAATCTCGCTTTAGCATCCGCAGATAGCCTCCGTTCAGCTTGACCTTTCGGTCACGGATTGACGGTACCAAGTACAATGGTTACGAAATACAACAACCTTGACCGACGCTAGAGAGCCTACGCCAAATACTTCAGCAAGTTCTTGTCACTTTCATCCCTCTCGAGATACTACACGGCCAAAAATCAGCTTGACATTCCGGCATTCTTCCAACCTGACTCACCTCGCGCTCAATCAAGCTCTCCACCTGCGTCTTGATCGCCTTGACCTCTGGCTGAAACATATTCTTGACGGCGTCCACGACCTGATTGATCAAGTCCGGCAACTTGAGTGCTTTCTTGCCCTTCATGATGCGGACAATCTGCGCGTCGAGCGTCAAGTTTCGGTCCTCGAACACTTTTTCGTTGGTCTGCCGACTCTCTTCGGCCTATAGGATGCATTAGCATGGACAGAAGAGAAGGAGAGCGGTACTTGCCGTCATGTCCTGCTGCAGCTGGTTGATCTTGAACTTGACCCGATCCTCCCGAGTGAAACCGCCATTCCAGATAAACTTGTCGGTCGGGTCGACGTCTTTTCCCGGCGGACGCTTGACGAGCATTCTGGTCACTCTTAGTGCATAGAGTGACTGCAGTGTACGAATGAGCTCTTGTCGTTCTGAACAAACCCATCAGTACACGCCCAGCTCAGCGTAGCGTCAACATACCTATACCAGTCCGAGCGTAAATCTCCTCAAACGTCAACGACTTGGTATCGTTGAACTGCAACAGTACCATCGCTTGGAACAAGCTAACGTCAATCTCCTTGTTCCCCGCCGGGAATCGCGCTGTCATGGTGACCGTGCTATGCTGATGACGCCACGAGAGCACTCGGCCGGAGAAGGTATGGCCGTACCAGGAGGAAAAGTCGTCCAGTTGTTGTTGCATCTGGGAGAATGTCAGCGCTTGTCTATATATGGCGGAATAGAGCTCACATCTCGAGGGACGGATAGCTGTTCCCACCCTGTAGTCAATTGCTTATACCTGGAGAAGTCCGCTTCAGCTCCCATCCTGGTATCCCCTTCCGTACTCACGGAGGCCACTGTCCCTGACTGAGGACGTTGACGCTGAGGTTACTCGGCTGTTTGCCGTTCTTCATCCGCGCCTCGGTCCATTTCTTATTCATACTGAAAGACGCCGTCAGCGCTGGAAAGCAAGGCATCAAAGGACCCACTCTTCGGACTGTGCCAGATCCTTCATCATCGCATCCCCCGTCGTGAACTCCTCGCCGAATTCTGCAGAGAATGAGCTCCGCCTTGAGCGACCGAAAGAAGAACTGACCATGCTGAAGCTTCTTGACCATCTTGATCTCGTCCTCATTACTCGCCGAACGACCAGACAGCAACCGCTTTGCAAGCTGATTGATGTAGAATTCCTTGAAGATATCCTTGTCTTTTGTAAACTTGACGAGATCCACCATCTCGTCCATCTGTCGGTCCCATTCTTCGTCCGATTTCTGCCCTTGGCCACGTTCCATGAGCTTGTGCAGGTGCTTGGCTAGACACCGATCAGCACTCATTCCAACAAGGCTCAGGGGACACGCACCGATCAACTCGGCCGGAGCAGCCTTGCGCGTCTCCATTCCGATCTTCAGCCCATCCCGAACCTCGCCCTCCAACGCCAGCCGCCTCCTTGCTTCCTTGGTCTCACCCGCGGCGGTCTTGAATGCCGCAGGATTCGCGGGATCAGCAGGGTCGTACAGTGACGCAATGGACGAGTCGCAGAAGCGCTTGAACGTGAGTAGGGAGGGAACCATGGTCGCGTCGTTTTCTGGGTTGGAGATGAGCGCTGTCGCGTGTGACTGAGATTGGGTCAGCAGAAAGCAGCCGTCTGGACGTGAAAACATACCTTGACGTGCTCCGACAATGCCTTTCGAAACTCGGTGAATTTCTTGACACTGCTCAACAGCGTATACAGTCGCTTCAACGCCGGCACATCGGACGCATCCATCGCCTCGGTAAGCGCTGTAACCCGATTAGCACCCATCTCCAACTTTTTCCCGAGGCACTCACCTCTACCCGCAACTGGAACAACAAGCTTCTCCACAACGTCTTTATCCAACACTTCCTTTACCTGTTTCCACGCCTCCTTGGCCTTGGCCTGCACGGCGGACCCGTCAGGATTCACCGCGTTCGGCTGGAAAAGATACTCTGCCCGACCCTGCGTCTCCTGCATTTTGTCCACGCACCAACGGACAAAGTCGGTTGCTTTCCCGATAGTACCGGATACGACCTCGGCTTGTCGCTCGGCAGCAGAGGCGGTGAGGTATTCTGCAGTTGTGGAAACGAAGAGGTCGATGTACGGCTGCGCGGCGGAAAGGCGGAGGGCAAACGTTGTGAATGTGCGGATGACGTGTTGGTCGATTTGAGCGAGTTCCCGAACGGGTCCTGGGTGGTCACTGGGGAGTCGTCAGGCGGGAAATGGTCAGGGAGGACGTGGCTTACGTATCAGCATGAGCGAGCTGTTCCTTGAGCCATTGCGCCATGGCGGATGTGGAACGCTCTTGAATCGATTGTTCTTCCAGTACTGTCTGTGTGAACACCTGCAATGAGAATCGACTACGAAGACGGCTCAGCAGCGACCCGTCAAGCAGAGGAGCGGACATACACTAAATCCATCGTATCACGCCCCGAAGCGATACAGGTCCGATCCGCCAACAAGATGACCGATGCCAATCGGTTCTACAAGCCCGTCAGCGCGAACCTATTCATACGGCAAAAAGTACTCACTGTGGCTCGTTCCCATACGTTCCACTGCTCGAGCAACAACCTCAGAAAGTCCAAGCCGGCGCCATTCGATCCGGGTACACGGGCAGTAGCTCTCACTTGTCGCTGCACCTCGGCCGCATACTGACGGATGATTTCCCTCGCATTTTCGCACAGTCGACTGGCCATGCGGATTTGATCCCCGGTGCGTTTGGCGTCGGTCAAAAGGCGGACACAGAGGGTGTACAGTGAGTGTAGGGATTGCTGGTGTAGCGGCTGGTTCCGTATCACGCGGGGGAAAGCGTCGATGAGGGTGCCATATCCCGTCCCGCTGTCGAACGACGGACGAGCTGTGGGCGTAGGTTAGCTCTGCGTTCGATTGGGGCAGGGAAGGCGTCGTACCTGGGAAAGAGAGCCTGATACGCTTTACGGATTCCGACCCGCCTTGTTCGGCGGCGGGTTTCGTGGGATCGGGCATGGCGGTGAATGCTGTTCCCCTCGATGGGAGGACGAGATGTGCAGCCATGTTGGGGTGTTGTAGTGATAGCTATAGGTGGTAGAGGGAGAGGGAGAGGATGGTGTACGAGTTGATTGACGATAGCTTTCTGAAGATCGTCATCTTTATTCGGCGATGAGCGTCGCCCAGAGTTGGCACGGGCACTTGGCCATACAACGTCTAGGCCGGCGCGGGCTTCCTATACAACGGAAACCGCAACTCTTCTAGTCCCTTGTACTCTGCGCAAACCGGAAACTCCTCCTCCTTGACGAACCCACGGCTCTCGTACAGCTTCTTTCCCGCCGGCGACGACTCGAGCAACGTCGGCTGCCCTTCTTGGGCGGCCCAGGCGATCCCTTGGTCGAGGAGTTGGCTGCCGACTTTGAACTTCTGTAGGTCGGGGTGGACAGCGAGGACGGAGAGGTACCTGCGCGGTCGTCAGCGTGTGTGTTTACGAGGGTCAAAGAGACCCACCAGTATGGCTCCGGACCCATCAACTTGTCCCGATGGTCCTGCAATGTCCCCCTCCACGCGTTCCGGAACGGCAGATTGTACCCCTGATACGCATACTTTTCCGCGTCGCTCATCGTATCCGGATTCAAGTCATGCCAACGGTACCCTGGCTTCCCCCAAACAGCAACACCCGCCATCCTCTCCTCCTCCTCCCGAGACTTTGCCCACGCGACGACGTATACAATGTTCGGGTTCGCACAGTCCATCCGATGCTGCTCGGCACCGACAGCGGCCATCTCCTCCACGGGCGGCCTCGGAGGCGGATACATGTGTGCCCAAACGGGGCTGTCCGAGCCAAACGCGGCGCCAAAGACTTTGAAAATGTCCACAAAGGTGGAGTCGGTGGCGGAGTCGTCGAGCACTTGAAGGCGGATTTCGGGGGCGACTCGAGCGGACATGGTGAGGCAAGAGGTTTGGGGAGAGATCGATGCAGGTAGGGATGGGGTGCGAGAAGCGTGAAGCTTATAACCTGCCAGGTCGCCGCAGCTGTCACAGCGAGAAGTTGAGTCAACACAAACGTCCACGTGGGGCATGTCTCGGCCCGGACCGTCGGTATGACTACTGTATGATTGACTTTTCGATTTATACATATCCTATGCTAGACGATGCCAACCTCCCTAACGCTCCGTGAACAACTCTCCCAACGTCTCCAAGCTATCCTCCACACCATGCCTGATAAAGTGGCCCTGCAGACTCGCCATACTGACCCGCTGCCGTCGCCTCATATTCTCCTCTACAATCTCCCTCACCTGCTTCCCGAGCTCTCTGACCCGGTCATCATCCACCGGCGTCTCCCTCGGCCGCATGACCCCACTCTTCCCGTCCTCGTCCCCGTCGCCGGACGTCGTTCGTGTTGCGTAAAACTTGACAAACAACCGTTCAGCCTGTTCCGGCATCGCGTCGTCGAGCAGTTCCTTGACGTCGACCCGGCCGGGACGGACGAGGGCCGGGTCGAGCAGGGAAAAGTGGTTGGTGGTCATGAAGATGATGCGTTCTTCCGACGAGGTGACGCCGTCGAGCGCGTTGAGCAGGCCGGAGAACGTGACGGCGGATTTGTACCTGCGCGAGCGACGGGGGGTCAGTAGCGGGCACGCCAGACTTGAAAGCAAACGAGGGACCCACCCGTCTTCGCTCGTTTGAACACGCTTGTTGAATGCCGCGTCGATATCCTCGAGCAAGATGAAACTCCGCTCCGGCGCGACACCCAACAGGTAATTCAACTTGTCATCCGTCAACCCGCGTTCCGAGAGGTTCAACACGCAAATGTTATACGACAGCGCGCCCGCCAGGGCCTGGATGAACGACGTTTTCCCACTCCCCGGCGGGCCGTGAAAGAGGTAACCCCTACGATACGGAATCCCCCGTTCGGCATACCACTTGCCCCGGCCCAAGAACCGCTTGAGATCGTCCACGACGCGCGCGGACATGCCCTCGGCCAGGACGACACTACCCAGGTCGCGCTTCCGACGGGGCTTCCCAAGCGGACGCCATTCGGTGCCCCAGGCGGTATAGACCACCGTCTTTCCCTCCGTTCCCCGGTCCGCGAGCGCCCGGGCTTCCGAGAGGAGGGACGGGAAGAGGTGCCGGTCGCGCGAGAGCGTGGTGAGCGTGATCGTTTCCCAGGGCGTGCCCGAGTGGAGGTCCATGAGTTTGCTGTCTCGTTCGCGCTTGACCTGCCGACGAGTGGGGAGGGTTGGCACAGGAGGAGGAAGGGGACATGAGCAAAGGGGAAAGGGAACGGACCTGCATCCACGCGCCCTTGTATTTAAAGTAGTGCGTTCCCGGACCCGGAACGAGGTTAAACATCGCCTCGGAACTCCCATTCTCATGCTGCTTATACGTCGTCTCCACCGCCAACTCGTGACTCCGCATGCCGACGATCCCTGCCGGCGCCTTGCCCGCCAAACGGGAGGAAAACGTGACGGGCTCCGCGGCGGCGGGCGGCGCATTGGCGGCCATCCATTCGAGGAACCACGGGTAGGACCGGTCCTTGGACGGGATCTCGAGCGTGACGAGCAGCCGACGGTGGGCGAGCGTCGCGGCGAGGGTTGTCGAGCGTCGGAGGAGGGTGAGAGCGACGCCGATTCCCTGTGGCGTGTATTAGGAAGATGTCGTTTGGGGGGTGAAAAGGACGTACCATGAGACCTGCACCGGCGGAGAAATACGGACTGCCGGATGAATGGGTTATCGACGAACCGCCCGAGTGTGCACCTGTACGTACTTGTTCTCCATCGCGCCGGAAATGAGACCCGTTATCCCGGCCGGGGGATCGACGGCGGGTGTGTGGACGACGTGCTCGTTGACCACGGGTGGGAGACTGTCCGACATGGCTATGGCTGTTTCTCCCTGTGGAATGGTAGCCGGGTGCCCAGTGCGAGGAGAAGAAGAAAACGTCGTTGTAATGTCTCAAGATGGATCGGGCGGAAGCAAATCTCGGATGACCCCTTTCCCTTCCCTTCCCTTCCCTTATACGCTCTCCCTCTCGCTCTCCCGGGGAAGGACTCCCAGGAAGAAGAACCCCTCTCACCCAGTATGGACGCCCTCCACGCACGCGTACAAGCACTCGCAAGACAGGTAGACCGTCTCCGTCAACGCGCAGACGAGCTCGACATGGAAGCAGCATCACAGCCGACCCGTCGGTGGTCCCGGTCCTCGGGCGGGACAGTACCAGACGCGCGGAAACAGGGTTCGGGGAGTGCAGAGATGCATGCCTCGCCGGGGGAGAGGCGGAGGGCGCGGCTGGCGGCGTTGCGGAGTGGGGATCATCCGGCGATGGCAATAACGGGGGAACGATCGTCACGTGAATCAACGGAGACGATTGTACCTCGGAACAGCACGTCCTCTTCGGGTTCGAGAACGCCACGTACACGATCAACCGATGCGGACCCGTCAATGACGTCGGCATCATCATCATCATCATCGACCGCCAACGCTCTTGCGCCACGAGATACGCCAACGGGCGCATACGAAGCCGTCCAGAGGCTCCGGCAACGCGCGGCAGAGGTACAGTCGCGAGCGACTCTTCCGACGGAAAGGAGAAGACGCGTCGTGCCCGTGATCGTCGTTGATGATCCCGTGCCGGAAGGTAGGGACGCAATCGCGATCGGACCGATCACGGGCTTCGCATCGTCGGCCGTCGTCGCGCGGAATCCGGCCTTCGAGGGGGAAGCAGATGCCCCGACGACGCGGAGACGAGCGTTCGGGCGGGGCACGGTCGTTGATCCCGGGGGGACGATGCGTGCTGCTGACGATGTCGCCCTGGTGGAGGAGCGGGAAGGGCTGACGACTCGCGGGCGACGGGTGGCGGAACGTGCGCGCCGCGAGGCCGTTGCTCATGGAACCGAGGAAACGGAAGCCACTGCCGGCGGCGAGCGAGCGTTCGTCCAGTCTCGGACGAGCGCAGAGGCACCCGCTCGCCCGGCGGCTCGTGCCGGGCGCGCAACAACGGCAGCGGAACAATCACCACCATCATCATCATTATCCTCCTCCGCCGCATGGTCATCCCGGGAAATGGGAAACGACGCCCGACGACGTCCCCGGTTGGCGGACCTCATACATGCGCATCGGCTCGAGGTGGAGACCGAGTTCCCCACGCCGGCGGAAGCGGCGCGGATCGGGTTGTTGGACCGTGTGCGCCGTCTCGCCGATTCCGCGTCCGCGTCCGCGTCCGTGCTCGAGACGCCCGAGGAGGAAGAAGAAGCGGGACCGGATACATTTGGGGATGCGGCCATGGCCGAGCTGAGGTTGTTGCAGAATACGGTGACCCGGTTGAATGATCGGTTGGAGGTCGCGAGGAGTAACATGGCCATGCTCGCTGCCGCGCGGAGTTCGCTGCGGGAGCACGAGGAGCATGTGGAGCGGATGGCGGTCCGGCAGATGGCGAGGATACCGGGAGAATCAACGGGAACGGGTGAGCGCTCGTCGGAGACGACGTCCGGGCCGCCGCAGCCGCAGCAGCAGCCGCAGCAGCCGCAGCAGAGCCAGACGCTGGCCCGACGGCCTTCCTTTCCGAGTGCGCGGACGCCAACGCATCCGCACCACCGACCGAGACTCGACCCGGCGAATCCGATCGCACTCGTGATCAACATGGACAACATGAACAGCTTTGACGTAAACTTTGACGGCAACATCATCTTTCGTCCCATCTCGGCGCGCGAGCCCGAGAGGGAACTGGTCGCGCGCTGTCTCTCCATGCTTCCCGGTGGGCGGGACGGCACGCCTTCACGCTGGATGCGCTTGACGGGCGGGATCCACGGCCGGCCTCGACGTGCGGGAACCTCGGCCGGGTTCTGGGTTCGTTGGGTATGTCAAGACGCCGCCGAACGAAGCGGACTACGGCACCGATCGATGGATATGACCGTGCTCCCGCGCATAACCGGATTCGATTTCGCCGTCTCGCCGCCCGACGACGATGCGTTTGTGCGCGCGGATGAAATCGAGTTTTACACCGCGCGCTCAAGACTGCGTTCGACCGTGGGCCCGTGGATGCATTCGCGCGTCAGGGTGGAACCGTTTGAGCATGATCCGCCTGTGGCGCCCTGGGGCACATCAGCGCATGTCAGACAATCGGTCCAGCAGCTCGGCGGACTGGCGGCCGGGCACTATATGCGGTATCATCTGGACGAGCGACGCGTCGAGGCGCGACACGATCGAACAGCGCACTCGGCTTCTTCCCCCGCCGCCGCCGGGGGATCGCTCGAGCGTGTGCTCGACTCGTACGAGTCCCTCGGGATGGGCCTCACGTCCGATGCGGTACCCGCCGCCAACGTCATCGGCGAAACCGCGGACCCGGACACGGCCTGGCTGATGGGATATGAGCCGGCGATCGGGCAGATTCGTGCATCGTGGCGTGCACATTATCGCCGAACGAGGGAAGAGGATCCGCGGGTGGGCGCGGCGGTGTTTACAGAGTCGGCGTTGGCGCAGACGAGGCGTGGCGGTCCGAGGGGGAATGAGCTCTGGTCTCGAGGTGAGTAGCGGGAAACGTGCTCGTTTCAAAGCTGAACTGGCTTCTAGATTACTTGGACGAGAATGGCGAGCCGCTGCCCGCGTTGCCGGTGAACGAGGTCATTCAGTCGATGCGAGAGGAATCGTCGCGGGAATCGGTGTCGCAAAGTGTAGGCTCGACAGAATCAAATCCCGTGCGGATTACCTATGTGTAATGTTGTTCGGCATGGCATCCAGCTGCGAGTCAACGAGAATACATATGCAGTTCATTTACAACGTTGATACAAGCCCTCTGCTACCTGCGAACGCTCGGTGTCGTGTCCTGCACCGCCAATTGCTTCATCATCCCTGCCAACCCCTGACCTGGCCTGACGCGCACCTCGGGCCTCTGCCTCGGCGCCGTCTTGTCTGCCGGCGCTTTCGCTGACGAGCCAGCTGCGGCCGCGCCGGGGACGGCTCGTTTCGGTGCTGTGACGACCGGCGCGAGCTTGACTTTTTCCGTGGCTGCTGACGGCGTCGTCTTGACTTGCGTAGCGGTCGACACAGTCGGCGTCGTTCCGCTACTCTTTGGCTTCAACCCGAGGTCCCTAAAGATCCCACCGGGCCTCGGCGGTTTCTCCTTCTTCAGCTCGGGCTCAACGTCCTTCCGCCGCTCCTTTTGCGGATCCCGATACTTGTTGAACCCGATCTCAAACTCGGGTTTCTTGCCCAGTTCGGGAATCTCGATGGCATCGATTTCCGCGTCGAGTCGATCGTCTTCCGATGTCCGGTGCACGTCGAATCGATCGTTGGGTTCGTCATCCGAATCATCACGTTTCACCTCGTACTCGCGTCCCCCTTCGGCCCCTTCCTCGCTCTCCGAATCCCAATTCCTCGCGCTCTTCTCCTCCATCCGCTTCACCTTGCGCTGATAATTCTTCTTCTGAGCCTTGCTCATCCCCTGCGTCGGATCCACCTTGCCCGACGGAATCGCATACGTCGAAGGCGTGGCCGAGGTCGCGCCAGGGATGAAACCCTTCATGCGTTCGGATTCGAGCTTGCCGCGGGATTTGTAGGCGATTCGGTCTTCGATGGGGACGTAGCCGTCGCGGATGCGGAGTTCTTTGCGTTGGCTGCCGGGCGAGGAAGGTGCGGCGTGTCAGCGATTGATACTGGGGGGGATAGGAGACGTACCTTCCATCTTTCCTCACGCTCTGGGGGACTACCCGTTTCCCGGCCGAGGGATCCTTGACGATGCCGCTTGTCGTTTGTGCTGGTTCCCAGGGGTACGATTCCATTGTGGTCGTAGTGGAGTGGCAGTGGCGAGGGGTAGTAGCGGAGGAGGAAGAGATGGATGGAGATGCATATGAGACTTGATTGCTTGATTACGTGGGAGTGATCGCGCTTGTCTCCCCTTGACCCTCCGCTTCAGGACGAGTATACTAGACACGACGACGCACGCGACACCACCTCTCCGCCCTCTCATCTACGGCGCACTACCGACAAACACAGAGCGTGCAGTACACCCACGGCAATCAGCTCAGCAAGCCGAACACGCGGACCGACGCATAATTCACGCATGGCGCGGTTTGAACGATACATACATATGTACGCTACCGCAATACCTATTGTTTTCACAAGCTCCAACACATCAACGGGAGGTGATACCCAGTCTGTGGGTAATGCAGCGCAAGTAAGTTTTATAGACGCCTTTGTACCGATGCCGAGTACCAAATAAGGGTATTCGTGTAAAGTTACATCGATTACAATTCGCAAAAATGACTTTTCGTCGTGTATAGGTTACAACAGGGTGCAGTCAAGACTAGATTTAATCCGGGCAGTCTCACTCAAGCTCTTCAAGAGCCAACATCGAGGTAATCTAGATGGTAAGTTTGACTTCGCCGACGATACTGAAGGCCGAGGAGAAGCCAAAGCCTGGCGGAGGCGAGTGATGGAAAGGAGGTGGCCCGTGCGGATGGCCGTAAGGCGGGTCTCTACGTTTAGGAGGCCCGTCGGGCGGTCCGTGAGGCTGCCTATGAGGCCGCTCTTCGGGGCCTTGATGGTGATCGTGACGTCCTGGCCTGCCTCGAGGTCCGTCAGGTCTATGGGGGAACGGGAACGGCGGAGGCCTATAATGAAATCGAGATCGGTCAATTGCGCGAAAGAAGGCGGATAACTTACAATCCAGCTCGGTCTCGAGACATGCGAGCCAACTCGAACTCGTGCTCCACCGCGAATCGCTCGTCGCCCACTCCCTTCAATTCATCCGACATACGAGGACCATCGGTCTTGTTGCGGGACTTGACGAACCCCTCCACAAAGGCGCCCGTCGGGGTCTTGACTTCCCGGTCGATGACCAAGGTCTTGTCTCGCTCGTTGGCCAGTACAACCTGACCGACCTTGACGCCGGCCTTGAATTTACCCTGCGAGAATTGATGTCAGCTTTTGCAAGTCGCCGGGTCCTGCAATGCGGACCTTGTATTCTTCGGCAAGCTTGACGTGGACCTTTCCAGTGTCACTGTACAAGGATGAGACGAGAGCAGCGTCCTCCAAATGGTTCAGGTACGTCAGGTGAATGTTGCCCGTGCTGGACAACGCGTGAACTCGGACAAGAGGAGGATGACCCGGATGTTGGTGATGATCAGGACCAGGGGGGAAAGGTAGTCGGCGATGATTAGGTGGTCTTCGGTCGTGAGGCGGGAAAAGCGGTGGTCGATGGCCAGGTGGAGGAGGGGGCCGTCGGTGGTCGGGCGGGAAAGGGCGATCGCCGTGATGGCCTTGAGGCGGAGGAGGAAGGAGACTAACAGGACTTTCGTCGATGTCTTCATCATCTTTGTACGGGTTTGCGATCTCGATATCTTCTTCGCTTGACCGCCAGAACCAGCTCTTTCCGAAGCGACAAGGCGGTCGTCCGTCAGGCCATCGGCGCCCTCGAGGTCCTCCGTGCTCGGGGTGCCCGTAACAACGACCCGGCTTGTGCGGAGGTTGAGGGAAGGCAGATTTATGCAAGTTGACCTTGGCAGTAATGTTGCCGCTGAGAAGGAAAAGATCAGCAAAGAACAAATCGAACAGGAACAATACTCACGTAGACGTCTTGAGGTCAAGCCCCTGGCTGACATTGAAGGTACCAGAGATATCGCCAGTTCCACTGCTAATACGAAGCAGTCCCACGTGAAGATTGTCGGCTTCGAAGCCGCTCAAGAGGGTCTCGATCTCCAGGTGGGGGAATATTACCTGGCGCATACTTTCAGGAATACTGATAGTCGCTTCTAGTCCTTGAATGACAAGTGGCGGCATGACGTCGAAGGAAGACGGCACTCGGAGAATGGCATTGTAGATCTTCTCGTCAACGTCTTCGCCTTCCGATGCCCTGATTCGGATAGAGAGCCTGTTCGAATGGTTGAACGCTTCGACCGAGGACGATTCGGTCACGTCATCGGACGTTTGTAGGACAAGGTAGGCTCGTTGAAGGTCGTAATCGTCTTGTTGAATAGACAAGGCCCCCTTCGTGCCCTGATCCCAAGAGATGTCGAGCGCCTGAAACGGCTGAATGTACAAGGGCAAAGAGGTCTTGCTGTCGGTATCTTCGATTCCAATCTGCACCGTAGGGTTGAATGTGACGTCGACAGGAACCGGCTGTAAAACGATATATATGAGCTGAAAATTTATTATACCGCTTCCAACACATACCTCTTCGAAGGGACCGCCACTCCAATCGTGCTTCCCAGTTTTGTGCCTTCCTCGACGAGCAAAGCCTTGATGGATGAAGCGCATGCTGACTAAAATGATCCAGATCGAAGCGAGAATGCTTATGATCCTCGACAGCAAGGGGAGACGACGGTGACGCTCGAAGCTTCTAGTGATCAAACTCTTCTTGCGTTGTGCCGGGTTTGAGGATTTTTGGGTATCAACCTTCTCGACATCAAGCGGCAACGTTGCGGAAAACCTATCGTCTCTTTCAGATTCCTTGCCATTGAGGCCAAGCATGATGAGTAGCCTCTGCGATCGAAGACGAGTCCGTATACTGAGACGCTGTCCCAAAGCAAGGGTGACAGCAACAAAAGCGCCATGTTATATGCAAACCCAAAAGCTTTGCCACCGTTTCCTGGCTCATGGGAACTTGTCTCGACGGTACGTGACGCGTGATGATCAAGATGCGCAGCCAAAGTGGATGCTATTGCACAACTCGATGCTTCTACTCAACTTGAAGGGCGTATCCTTGAGCCTTGCGCAGTTGACTTCGAGCAACTCTTCAAGCCTACGTTCCTGTTGACTCCACAAGCTACGTAACATATTTTCAGCGGGTTCCGCAGGTCTCGGATTCCCCTGTCTTCCCTACCTCGTTATCTTATCGTCGTTGGCGCGACCCACCGGCCGCTTTGCGAGATCGATATACCGACGCTGCGTAAGGGTCGTAGAGCTATCTACGCCAGCTGTGAGAGCTGCATGTCGTCAAGCAACTGCGCCCAACGGCGACGCTGAGACATAAGCGCAGCTGAAGCGCACGAAGCGAAATCACTGCGCCCACATCGTGCTGCGACCATACTGCGGAACTGTGCGCCATGTGGATATCGGTCGTCCACCTCGCCCACCTCTGACGAAACGCAAAAGAACATTACAGGAGTCTTGGCGGAAGACTATACTCATAGGTAATGTCGTGCCGCAGACACTACCCCCGTGCGAACTCCCAGGATCCTGGTTCGAGAAACTCCCGACCCGACCGTCTGCTCTGCGACTGAGGGATATATCCGCTGGCTGGTCCCCATCCCAAATCGCGACGGTGACAGGAGCGTCACTGCTGAAGTCGTCCCTCGTCCCGCTTTGGTCCCCGTCTACTGGTCTCATCGACCAACATCCATCGATGCATATGTCATTTCTGTTATACACTTGAATCGACACTGTCCCCTAGATCTATGGTCCTTCAGCCTTGAGCCTGTGCAGAAAGAGATTCAGCATCGAGCTCGCAATGTCAGCAACAATCACGCGACTTACGATGATCGGCCTGCACGCAGGATCTCATCCGTGTTCAACAGATTGGTAGCGATGACAGAGCTATATTGGCCAATCAGAAGCGTGCCGCCAGACAATGTCAAGTCCACTTACCATGAATGGATCATCTGGCGCTTTACACGGTAGTTGTCCCATACACCTTCCACAGTGGGATCGAAGGGTTCACCTGTTTTGAGGTGAAGACCAACGACGTGACCATCCGCGGCCTCCTCCTATAGTCGAGATAGTCAGAACAGCCGAGACGAGTAAGGCAGCAGTACGTACCTGCAAGCCGACGATCGCATCCTGCACATCGAATCCACCATTTGCAGCCAACGTCTTGGGAATCACCAACAAGGCCTCCGCAAACGCCTTTACGCCCAACTTTTGCCTGCCCTTTGCGTCAACCGATCCACGACCCGTCAAGTGTTCCGCACAAGCTACTTCGAAAGCTCCAGCGCCGGGAATAAGGGATTCGTCCTCGATGGCGTTCTTTACTGATCGAAGACCGTCTCGGAGGGCATCGGTGATTTGCTGGATGGTGTGCGGGTTCGGACCCTTGACGAGAAGGGTGACACTCTTGGGTTCCTTGACCTGCTCGATAAAGGTGTACTTTTCTTCGCCAAGGGTGTGTTCGTATACCAGTCCAGCGTAACCGAGGATATCCGGGGACAAGTCCTCTACCGAGTTCTGGGCAGTACCACCGCATGCGTATTGCAGTCTATCACGGCGATGAGCACAAGGAGCTCAGACATTGAGGCTCGACTTACCGTTCCATATTCCTCCTCTTTGCCCGTCGCAGAGCCATAATTCCATTCTTGGCCAAGACGTCCAAGCTCATCGGGTCGATTCCCTTTTGGTTGACAATCACAAACTTCTTTTCCTTTTCCTTCGAGTCCGATGCCTGACCATCCTTGCCCAATTCTCGATCGCAGACGGCGTTCTTGAACGCGATGATCTTGCGGAGTCGGTCGTCGATGAATTTGCGCTCTGATTCGATGAGCTTTTCCCGCTGCTCTGCGGACGAGTAGAAGAAGCCAGAGTTGACCTCGCTGGAGGGGTGTCAACCGACGTTAGGGACTGGCAGATGCAAGGACTCACGTCTTTTCATATTCCAAAGACACGTTCAGTGTCAAGATGTACGCATTCTCCACCCTCTTCGGCATATCCGGGTGTCTCGCTCCGTGATCGAGCACCAAACCTCTAACCAGGGTCGTATCCGTATCCGTCTTGTGCTGCATCTTCATAATCTCCACCATGTGCAAGTCGATCGGTTCGGGCTTGCCGGCGTCGTCGGTGGTACGGATGGCGAGGACGGCGTCGGTGATGTCTGCTGCCAGCTGGCTGGCGAGTTTTGCGTGAAGCTTGGTAGCGAGGGAGGTATGGGCGACGGCGACCAATGCTGCTCGGTCAAGTTCCGGCGTAACCTTGAAAGTTTCCAGGAACTGCGGCGGGGATCATCAGCGTCAGAGAATGCCCAGAGAATGGAGTCGCACCTTCAAGGCCTCCTTCTTGGCAATGTCAAATCCTTCACCGATAACACGCGGATGTACGCCTTCCGAAATGTATCGATCGGCCTGCTTGAGCAATTCTCCGACCAAGAGTACGACAGAGGTTGTTCCATCACCACACTGTTCGTCCTGCGCCACGGCTGTTCGTGCAATCATCGCGGCCGTGGGGTTCTGAACATAGTCTGTCAAGTCGTGCGGAAATTGAATCTCCAGATCCAGCTTACCTGAATTTGCATTTCCGACAAGAGCACCTTGCCATCCTGCACCTCTCTGTCAGCACCTCCAAGCGCTCCGCATTACAGCTACTCACCTTGGTCATCTTGATCTGTCCACTGCCATCCACCAACATCTTGATCGTTCCCCTCGGCCCTAAGTTGCTCTTGACGACATTGGCCAAACCGATCGCGCCCATGGTGTTGACCTGAAGGGCCTGCGTTCGGCGGATGCTCTCCGCTCTCGGGTTGATGAGTTCTATGGAAGACATGATGGGGTATGCGTCCTGGGATGATGGGTTCAAGAGGATGATGCTATGACAGAGTCGATATCTGATCAAAAGTTGGCTCAACCAAGTACGCGTTTCTCGAATAAATGCGGACGCGCCTCCAAGGGGCCAGAGTTGGGCAGCCGTCAGCCGGCCGACTTAGACAAGCTTTTCGACTTCAAGTACTACATTACAGTAAGTCGGCAAGTAAGTCGAGCAGTATTGGCGTTCACCAATGCTAAATCGCGCCGTATCTCTACAGCATGAATCAAAGCGATTATTCCATATAGCATCGCGACAGGACACGACCAAATACAACGTCACTCATATAAGAAGCCAGCAGGGGCAAGTTCATCGATTTCGCGAGCGATTCCCGGGTCGCAGCTAGTCTAGCTGCATGTCATCGGACATCAGCTCCGTCTTTGGCTTTACATTCCCTCTACCAAGACAACACATCAGCTCCCATCTCTTCTCATGGCTGCACATCCACTCACTTCTCATATCCCCAACTCTTGTTGAAATACTCATTCGGGTGACTAACGCTCACACCGTCGCCCAACCCTTCTCCCTTCTTGACGTCTTTCGGATGCGTGATCTCAAACACTCGGGTACACGCGAGATGGTAGTGCTGCTTCTTGACTTGATCCATGACTTCGCGCATCTCGGGAGAACCGGTGTTGATGGAATAGTGCTGGGACAGGAAGGTTTGTAGTGTTTCCGGGGCGAAGTGTCGGTACGGGCACCCATGGGAGTCTGTTGGACCCGGCTGGTTGCTGGTGAGGATTTGTTGACAGCTGCGGAGATGTTGGTCAGTCACGGACTTCATGGCGTACCCTATGACCTTACCTCTTCGCCGGGTAGTTCATGCGTTTACCCTCTTGACCATAACTATGACGGATGTTGTACTTGTGTTCCTTGTTGAACTTGTCGTCCGTCATCTGACTGAAACCTCGACGCCAATACACCAAGGCCTCTTCGAGCGGCAACCCTAGGGCCTATGAACGAGCTGTCAGCCGAAGTCGAACAAAGACGTCTTCTCCACTCGCCTTCAAGAATAACCCAAACTGCAGTCTTGCAAAATGCTTCAGATGGTGATCTCGCTTCAGCCTGTTCCACAAGTTGTACTGGCACGCTGGGAAATGCTTGACAGCCAGCGCATCGACCATGTCTGCCGTGACCTTTGTGCTATTCGGATCATCGTCGGTCTCGCCAAAGAAGTTGCTCTCGATCGATACGTTGGAGAGGAATGATTGAGCAAGGTGGCCAAGAATCGGCATCAGTCGGTCGTCCTCGTCCATTCGGGGCAGCGACTTGGCGGTAAGCTGATCAAGTGTCATATGTTCAGCTTAATACTGTTCTAAGAAGCAGAATACTTACTTCTAAAGCTCGCTCAAGATTACTCCTGAATGCTTGGAGGACAAGACTGATCTGATGACTTTGCGGAACGTACGCCATCCCGCCCTTGACGAAGACTTTTCGCGGTCCAACAAGATCAGGCACATTATACCACGGTACCTGTGAACCGCATGAGCAAGCGATGCCCAATCCACGCAACGCAGACATACCTTGACCCATGACTCGCTGGCGAACTGGGTATCCCTCTGAGAACCCCAAGACATACATGCCTTCAATTGCTTTTCATACATCCTCTTCTCGGTGTCGTCCACTGTTGTCCAATCAAAGCTCAGACTCTTGAGAAACTGTGAACGCTCGTATTGGTCGTCCGAGTCGAATCTCTGCCTGAAT
Organism: Naganishia albida; assembly: GCA_001599735.1. Taxonomy (NCBI): domain Eukaryota; kingdom Fungi; phylum Basidiomycota; class Tremellomycetes; order Filobasidiales; family Filobasidiaceae; genus Naganishia; species Naganishia albida. The sequence continues at coordinate 1,116,223 of BCHV01000006.1, forward strand.
AGCTCTAGCTCTGTGCGAATAAACTTTTCACGGAGATCCGGACTGGTACTCTCGTTAGGGTGTCGTTCACGAAGAAACCGCTCTGGCTCACCTCCGACAGAATGCCAATCGCAAGATCCAGTGCCCAACTTCATCTGCTCGCCGTTCCTCATCCACATCAATGTTTCTCGCCGTGTTGCTGGACAGCGGCAGGTGAGTCTTGATCTGTGTTGATATTAATTCTCTGAGTTGTGCTTGTGGCAGCGATCGTTCTTGCAGTGAGTGGATGGCGGTCAAGACTGGCGAAAGCTATGTCAGTTCACCGTGATATGTTCGAGTGTTAACGAACCTTTGAGCCTGGCGATTGCAAATGTCTCAAACTCCTCCAACGTGATATCCAGCGCAGGAGGAGTTGTATAGCTACGAGGAGATTCTTGGCATCAGTATTGAGACGGCGATGACGCGCGGCACAACTCACAAGTTCAGTCGATACGGATACTTGAGATTCCTGTTACCCCCATCGCTGGAACGTCGACGACCGCCCGCCGGACGCGACACCCCGGCGTCACCGTATACCGGGGGAGGGGGTGCTGTTCGGGAGGTAGCCTTGAACATACCGGATCCGTTCGGGTAGCGAATCTCGACTTTCACAAGTAGGAGGATGTCTTGAGCGAAAGAATATCAGAGGAGTATTGAGGTCTCAACTTTGATCGAACGCGACGTGAAGCGCGTTTCATCTATCGTATTCACGCTAGGCTGCAATCGACCGCTACAGGAGGTTCGCCGCTGTTTGTCGTCGATTCGATGAGTTTTGATATCCTCTGGCAGCAAGGATGGGGCCGCCTCTCTGCAGGCATCCGCAGACGCAGCCCACTTTGAAACGGCTAATCTGTAGTGTCGTGAGATGCTCGAGCGTACCAGGAATCAACAATAACATCAGTTTTTTCATCATCGATCCTTCAACTACAAGCACTTTGTACCAGGCGTATCGGTAGTCTGCTACATCACCACCATACTTGTAAGAATACCGGCAGCCATCGCTAGCACCCCACCAGCGGTTCCAATGGGTGAGCGGCGAGCATCGACGGCCGACGACTCCACATTCTCCACCTGGTTCGGTACCAACACCCGATCGATAACATGCATTACCCCGTTGGCAAAGGTTATGTCCGTCTCGATCAACTTGGCAGTAGTCAGATTAGAGGTGCTGTTGGTGGACGTCACATAGTACCCAGTGCCGTTGTGCAACATGGTAAGGTCATAGCCGGCTTCCGATCGGACCTTGGGTTTTCTCTGCCTGAAGGCGTCGGTATAGAAGTCCAATTTGGTTAACTGCTTGCGACGTATCAGCGCGTGCGACAGGCAGTGTCAGCTAGCGAGAGGACTTACGTGGTTGGCAAGAACAGCTCGATACTGGACGGAGGACAGGCCGCTCAACCATGAGCCCTCTGCATTCTTCCAGGCAGCGTCATCCGGCACAAAGAGAGTCATGCCAGCTGTCATTTCGGGTATTCTCAATCTGTATCAGACTGGTAAGTGAGGGACCGGAGACTTTGGTACTTCATAGGATACGCACGAAAAAAAATCCATAAGACCAGCTTGTGTCACGGCGTCCGTGAAAGCGGGGGCATAGGCTTTCGTGATTCGTTCCAGGCTCAGGGGCAAGGCGAGAACCTATTCAAGTGAAATCAGTCTCAATGGCCTCGCGGACGAAGAATTCCTTGACTTGCCGTGTCGATTGGATGGATACTTAATTTCCCCAGAGACGCATTCAACGGAATGACATCTGCGTACGCCATCCCGCCGTTCTGATGGGGAATCCCGATGCGCTCCTGGCCGTTGGTATCGTTGACCAAGCTGACGACGAGCTGAGCTCTGTCCGAGAAGAATAGTGTTAACCAGATTCCGTCGCGAGCAAGGGAGTGTGCAGCGTACCGAAGGTCCCCGATCTGTGGGTTTTTATAAAACGTCTTGAAGAAGTCATGTTCAGGAGACTTGCTGAGTTCTTTGGGGTCAAGGTTGAACGCGACGTGATACCTTTCGATACCGCAAATCAGCGACCAGTTCATGGGCGTATGGCGGCAAACATACGCGAGAGTGTTAGCCATCAAAGTCGCGTTGCCAGACACCTCCTCTGGAACCGATGCGAATGCCTTTGACAATAAATCGTCAGCGACAGGCATTCATCTACCCCTAAGTCACTCACATCGTTGACGGGTGCAAGTAAGACCCGTTGGTCGCCAAATAATGGTAGCCAGGCGAGGAACTCGGTGCCCGCGGTCGTGTTCGAGATCAAGTCAAATGCACTCGCAAGGGCGGTAAAGTTTGAGGCGCTGTACGAGCGATACCGACGGTCATCAGCTGGTTGCTGCTCTGTTCAATGGAGTGAGACGGTACATACTTCAGAATATCGAGAAGCTCCCCGAAGTACGTCTCGTTGAGAGTTGGAGAGATGGTAACATCATCAGAATCTGCTGCATGCACTTGAGCCGCTAGCAAGGTAAAGAGGAAAGTTGCGAAACGCATGTCAGGATAGCGAGCGGGGTTGAAGCTGCTACGAACCTTAGAAAAGAGGCGGATCATGAATGCGTACTGGACCATATAAGTATAGAGAATGATGGTAGACAACCCAGTTTCAGACCGTCCTTTCGGCCATATTGTCGTCCGCCTTGGATACCCCATTACCGAGGTAGTAGCCACCTCACCACGCGGAAGATGGGCAAAGCAGGGTCAATCCTAACAACCTCTAAAACTCAAAGCTAACTCCAAAGGCAGATATGGATCATCTTGGCAGCTGCATGACGTCACCGCCTCACGCGACGCGTCTTCCGTCTTCTTCTTTTACGGTCGTCTCCGCTTCGTCCTCGTGCAACCTGTCCTTCAGGACGACTGAGCCGTGCATCTGCAAGCGAAGCCTATGCTACTCTATATGAGAGTCCTCAAGATAGTATTTGTGCTTGCTGCAGAAGCGCGCATGGGTCTCGGTTGCTGACTGGGCAGGTGATGATTATTAGGAGTGCGAATCTCCATCCTATAATTACAATCACAACCCCCTACACCTCAGTACATGCTTTCAGTCATGACGGCAATGGCGCTTCATCCGGCGCTCCAGATCCTCCCATCGCCGCGCTGGCGTCTTCCTGCGCACTGGCTAGTTCAGCGGTGACCTGTCAAAAGACCAGATCAGCAATCAATATGGCTCACAACCCCGAAACTACTTGCCATATCTGCGGCTTCCATCGCCGTTCCTGCAGCCTCTTCCTCATCCTCGTCGTCATCATCATCCTCAAAGTCGGAAAGATGCGGTGCATTCCCCTCATCTGGATACTCGTCATAATTCTCCTCGAACCAATGTTCCTCGTGATCCACAAATTCGGTATCCGCTTCGGCATTCGCATCTCTGACCCGCCGGGCACGTTTCGTCGTCCTTTCGTCGTCTCCTTCGAGCACGAGTGGGGCTTCGCTTAGACCCGACTTGCGTGGTCTCTTTCTGTTCGGAGTTGGCGGACGGCTGGACGGGGAGGTCAGTACCTGTTAATGTTGGATCGCAGGCTACTCACCCTTCCAACAGGCTACCCTCGTCCGTATCGCGATCTGTCGTCTCAGAAGCCGTATCATCCTCATCAGCCATCAACTCTTCCATCTCCTTGTCCATATCTTCCAATTCTTCCTGATCCAACATGAATTCGCCCTCGACAGCCATCACTCTCTCGCTGGTTGGGGTGTCCGGCGCCGACAGAACGCCGGGCGTATGCGGAGGACTACTGGGTGGCGTCTTTGACTCTGCGACTGCGGCCTTATCTGATTTGGACGAGGTAGATGCGGGCTTGGCGGCTGGACGGATCAGGTATGGTTCATCTGGTTGACGATGCCACATATCGAGAGAGTGTTTAAGCCAGTCTCGCCAGACGACCTTTACACCCGGCTTCCGGAGGGCTTCAGCTACTTTCTGCGTATCCGTCTAGAGTGGCCGAATCAGTCATGGTATCGCTCCTTGCGATGATGACTTTACCTGTCCAGTCACCAGGTGTGTCACTCCAGAAGACAGTCTGGTCGTACATCGTGCACCAAACATGGTTGCCAGGATCCAGTATTCGTTCCTGTGAAGCGCGGATCAGTCGATACGCTTTGAACCTGAAAATGTGCTTACTCTTGAGGTGGTTGCTGTAACGGAATGATCCCCGAGAAGCAGATCACACAGCCCTTCAGCACCTTTCGTTGCATATGAGGTATGATGTGCTGGGGGAAGTGATTAGCAGTAGAAAGAAACAGGCCGAGTTGCAGCTTACTCTGACGTCGAATAGGATCTTGGGATCCGGTTCTGATGATGGTGGTATTCTGAGTCCACCCTTGACCTGGGACAACGCCTCGAAGAATCGCCCATGAATTTCGCGCAACACCTGTCGATTTAATTAGCAGGTCGTCGTGCTGTCGCCGAGAAGAGGCGTACCATATCCACTCGCTTGAGCTCCTTGTCGTCGTTCTTCAACAGAGCCTGTTTGTGATGCGGAACTTCCGAGTTCGAGCCATTGCTGGTAGACGCCGTGAGGGTACCTTCCGTCGATACCGTATCCTTGGACTCGACCGCCGGCACCTCTTCACCCGACTTCTCCTCTGCCTGTTTCTCCAATTCTTCTTGCTTCTTCTTGAGAGGCCTGGCTTCCATCTGATCTTCCAGTGCTTTTGCTCGCTTGATTGCAATCTGGTCTTGGAGCGATGCATCGTCGTCTTCAGCAATATCCGGCGGCGTTGTTCCTCGCACAGCTGGAACGTCGGTCGCTCGAGGCTTCACAAAGGTTGAGTTGATGTCGCCCATGCCGACGAAGAAGTCAACTGGAAACGTATTAGCAAGCGATCGCGCAAAGACAACGCAAGACGTACAGGGTACCACCTTGACCAAATTCGGACCGTGACTCCAGACCTCCCATCGGTCGTCGATAATGACTACCATGCTCTGATCTGTCGGGAAGAGTCTCTTCAAGTTCTTCACAGCCGCACCTAGAACAAGCATATCAGCTGTGTGATTCCAATCATGACAGACACACTTACTTCCACTTTCATCCCTACTCAGAATCCTCTCGCTAAAGTATTTTCCATTCGGATCGATACCCTTGCATACGGCATTGGCGTACGAGCGAGAACCGGCCGTATAGACGTGCATCTCGTACAGCTTGGACATCTTCTCCAGGAACCCGGGCAGTCCGGGTCTAGAAGCCGTCAGCACGACGACGATGGCCCCTCTGAGCGGTGCTCACCTGGGCTTGATATAATACCAGCACATATCTTCGTGACGAATCACCTGTCGGTATTTCCCCTTCAGATGTGGCGGCAATTCGTTTGGCAATTGAAACCTAAACACATCTTTGATGGCGTCTGCATTCGGGTTGTCCGATTTCGTCTCTTTGGCCTGCGTGTTCTCGCCATCAACTTCCGTATTCTCGTCCGACTTTGCAACCTCGCTCGTCTCTTTGGTCTCCTCTGGTTTCCTGGCCTCGACCGCACCCGACTCTGGGTTTCCCTCCGCCGCACGCAACTCGCATACATTCGAACCCTTGCCGAAACACTCGTCTAGCCATTCTCCGATGGTAGGGTCGACAGCGGCGTGAATGATCGTTTGGTCCAGATCTACGACGAGGATCAGTCGTTTCTCTGTGAGGAGCTTGACACGAGCTTCAAGGGCGATCTTGTGCGCTTGCTGTAGGGAATCGTCAGTATCTGTAAACGTCGGTTGTCCAGAGTGCTTACGTCGTAGGAGACCTTGACTCGGGAATCATCGTGGGAGATCTCGATGCCTTGATTCGCGCCTTGTTCTGGTCTTGCTGCGCGTGACGGTCCTCCGCCGTACGATGAGACATCGATGGCTTGTGATGTCGAAAGGTAGTCTTGTCTGGGTAAGACAAGCGATCAGCCATATACTTGTCGGTTTCGCAAGAACTAGAACACACGTGGAGAGGTCTTTGCCGCAGACAGCACACATGCCGCTGAATTGTACCGGATGAGAGCAAGGCTGCTGAATATGAATAACCCTTTGGCTGAGGACGAAGGAGAGTGAGACCGAGAAGCATTGCGAGCTCCATCATACTCACCCGGGACCGTATATCGTCATCTTTTCCCTCACACTCTCATCCCATTGCACGACCTCCCCCTCGATCGAGCTCTCCCACATGGCGATCAGCGTGTCATTACCCTGCTTCCTCTTCTTGCTGTTCGCTGCGGGATCGCCTGCATCACGAAGGAGTGAGTTGTCGACGTTGTATGAATAGGATAGGACGTTTTGACCACGAGCGACGTGTTCTCCAGGCTTGACGAGGAATTTGGAGATGGTAATGGGGTAAGGGAGGTTAGAGGGAAGGGAAAGGACGGTAGGAAGTTGATCTAGCTCATCCATGGTTGCGGAACTTGTTGGACTCGACGAATGGATGGTGTTCTGGTGTTGTTTGTGATGGATGTTGAGTGTTGAGAATAAAGAGTCGTCGAAGAGATGTTCAGCCCATGACACGAATCCACCAGCTATACCCTGCTCGATCACCTCCGGGTATATATCCTACAATTGTTTGCTGACGTCATGCTGTGGGCCAACTCCCATAAACTCCTGGAAATTCCTTCGCCAGTCCTTCGCTTCCTTCGCCTTGCTTCTGCATACCCGTTGACAGGTCCGTTGACTCATCCTGAATGGATGCACTCTCGAGGTAAGAGGAGTTGACAAGCGTCTTCCCACAAGATTGCTAACGAGCGGGTCTAGCCAGAGGTTTCTCAAACCATTCCTCAGACACCGACGGGGAACGATGTCGCCAACACTTTGCGGAGACAGTAAGCGTCAGCCGCTCTCGAGGTACCAATATGTCTGGGGTACAAGAATGCCTCTCGAAGAAGGCCGCGAGTGTGTAGAACAGTAAGCGTCGCATCCGCGGCACGAACTTTTCCGATCCATTCAACCTTGGGCCGTTCATCCCGTGGCTGAATGATCTCGGATCACCTATACAAGCTCTATTCAAGAACGATCCAACATGGTGTAAAGTACCACCCGTCAGAAAGATCAGCATACTGTTCTGTCTGCGCTTGAGCCGGCACCATGTCGTCTCTGCCAACCCTCTTTCCTCAACGCTCGACAACATTCATCGACAAGCGCGATGGGAGACCTTACCCCGAAAAATTTGGATATCGTCATGAGGGACATGGAAAAGAGCTACAAATCGGCGACGACGTGAGTAAGATCATAAAGAGGCAGCGGGGTTCTCAAACTCATTTTCGCCTGTTGCTGACTGGACAGAATCTTGCCTCTGCATACTTTCCGATAGAGATTCTAGAAGTGATTGCGGAAAATCTCTATGAGCGATGCCTTTGCGGGACATGCGCAAGTTTGAACGTGACTTGCAAGGCAAGCCAACAGGAGACAACTGCGATACTGATCGGGTTGTGGTTTACGTTCATGGATTGCGGGGACCGAGAGAGCTGGGAGGAACTCCAGAATTTCCAGGCTGAGCGGTACGTCGAGTGAATTCTCCAGTGTATATGACCATGGTCGAATAACGCCAATCTCCCAGAAGTTACTTTATCTCGAGCATCGCCGGAAACCAAAAAAAACAGTTCAACAGGCTTCACGTGCTTGTTGTGGACCCAGATCCAAAAGAAATCACTCATACTCTTGAACTACATCGAGGTTTTATCAGACAAGTCATCTTGTCATCCATAAGCAAAAAGAGGAGGGCGGCATTCGCTGAATGAGCAAAGGCATACACTTTGACTAGAGCCGCTTTATCGAGGATCAATGAAAGCAGTCGACTGCCCGACCTCTGGCGGAGAGGAGGATCCGTCTGCGAAGCAACAACCGTGCTCGTCATGGCAGCCGAAGAAGTGTGCGATACCATCATCCCGCATGACCGATTCCATTGCCCGAACTTCTTGCTCTAGTTCCAGTATGAGGGTTTGACCCAGACGACAAGACAGTCTACTTAACCAAGGCGGTCTTGCAGAATATGCACACCGGCTCTCAGAAGCTGTCGGGTACAGCAAAGTTGTAGCCGAAGCCGCTGGCAGAGCACGTCCACTGCTCGATGGTACGGTAAAGGAGTGACGGCAATCCTCTGTTCGAAGGGACTGTGCATACGAATCTTCCTGCTCCGGAGCATTAGCCATACGATAAGGAAAACAGGTGTGTTGTGAGCTATCGGGAACACTCTTGGCGGTCGAGGGTGGAACATCATCCCTTAGCACGATCGGAGCTGGTTCTGCGGGAACCGACGTCGCTTCCAGACCAAATCGTTCATCCCAGTTCCCAAGCACTTTCACGAAAGTCGGGGTGAAGTAGCATGTAGCGGACGCTCTGTGACTATCAATTCGGCGCCGACGATCGCCAGCGTTGGCCCACATCCTCTGCAAGTCGATTCTATGGTCTTCTGAGGACGGGATTAGAGGAGGCTGTGTGTTCTGGCAAAGGGTTAATGTCTACTACTTGTAAAAGGACACCCGACCTCTCCTGAGTCGCGTCCAGAGGGTAAATGCTTACTTGAAACTTCTTAACAGCATTCTCTAGAATCTTGACCACTGCTTCAGCACAGTCTTCCACTAAGCTTTGTATATGCTTCCTAGAATGAGGCCCCGCTCCGCTATGCACATCATGTTGCAATCCAACTAGCAGCGCATAAATCGACGTTTGTAATGAGTTTCGCCAATTCTCAGGGTCCATAACCTCGAGCGCGAATCGGTCTGGATATTGAGCTCGAGATGGACGACGCAGACGAGGCATGCTAAATGTGTTGTGAGGCTTCAGAAGGACGATACGGATTGGCCGAGTGTAGGCCAAGTAGGGGAAATGCACCAAATCCACAAGACCTCATAATAAAGTGGAATTACAGAATATTCGCATCAATCTGTGCGAGGATAAATAGAGTTCTTCTGAGTTCTCCTGTGATTGGGTATCCAAGAGAAACACTTGCTCAACTGCTTAGCTTCTTCGAGCTTCTAGATCGACGTATTGCGCAGAGCATAAATGAGCAGGGCAGGAGTCCACGAGAAAGGATCCACCTTTGCAGGTTCACGCGCAGTTGATAGCGGATGTCGTAAAAATGCGTTCCACGAACCTCAAAGGTTGCTCTTACCTAATCCTCACGCCCGCCTCGTTGATCGTAAGTTCGCTTGGCAAAGGCCTCAAAGGGGCTTCTTTCCCTGGTGAGCGCTTCTCCTGATGAAATGCTGATACAATCTTGTCATGCAAAGCTATGTTGCTTCAGGTAAACATACCTGTAATTGCCAGAGCGACCGACCTGTTGTGCTTCTAATTCCGAATGGGCAGTGAGTGCCATGGGCCTTCATCGTAGCCCATAAAGGACCTCAGCACATGAATATGACAAGGGCCTTGGGCCGCCGATCGGCCAAATCGACCGAGAGCGAGACCCTTCCGCAGCAAAGGCCTCCGTACATATCTCCAATGCATCATTTGCTGTTCCTCTCGGTGCGTGAAGATACGTCAACCGGTACGATGATTGATGAAAAGATACGGAACCGTCCGAAAGCACGGAAAGGAATCGGGGACTAGGGAGCATAATTCAATAGACTCTACCCCTCCTTCGACAAGCCTCCCGCATTATCATCGTCCTCCCAGGACACATTGCTTTGGGATGTCTGCGATGCCTGCGCTCCCTGCAATTAGCGCGAGCATCGAAAGTCGGACCCAAGAGATGGCAGACCTCCTTTGAGCCAGCTCTGTAGTCGTACGAGAGGTGTGGACATCGAAGCTACGACATAAAGATGGGAATAGGCGCAGCAGAAGCTGCAGGTAGGTAGGAAAACACAAACAGTCGCGCAGCCTTCACATGCTCGCATGGGCGGAAATCTACAAGGAACCAATCATACTTTTGAATTACACTGCAGTTTTATGAGAGTAATGAGACAAGTCTTCTTGTCTTCGGAAGACGAGGGTGGCATCTTGCTAAATGCGCCAGAACACATACGTGCCGCTAGAGCCGCTTTATCGATGACCAATGTAAGCAGTCGATTTATCAGCCTCTGGCATAGAGGAGGGTCTGTCTGAGAAGCAACAACCGTGCTCGTTTTGGCAGCCGGAGAGAGCGGGATCACTACTCCGCAAGAACTCGTCCATAGCCCAGATTTCTCGCTGGATCTCCCGTGTGAGGAGTTTTTCCAGGTCACAGGACGGTCCACGTGGCCCAGGCGGTCTTGAGGAGTATGAAAACTGGCTTTTGACAACTTTCGGCTCCGGTCAACCTGTAGTTGCAGCCGTCGATGACAATTGCCCAGTGTCAGTCGATGTCGGCAAGAAGGATTGCCGATTTTCAGGGTAGATGGCATCGCGTGGGGTTCATCATGCAATGGAGGATGGCGTATATCATAAGAGCAGTACGTGCGTTGTAAATCGGGCGCAAAGCCAGATGCGATAGACGGGCAAACATGGGCGCTTAGCGCAGTCGTTGATCCCGTCGGAACAGCGGCATTGAGCAAACCGTATTGTTGGTCCCAATGTCCAAGAGAGCTCTTGAAGACTGAGTCGAAATGACATCTCTCGGACTTTCCACTCGACTTTGAGCTCCGACCCTGGTTTCGTCGTCGTCGGCTTCCGGCGTTGGCCCACATTCTTCGCATGTCGTTTCGAAGCTGTTCTGAGGACGGAACCTGAGGAGGCTGCGTGCGAGGCAGATAGGGCCGTCAGCGCTTTTACTTGCAGGAACAGGCTCGACCTGTCGTGGAACCGAGTCTCGAGGACCACTCACGCGGAAGCCCGCAACGGCCACTTTTAGTATCTTGACCACGTCTTCAGCGCAACTCTGTACTGAGAGCAAGTTATCGCTGTCATGAGGGCCGGCTTCGCCGTGTACTTTATGTTGCAGTGCTTCGAGCAGCTCGATGATTGGCGCGTGTATAGAGGTTTGCCAGTGGTCAGGGCAGATCACCTGATAATTGAACGGAGCTCGGACACGATCCATACCGGATGACTGATGTATTGTGGGATTGACGAAGAACGATGGATAGTAGGCTTTGCAGCACATTAAAGCACGGAAAATGCTGTACCCAAGCTCATCCTAATCATCAAATACCTGCGTCAAGCACCGCCCGGACGAGTATCCTTTGTGGCGGAAAACGAAAAAATCCCCGCTATGAGCTCTCTGATCCTAGGAATCCGTTCTGTACGCCCATTATCCGTGAGCGAGGAACAGCTCACGGGAACCGGCTATGCATGTTCCTACTTGATTTATATCGGACACGAAGGATGCCTTCGTGAACCTCAAAGCTTGCAATCGCTGTGTCAACGCCCCTACCTCGTTAAATGAATGACGCTTCGATTGGGAAAGTCCGTCGAATGCACCCCTTTTCCGAGTGACTGCTTCACCTGGCCAGTCATTGGCACTCTATTGTGATGCAATCTCCGATGTCATTTTACGGTAATGAAAACTACCGTCGCGATCGACATGCGTCAGTCTCGTCAGATGACTCCTCGTTGTCAGCGGCCTTTCGTTGTATGTCGCAAAGGCGTTGTCGGAGTCGAGGCTGATATGAGCTGTGTGGAGTCGAGTTGCGGATATCGCATCGACGCCGAAGTCCTCTGACTTCGAAGGAACTCTGCAAGCCGCGTCCGAAGCTTGGTTCATTCTCTGGTAGGTGTAAGCAAATTTCACAGATGTTCCGGGACCTCAACCGTTCCCCTGTATGAGGGAAAGACACGTCAACCGCTACCATGCTTGATGAACATACACAAGATCCCAAACGAAAAGTACAACCCCAACTCTCCTCATCCACCCCACTGCAGCCACTATCTATCGCCCTGCCGCGCAATCACTTGACGAGCAGGTACACGTTCTCGCCTATCACCAAGTTCGCCAACGAACGGTATGACCCGCGGATAGCCATCAGCAGACCGCCAAAGGAGAGGTAGGCGGTACTAAAGGGAGATGGTCAGATGATGCGGAAGGGATGGCTATGTGGACAGGGACGTACGTCTGACTGTCGCCTTTTCTTGATTCGTCGAATTTGTAGATCTGCCGGAATAGGGACGTGAGTATGGGGAGAATACGCTGGCTTGCGAAACGATATCGAGTGTGGGAAGATACGATAGCGATGTTGTGCACGAGTTGGATAATGCGGATGCGTCCTCGCCGCATTCACAAGCCGAGTAGGTGCAAGTGTTGTCCCGGAATCACTGTGCGTCACCTCCGGCGATGCGCGTGTAACGAGTCATCTCGACACCGCAATCCCCTGCTACGTCTTCCGACGCCTTCCTTATCTCTGACACAGACCGAACATGGAACGGAATGCTCGTTCCGCTGCATTTCCGACCTTCACTCTGCCGCACGACCCCACAAAACCCGAACAGCAACTCACCTTGCCGTACATCACATAATCATAATCCTCCGCCAACCCCTGCTCTCCACCCCTCCACATCTCCCTCTTGGCCTCCCTACCGCCATCCGCCGAGCCACTGACGCCCGTATCAAGGGACCGGGCGAGCGCGATATGGGCCTTGGCGCCGGTTTTGAATTGGTACAGTTCGCACGCGTAGTCGAGGTGGACTTCGATGGCTTCGTTTTGGGCGTAGCCGGTCATTCGGGACACTGAGGAGAGCAGTCAAGGTTAGTGGTGTTGAACGGGATGTTTGAGGGAGACTGTACCCTTGTCAAACTTCTTGCCTTCCTTGTCGATATCCTGTGCTCGGCAGGAAAATCAGTTATCTGGCAAACGCGGGGCTGGGGAAGACTCACGGTGACGGTGAACACATTTGTGAAGAGGATGTTATCTGAATCGGCCATCGTGTCTGTGCTTCCTGGGGTGGTGATGGAATGGACTGGATGGTGTCTAGCGATAGAAGCTGCGATAGATGATGCCTTGAACAGGGTGCCCGACCAGACTTTGTGTTCCTGGGTCACGTGACTGCCTCGATCGTCTCCTCGACTGAGACCTCACTAAGCTCGATGACGATATCGCTCTCCCTCGAACCTCTAACTTTTTATAGCCACCCTTTTGGACATGCAAGATGGATTCCGACTCGCCGTACGACCTGACACAGCTCATACGCGCAATTGCAGAGCCAAAATCGGACCATGGCGTTGAAAAGGATGTTCTCACGGAGCTGCTTGGGCTCGGACAGGATCCGGACGATCGGGGGAAGATGAAGGAGTATGCGAGGGGGAGGGTTGAGAAGGAGTTTTTGCAGCCCGTCAAGGATCTAGAGGATGAGTATATCGGACACTGGCAAATGTAAGCTCTGCCTTCCGGCTTGAGACCCGGTCTCTTCGCTGATACCCCGGTGGTGGAAGGCTCAACCCCGTAGACATCCCGATCCCGAAACCGGAACTAGAAACCCTCCCGGCGACACACACCGTCATCCCCCTCCTCCGTGGCCTCGACGGTATCTTTTCCGGATGGAAGGAAATCTATGCGCCGCCCCCCGCGCCGGCACCGACCGCATCGGGATCGACGGAGAGGAAGCCGGGCGGGATGATGACTTTTGTCCGCGGCAAGGGGAATTATGTGCCTTTCAGGCCTGGGGGGTTGGATGAGGATGCGTTCAAAGAGGGCGAGGTAGGAGAGGAAGAGAGCGAGGAGGATAGAGTGCGGAGGGAGTTGGAGGAGGAGGAGGCAATGGGCAAGACGTGGAAGACTATTGCGCCGGGTATGAAACGCGGTCTCAAACTCGACGGAGGTGTGTACTCGTTGCATCAGAGCAGGACCGAAGGCTGACGGCCTGTGATTCTAGCGGACGAGTTTTTGCGTTCGGTACTGGGTGAAGCATCCTTTACGGCTCCCGTTAAACGGCGAAAAAGACCGAAACAGCAAATCGGAGTGGGTAACGACATGCAGGATGGTGCTGCGGAGCTCGACGACAATATGGCAGTGAGTACCTATCATAATATAGAGGGATTTACACTGACGAAGGGCAATAGGTCCAGCCGCATCGCGCTGCGAGAAACGAAGATCGTAGCGAGATCGACGATCTTCTTCCGATATCGGTAAGCCATCCCTTGCTGCGTTTCCTCCGGCGAAGCGGATGTGTCTTATACCTTCGTCTCTCGATCAGCGGCTGCCCGCTCCTCCCACTACGCGGAGGAGACGGGGTCCGCCCAAGCGAGAATGGGCGCATGTTGTGGACGTCAACCAGCCCATGGAGAATGTGAGCTCTTTTGCAATCCGTCTTTGAACGAGCGAGAATTTCGCTAACCGGAAGCCTTGCGTTTGCAGTTCCACGAAATGGTGCCGGAGATGGCACACAAGGCACGCCCCCCTCCGTCCTTTGCGTACTTCTCATTGACCTTGGTTGCCTTTTCCAGTACCCATTCGAACTGGATACGTTCCAGAAAGAAGCAGTTTACCACCTTGAAATGGGCGACTCGGTCTTTGTTGCAGCGCATACAAGTGCTGGTAAGACGGTCGTCGCAGAATACGCTATCAGCTTGGCGATGAAACATATGACAAGGTCTGCTGTTCCTGTCATCCAATCACCTGTAGCCATAGCTAACTCGGGCCTTTTCACCAGAGCGATCTACACATCGCCCATCAAGGCACTGTCGAATCAAAAATTCCGAGACTTCAAGACCACCTATGGCGCGGAAAACGTCGGAATCCTCACGGGAGACGTGCAGATCAACCCGGAAGCGCCGTGTCTGATCGTGAGTTGGCCGTTTAGTCGGCGGTAACGAGTCGTTGATGCCTTTCCTTCTAGATGACGACCGAGATTCTGCGGAGCATGCTTTACCGCGGCGCCGACTTGATCCGGGACGTGGAATTCGTCATTTTCGATGAAGTTCATTATGTTAACGACGCAGAGGTGAGTACGCACGAGCTGTACCTCGTGCTCAGCTGATCCCTCTGTTCAGCGGGGTGTGGTTTGGGAAGAGGTCATCATCATGCTTCCAGAACACATCAACATTATTCTGTTGTCCGCCACGGTACCCAATACCCACGAATTTGCTTCTTGGGTTGGGTAAGTGCGCCCTCTTCCTTCTGATTATAGCTCATGCTGGATTCCTATAGCCGAACGAAGAAGAAGGACATTTACGTCATCTCCACGCCCAAGCGTCCCGTACCGCTGGAGCATTACCTCTGGGCTGGCAAGGAATTGCACAAGATCGTCGATGCGTCCAGTCACTTCCTGTCAGATGGGTAAGTACACCTAGCTGACGAGATTCGTCTCTGACAACCATTTCAATAGCTACAAGGCGGCTGGAGAATCCCTCAAGCGAAAACAAGAAAAAGAACGGGAAGCAGCAGGTCTGCCCCCGCTCCAGCGTACCGGGGGAAGAGGAATGTCAGCTCGAGGTGGCGCTCGAGGGTTACCCAATGGCCGAGGAACACCTCCAGCCCGCGGGGGCAGGGGCGGAGCTCAGACGGGTCGAGGTGGATCCAACGGAGTCACGCATTACGGCGCGCATAAATCCTACGGTGGAGCAGGCTCGATGGACAAGAATTTGTGGTCGCAATTGGTCAATCACCTCAAGAAGATTGATCTCTTACCTGTCGTGGTCTTCACCTTTAGCAAGAAACGGTGTGAAGCCAACGCGGCAAGTCTTTCTGCTGTGGATCTGAATGTGGCGAGCGAGAAGAGTGAAGTGCACGTTACGGTTGAAAAGGCGCTTACTCGACTGAAAGGTGCGTGAAGCGCGCTTTCACACCTCGCAAGCTGACCACCCTGGCACCAGGATCGGACAAGAAACTGCCGCAAATCGCACGGATGCGGGAACTGCTCATGCGAGGCATCGGTGTTCACCATGGAGGGTTACTCCCGATCGTCAAAGAAGTCGTCGAAATCCTCTTCTCCAGAGGTCTCGTTAAAGTCCTGTTTGCCACCGAAACCTTTGCCATGGGCGTTAACATGCCGGCAAAGAGCGTCGTCTTTTCGCATATACGAAAGCACGACGGAACAAACTTCCGGACTCTGGAACCGGGAGAGTACACGCAAATGGCTGGTCGAGCAGGCCGACGAGGCTTGGACTCGACGGGTACCGTCATCATCATCGGTGGCGATGAGCTGCCTGAAGTGAGTCTTCGCTAGAGTTTAGCTAGCCGCCCAACTGACACGACACGTGGATAGCAATCGACCTTGACGGAAATGATGCTCGGCACTCCAAACAAGCTTACCTCACAATTCCGATTGACATATAATATGATCCTTAATCTGCTCAGAGTTGAGGCTTTGCGGGTGGAGGAAATGATCAAGCGGAGTTTCTCCGAGAATGCTTCTCAAGCATTAGCTCCCGAACAGCAACGACAGGTGGAAGCGGTGAGTCGAGGAGTTCAATATCAGCCAACCGTCTGACTGCTTCTCGCAGACCGAGCGGCGGCTTGCCAAGCTTGCCAAAGTCGACTGCGACGTCTGCTCAGCGGATATCGAAGCCTTCTACGATGTGTCTGCCGAGGTCGCTCGCAAGAATACCTTGCTGATACAAGCTGCAGCCACCCATCACCAAGGGAACAAAACAATGAGCTCCGGTCGGGTCGTCTTACTGTACGACAAGGTGAGTATCATCTTCCTCCGTCGCTTTCTCGCTGACCAAATCAAACAGCACTTCCGCGGCAACCTGGGTTTCATCCTGCGGCCTTCGCCTGGTCTTGTCGATCCGGACTCTGTGGATCAACCATCAGACGAGGGTCTCAGGACGTATTGGGTGTTTGCATTGGTCTCCAAGGCTACGAAGGACAAAGAGGATGGTGAGTGAGATCCTACCACAAGCGACGCGTTCGTTGATGGGCTCCCGCAGATTTTGAAGCGAAAACCGCGCCTCCTCGTTGGCGAGTCTCGCTCGACGAAAATCCGCTTGTCGAACCTACCTGGGAAATTGTTACCGTGGCGACATCCAGCATCAATCTGGTAGTGAATAGAGTAGAGAAGGTAACCCGTTGTGAACCGGTTCTGTTGGTCTGCGCTGACACTGGTCTTTCAAGGTGGACGTCAACGCAGTTCTGGACAAGTGCAACCCAGAAGCCATTGAATCGACGCTTTCTTCCATCAAGGAAATGTATGACTCACTCAAACAGAGTGAGACCCTGCCCGAAGTGGAATGGACCAGGATGCGACAACTCGATTTCCAAGAAGCGCTCAAGGCAAGGAACACTCTCGCAGAACGATTGAAATCGATGAGTTGCAGGCTTTGTGCCGACTTCTCCGAACACGTAAGTCGGATCATGGGTTGGAGAAGGAGTCGCTGACAAGATTGCCTGTAAAGTATGAAATCTTGCATGAACGCAAGTTAATCGAGGTCGATCTGCAACAGCTCAAGCTTGCCCTCTCCGACCAGAACTTGGAGCTCCTTCCCGACTATGAGCAGCGGGTCGACGTTTTGAAACATCTGCAATTCATCGACGAAAACGCCACGGTGTTGCTGAAGGGCAGGGTGGCTTGCGAGGTGCGAAAGCTTCAGCTTCGTCTGCTCCGCGCCGGACTGATATGTACCAATGTCGCAGATCAACTCGTCCAACGAGCTCGTACTGACGGAATTGATTTTGGACAATATCTTGGCAGACTACACGGCAGAAGAAGTTGTTGCACTGCTCTCTGTTTTCATCTTTGTCGAAAAGACAGAGTCCGCCCCAGAGATTCCAGAAAAGGTTCAGCAGGTATGTCGGCCGGTCCAAGTGTCGAACGGCCTTACTAAACACTTGCTGCGAAGGGTTTGGACGTCATTTACGGTATTGCGGAACGCATCGAGGCAGTTCAAGATGCACACTCGGTGAGACACGACGAGTTCGTTACGCAATGGAAACACGGTCTCGTCGAGGTTGTCTATGAGTGGGCAAAGGGAATGGTACGTGGATCCGCCATGTATACAACTCTATGCTGATTGTCCTTTCTGTAGCCATTCGACCAGATTACAGATCTCACGGATGTCCCGGAAGGAACCATCGTCCGATGTATCACCCGTCTCGACGAGACTTGTCGAGAAGTCAGAGACGCCGCCCGCGTGATTGGCGATCGTGACTTGTTTGAGAAGATGGAGGAAGCACAAGCACTAATCAAGCGAGACAGTAAGTCATGTGTTCCAGGTTTTGATCGCGGCATGCTCACGTTGTGTCCCAGTCGTCTTTGCTGCCAGTCTATACTTCTAAACTAGTTAAGGGTAAACAATTCTTGATTGTAATCTCAATCGATTCAGGCATAACGTACCCTTATGCATAATGGCGTTTATAGTCATATCACACCGGCAATTGAATTCCTCATGATGGCACGAGGAAGCCAATCATGCAAGTGTCCATCATGAAGTCCACATTCACCCATGCATGGGTAAGCACTGTGGCGCATTAGATTAGCTTCGCGACCTTTACGAGGAACAGGTAATAAGGCTACTCACTGAATAGCTTGGTCCCATCTCGTCCTGCGCAGCGCATAAGCTCCTTTTCTCCTCCAGGGTGGAACCGAAGGTATGGCGTTATGTTGTAGACTTTCCCATTGAACGCCGACCAGGCATCTTGCGGAGTATTGTGCTATAGTGGCAGAAAGGTAAGGAGACAGCCACAGCTCACAAGAACTTCCCGACTATTCCGCACCTTTTTCAACTCTTCCACGGTCACCCTGATTGGCATCATGTAACCTGCCCTCAACGACGGATCTCCCGAGCTTTTCACCCTCGCCCAATCCAACGGACTACACCCCGGCGCTAATGCGACCTTTTGCCGCTTCTTCACCGCCGGATTCGGCTTCTTGGTCGTTGTTGGCGGCGTTTGTAGACTTGATGCCACGTTCAGTTCCATATCGCGGCGGGGAGGGGAGAGCGTCCGTGATGAGTCGCTTGAAGATGGGGATGGGGGGACGACGTCGAAGTCCATTTCTGGAACAGGGGCTGTTGCGATCGATGGTAAGGGAGCTTTACTCCTTTGGGCCGAGTCCATCATTGGGAACGAAGGTGGTACATCGAGGTCATCCGTGGATGGATCACTTGGTGTCGCTTCGGAAGTCTTCTCGTCAGATGTTGCCTGAGTCTTGGGTTCGGACTTGGTTGACCAAAATGGTAATCTTGGAATTGCCTAAGTGAAACATTAGCGACAGCTCTTACACTGCTACGGGCGATATATGCTCACAAAGGACATGCTGGCGGATCTGAAACGATAAGCGAAGGTGATGATTCCAAAGACTGCGTCAGTTGCTCGTTCGCTCTGCACATATGCATAAGGAGGATCTGGGATGCATGAGATGATGATGGCAAGAATGCCTTCGATCGCTAAGAAAGCTTTGTTTACTTTGTCACAAAGGCTTGCAAATGATTGTGAGACACGGGCGTTCGCCCTATGAGCTTCCTATATATGACTGCCTTATACCTCACGACGTCATCTTGGGCCAAGGTTCGTGCTTCGCTGGAGATACAACCTCAAGGTTATTATAACAGCCATAGCTCGCAACAGCAAATGACCTGAGATCTATCCTCATTGATACCAACTCAGCTTACAGATACAAGGCACTTGGTCATCAGCTAGCGTAAGAATTCGAAAGTTCGACAGGAGCTGGCATGAGGTAAGAAATAGGCCCAAGCGCTTGACACCTCCATTTGCCGCACTATCTAGAGTGGCCCTATCTACTATGAATAAAAGGAAGGTGAATCCCATGCTCATACTTCTGATCTTGGATTTTTCCTTCGTTTCAGGCTAGGTTCCTTTGGGCTAGTCGAGAACAACGCTCCAAAAAGATTTCCGCCCCTCCGATGAATCGCCACCAACAGTGTTCCCGAGAGTGCCCACACTTGGTAGAGCACTGGGTACAAGAGAGGGCCGCTTTGGGGTGGAGGTAACCTGGTCGGTGGGGAAGGAGGAACTAGGATGTACATCCGCCGCATGCCCTGACCCTGGACAGAACTCGTGGGATTCTCCCCTTGGGTGACTTGTTGGATTATGGAGAGATTCCGCAAATCCTGCAGTAGATTGTGAAATCGTCAGGGATTGATGTGAATGGCTGCCACTAATAGAGCCTTCCACGTCGCTTCCCGCGTCAACATCTGTGGAGCCCCTGTTCGGAACGGTCAACAGACATTGCCCTTCAACTGGCATCTGACATTGCTTGAATAATTCCCGAAGAGAGGCGTGGCATCGCAATCGCTGAAGTTGTCCTCCTGCTTCATCGTAATCCGACATTTCCTTCTTCCTCGTTCTCGCTGACTTGAGCCAGTCCTGTAATAGACGGTCTTTCACATCAGCTACCTGAGCGGGCCGGGGACCTCGGTTCTAAAAAGGGAAGAAGACAGTCAACGCTCAGTTGTGTTCCGATGTCGTCGTTAACTTTCGCATCAGACTCTCACTGCGGGTTCAGCTGTCTGCCATTGTGCATGGCGGGCTGCGCAGTCCTCCAGAATTTCTTTCGAGCAGACCAGTATCGCCCGATACATCTCTTTGTCCGCTGGAGTGTGTTCTTGCTCCGGATCAACGCACCAAGTCTTTGAATTAGCATCCGTAACAGTCATACCAACTCGGTGATTGTTCTTTTTTTCGTAGCCTTCTCTGGAAACAATTTCCAGTAGAGCCTCGTACATTCTTCCAGCGGCTTGTTCTATGATCATATGGATGAAACGAAAGTTAGGCTTGTCGCTCGAGGAATTCGCTACTGCTCTCTTTCGTCTGGGCATATTGGGGTGGTAATTGAGTCGAGCGCCAAACTGATAGTGACCTTTCTTAGGCAAGATTTCTGCCGAATCCGAGCGACTCAAGCTGTGGATTTCAGCGCAGGGGGCCGTGCAACCAATGACGCTATATATACACAAATAGCCCTCGAGGACACCATTGCACCGCCTCAAAGGTATGGGGATCGAAACTCCCCCCCTCTCCCCCGTTCACAGATTTGCAAGGGATGAAGCTAGCTAGAACTCCTGGGTTTGTATTTCCCTGAGCGCATCCTTTCTTATCGCCCCTTGATACAGTGTCTGTCTTTTGTTGAGGAGCAGCGGTGAAGAGCGACAATCACGCTCATCATGCCCTCTGCTACACAACTACTAGCATATGACCCTGCGGTCAGGTCACACGTTGGAGTCGCCCCAAAGGTTACTTCACGGAATCTTCGAAGTATGATCTACTTGACGCTCTCTCAACCTGCAGATTAAAACTGAATGCAGAAAGATACTGGAGCCTATGAGTCAAAGTTGAGTACAACGGCCAATGCCTATCTATACGGTCAGAGGGACACGATCACATGCCTCCTCCTCCTATACAAGCTGTGCGCGCAGAAGACAGAGGTCAACTTGCAGAGTGGCTGTCGATGTGATCATCGCTGCAGCTTTTCACTTGTCCTCTAGACATAACAGCCTCGTTATGCCCCTGTTTGTCATGGCTATCACCAGTAATTGTTTCGCTCGGAAAAAGGCATTGTGAAGCGAAGCTGGTCGCGAAGATTTTTCGGCAAAAGATGCGAACTCGCGGGTCACAGAATGCATCATATAATTCAAGAACAGCCGTCATGCGCCCCGGCATGTGCTAGAGCTCTACCTTGACATGCTGAGAATCCCGAATGTTGCCCAGATTAGATCACAATAATGAAGGGAGTCTCGGAGGAGGAGAACAGGAATTACAAAATCACAAGGCAATTCATTGTCTTAGAGCTTTGCCCGCTCATTCCGACTCATTATGCCTAGACCCAGACCTGTGGACGGGTGTCTGACCGAGAACTATGCTCAAGAACGAATGTTGAGACCCGGGTTTCAATTCGGCATGGTCCTCCTGGCATGAACCGGAAACTGACGGCGCAGGATTCACTCCGAAGTTCCCACAATACGATAGGGTAGTATGTGCTAGATATGCATTAGTAGAAGCGGCGGTACCATATCCTGGTGTTCCTAGACTGGAAGATATATCGTGCTGTCCGATAAGGACAGATCTTGGCGCGCCTGAGCCTGAGACCACCTCCTTCGGGTTATATTGGCTGTTTGAATCACCAAAAGACGTGCCATAGCTCGTGCCAGGTATGGATGGGGCCACGACTAAGGGAGAAGTCTTCACTGGCAGTATTTACTGCTGGACTATTCAGTAGCTGCCAAATATAGGCTGAAATCGGTAGTTGACCAAGTTTCTCTCGCGTCGTTCCCGACTTGACGTCGGAGAGCCATCTTCCCAGTTGGCCAGAGCTCATCTCAGAGAGGTGTACAAACCGTTTTTTCGGATCCCGTACCTGATGAGAATGATAATGATAAGTAAGTGCCAATGGCTTCGGCCCCGCCGAGAGGCATATCGCTGCAGCTTGATCTCGTGGGTATACTCTTACCGTATCTTCAGCATGCTGTCCAACTTCTTTACCATTCAGCCGTATCTTTTGTGCGCAAGCCCGAATGACCTGCATGATCTCGCGATCAATGTGGGTGTGTTCTGCTTCGGGTACGCGGCACCAAGTCTTAGAGTTGAGATCGAATCCATCCCAATGCACCGATGGGCCTTGCGTGCCCTGGTCTGTCACAACCTTCAACAAAGGCGGCAAACATATCCCTGGCGGCTTCTTGGACGACTTGCCGCAGCGGACCCGAGTCTGGCCGTGCGTCTCGAGCAGTCGCAGTTCTGCCGCCCTTTGCTGTTGACTTGGCTTTTGGCATAAAAGTGGTCACAGTGTTATCCACAACTCGAGCGCAATCACTTTCTCTCCTTGTTGAAAGACAGGCTAGGGATCCCGGATGAATGGACAGCGGGTGCGACTTTTCGATGCGGTTGAAGAGGAAGTCAGTACTCGTCGACCTGACAATATGGCAGGCGATTATAGGGCTCTCGACAGACAGTCTCACAGGCAGACTACTTGCGGGCAGAACTGGCAGACGCAGAGTGATCCTACCTTTGAGTCCCGCTTCTCCAGAGGCGTTCCTTTTTTGCTGTCCCTGAAGTCAAGGGATAACGGCCATACTTCGAACGCCGCTTACTAAGACCGATGTCTGCTCAATGTGATCGGCACTGGATCATCCGCTGGCGTCTGAATAGCCTTTGCGACATAGCTCTGCGATGCGACGGAGTGGTCAGATGCACTTTCGCTCAGTCCCCGTGTTCAGATTCTCGCCTTCTACACTTTAACGCGAGAAATCCTTTGCAAAATCCATGACAAGGTGTGATCGATTCTTCTGCCAATGCCGGGCGAGGCAATTCTCTACAACTCTAAGGTTTCCTTTTTCGCACAACTCGTGTATCGCGGGAGCACAACATAACCCATCTACAAAGTATCTATTGTCCATCTAGCCATCTATCTACGCAGATCCACCATACGTGCGACTACCAATTCGTTTCCTCTGCACGAAATTCTCCCCGTACGGCGCCAATGCCATGATCGAATCATATACGCTCAGCTTGCGGCCCGGCTTCGCTGAGTTCTCGGACGCATCGGTCGTGGCGAGCGTGACATCGGCGGGTATGAGTCGATCGACCCACTTGAACTCGAGTGTCAATTTCGGTGCGAGGAGTCGAGGGATGAAAGGTAGCATCGGCGGCTGCACGACGGCCGGGGTAGTCGCAACAACGAGAGATCCTTCGGGAGTCGCTGCTTCGTCAAGGTTATCGGTCGGATCCACGCCTGGCGGACTACCACGCTGCGTCATCTCGTACGTCTTGATCGCAACCGAATCCAAGGGCACAGGCGGGGTCCCAATCCATATTCCGCTGCGGTTCACGAATGCAGTACTGGCAGTGCGTGCCTCATGCAAACTCGCATCGTCGGGCTCGGGGCAGACGTTGTAAGATGACTGACGGGAGTGGCGGAAGGATTCGAATCTCTGGGACGGCGTTCGAGGGATCTGGGTCGCGCCGCGGCTGGATCCTGCCTCACTAGTGCGTCGCGACCGGGGGACTGCTCCTAGTGTAGCTGTTTCTCGGTTCGCGGCAGGTTTCGAAGCTTGAGCGATATTGCTCTCGGCTGAAGTTGTTTTCCCAGTCTGATGGTCGCTCACGTCGCCGCTCTTGGGTGAACCCGCCACATCTTTGTCTTGCTTCTCAATCGAAGTCCCTGCGCTTCCATCGCCTTTGTCCGCAAAAGGTGACTCTCCCTCGCCCATCCTCCCACCACTCTCTTCGTCAAGCACCACATCACTCTGCATTGCGGAGGTGTTCGTGGTCGCCGTAGGTAGACCGATACCACCGGATCTCTCGCCTGGGACTACAGATCCGGTATCTCGAGCATCCATTCCAGGACCGAGCGGTGGAGGCGTTGCGGGAGCGGCAGACCAGTGTTCCCCACTAGCAGAGATAGGAGTCGTCGCCTGTCCGACAATCAGCTTTTCCGGCACGTGAGAGTGAGACTTCTCTTGGTCTGATACGGCGAAAGCATGTGCATCGGATGGGCAAGTCGCTGACATATCCCTCACGTTGATTCGAGCCCCTTGCGCTGTCGCCAACGGCCCAGAGATCCGTTCCAAGACGGGGCTCGGCGTTCCTTGAACCTCCGTGTTTGTCGCATCATGCTTCTGCACATGCGTTGATCCAGCAGGATGTTCTGGAAGTGCACCGATGGTAGCTTGCGGAGCCGCAACGTCTCTCTTAGCTGTTTGCGATCCCGTTGATGGCGTAGGCTCATGCCTCTGGTCGGCCGTCGCGTCCGGCGTCAAGTCGGGTTTGATCCCCGTTGCATCGCCGACAACGCCTTGAACGGCGCTTCGCGGTTCGATATTCATTTTCGAAATTCTTTCATGCACTCCGGCTTTGTTGTGCCTTTTGACACCCACAGAGGACACACTTCCTGCTGCAACACCATGTTCGTGCTGCTCATCCATCGAAGGCTGGGTTTCGATGGCCTTCGATTCATGTATCGCAGGTGAAGTGATATGACTTGGGACATCTTGCATCGGCGTCGGCACTCGACTTTCCTCAAGAACAGCCTCAAGCGGCGCCAAACTATACGCATGTTCTGTGACGGGTGGCACGACGGTTTGTTTCTTTGGTGACGATTCGTCCGTGTGCGTCGCAGGCAAACTCGTGGTCTGTGGAAGGATCGTTGGCTGGTGAAGTTGTCTAGGGACAGCGGAGAATACGTCGGGAATGTCGATGGCGGCAGGAGGCGAATATGCGTTCGGGATTCTAGCGCTGATGAGTTGGTCGGAAGGCGTCTTGGGAACAACGTCGGTTGAGCTTTCCGGGGCGTCTACGCTCGTAGCAGGAACGGTCGTTCCCGTTCCGACCCATCGTTGAAATGGAATCCCGCCGTCTTGGCCTTTTGCGACTTCGTGATCATCCTCCTTTGCCATGCTTCCAACTTCCGCTTGTTGTAATTTGCTGTGGTCCGTCCCGCTCTTCACTGCGATATCCCTCTGTGCAGGACTCCGGCTGATGTAACTCCTTGACGGTTCCGCATCCACAAAACTCCTATGGAATGGTGCCAGTGCTGGACCGAGGGTTGGCATGGCATGATGTTCGCGCATCTCGTGCGATGCACCAGGAGTGTAGGAGGTCTAGAGGATGATCAGCGTTTCTGATGTGATAGAAGGAATATAGACGTACCGTTCCGCCAAAGTGCATCGCGTCTCCTATCGGTGCATCCATCTTCTCCTCATCGTGTTCCGCCGCGGGTTTGTGCGAGGGTATGTTGGCTAAAGGAGTCCGGTGAGGGATCTGGAGGAGCTTTTAGCCTTACCCGTGTGATGGAGACGATCTGTACGTACGGAATCAGCAACGTGCGTCGCAAATCCTGGTTCTATATCGCTATTTCGACCCTCCACTGCCGTTGCTAAACCACGGCTGAATCCCAAGCCCAACGCATCGCCGCCGACGGAGCCCCTTTCCAAGCGAGAACTAGCGACAGTCTCCACCTTTGCAACCGGCGACGTGCGGACCTCTGCTGATTTCGCGATGTTTCTGGACGTTGGCGAGGGCGAGAAATGCGTCAGCGAGGTAAGGGATGATGTCGTTCGATGATGGGACAATGGTGTGGTCGGCTCTCCTGCTTCTTGACGAGTTCGCAAAGGTGTTGCAAGACCGTGAGCGGTACTGCTCTGCACTCCTGCTTCCGCGTCCGACACCCTAGACGTGCTTTCCGTCAACGAATCTCCTCTCCTCGGGGAATACCCCTGAGCGGACGCATCACTCTTTCTTCGACTCTTCAGCTCTTTCCATGATGATCCAATAGACGAGGTGCTGCGTCGTAGGAGTTTTCTGAGCGGTGACTCGCGTGGGGTGATACTAGTTTGCGAGGGGGAGGTGATGAGAACTGGTGCAGCGGGTTGCGGCGCTGTTGGAGGGATCGGTGCGGAAGATGAAGCGGATGTGGAAGGTGTGACGCCTTTGTTGCGTTTGTTCTTCTTCTTGAAAGAAGGCATGGCGATTTGGAGGAGAATAAGTTGATGAGCAGATGATGATTGAGAGGTTCGTGTTTCACATTCTTATCTTGACGCTGTGATCCAACTCTGGTGAACGGCGGACTTGACCGGCCCGTCATATCGACCGACACAAAGCAGCATCATCTTTATCCTCTTCGTCTTGATCTCTTGATCTCTTCACCTCCGCCATCAACCATGGCTCTCTCCATCTCTCAGCGCCGCATACTTCTCCTCATCGCTGCAACAATCGTCTCCCTCTCGTCCGGTACCAACTACCTCTTCTCCGCATATGCCCCGCAACTTTCACAAAGACTCCACCTTTCTTCAACACAACTCAATCTGGTTGGGATCGCGGGGAATCTTGGCGTATACACATCGGGACCTGTATGGGGCGTCTTCATCGATAGGAGAGGACCTCGAGGGGTGCTGGTATGTGCAGCGGGACTCGTCGCGGCGGGGTATGGCGGGGTACGATGGATCTACCTCACGCAAGGGACATCGGAGAAGGCATCATCAGAGACGGTGTGGGCACTGGCGGCGTGTATGCTCATGACGGGCTACGCAGCGTCCGCCGGACTCAACGCATCAGTAAATACCGTTGCAAGATCGTTCCCGTCCTCATCACGTGCCACGGCAACAGGAATCACACTTGCGGGATTCGGACTTTCAGCGTTCTTGTTCTCCAGCGCGGCGCATGTGTTGTTCGAGGGACGGACAGAAGCGTTTTTAGGACTTTTGGCGGCGGGAACGGCGATGGGGATGATTGTCGGTGTGCTTGGTGTCCGAACGATTCACTACGTGGAGGAAAGTTATGTTGAGGAAGGGTACGCGCCGGTCGGAGGGGAAGATGCAGTGGAGGATTCGCCAGGCGTCAAGGCACTTGCGTTGACGAGGTCACGGTCGACGGAGGTGGTCTCCGTTGACGCGTTGGACCAACAAGACGATTTGGAGACTAGCAAACATCTCGAAGAGGTCCAAGTCGTCCCCGTCGAAATTTCTGGTGCCGACCTGTTCCGGTCTGTGGACTTCTGGATAATCACCGCCATCCTGACACTCCGTACGTCCTCCCTCTCCTTCCCATTTTCTCCTTCGTTGCTGAATCATTCTCGTAGTATCTGGAACAGGCCTGATGTACATAAACAACGTCGGCTCTGTCGTTCGCTCTCTCGCAACCGCCGATATGGGGCATGCACGGGGAGCAGTTG
Source organism: Naganishia albida (assembly GCA_001599735.1). Classification (NCBI taxonomy): domain Eukaryota; kingdom Fungi; phylum Basidiomycota; class Tremellomycetes; order Filobasidiales; family Filobasidiaceae; genus Naganishia; species Naganishia albida. The sequence continues at coordinate 1,143,593 of BCHV01000006.1, forward strand.
AGGTCGCCAAAATACAGGCGACGCAGGTCTCCGTGATTTCGATTTGGAACTGTTTAGGAAGGATATCGATGGGTGCGTTGCTTCTCGTTTGAACAGGCAGGAAGGCTGATGGGCGTGAAAAGGGATGCTCTCGGATTACACGAAAACCCGATACGGAATCAACCGGGTATGTCCTCCCATCACGGAAACACCCCCAGCTGATTGGCCTGGAATCGAAGGTCTGGTTCACCCTCCTCATAGCGCTCATCTTCCTAGCCTCGCAACTCGCCGCCCAAATGACGACCGACCTCGGCGCAATGTCCCGTGTGTCTGGGTTGTTGGGGATGGCGTATGGAAACCTTTTTGCGTTGTTGCCGATCGTGGTGTTGGAGTGGTTTGGACTTGGTGAGTCATAGCTGCCGGCAATGTAGGTCGCGCTGACGGGGACCTGCGCGCAGCAAATTTCTCAATGGTGAATCAACTTTGCCGCGCACTGGTTGACGATCGCTAATGTCTTCCGCGATCCGCAGAACTGGGGAATTGTTTCGCTCGCTCCTGGGCTAGGAGGCAACGTCGCCAACTTGCTATTCGGCCGTGTCTATGACTCGCATGTCGTGTGTACTGTTGTCTCGTGCTGTTGATAACAGCTGACGTCTCGTTCTACCAGCCTGTCGCTGAGGCCACTCGCAACCTTCTACGCCGCGCAGTCTCCGTCTTCACGCGCGGCGGAACCATCATCGACCCATCAGATCACTCACACGACTGTCAGTCCTGCCTCTTGCAACGAGACCTTGCGCTGACCTTACTTCGCAGGCCTCTTCGGAACGGAATGCTACGCCACTGCCTTTCGCATAACCACGCTCTGGTGTTGTCTTGCCTTCGCATTGGGCCTGTTTGTTGCGCTCAGGCATGAGCGCAAGAGTCGCGCAGAGAGGATGAGGGGGTGAGTTGTACTTCTGGCTTTGAGAGGTGTTGCTGATTTCCGGGAGTAGGCTGCAGAAACGCAAGTGGTCAACAGCGGAGGTGGAAGACGAAGAGCCATGATGTATAAAGGCGTTCGATACGCGTGCTTGCTTTCGGTACAAGATATCGCTAAGAATACAGTTGTATGGAATAAATATAGATGGTGATGCGCTGTGCTATGCAGAATATACATCGACATATTGGATTCCCCTTCATTCAGCGTGATGTCGCTGATGGCGAGGAACTCCCCGGCAGACCCGCTCACGCATCACTTCGGCTCGCTTGTGTGGCATGCGGAAAGACGGACCCAAACTTCGTTACTTACGTCCATCCGGATGCATCGAGGCTGGTTAAGTCTGGATGTAGACGGTCCAAGCCGAACAAAGTTTCTAAACCGCGAGCAGGTGAAGTAGAATCAACTCATTCAAGTCAATGTTGGACCTCTACGGGATGCCGAGGCCAGATTACTCACCAAAATCTCGACTGAGTGTTCCTTGCATTTCGCGATCGTCAAAAGCGCCGAAGGAAACAGTGGAAGGTAGCACCAAGTTGGAGGCGGATGTTTCACTATCCGAAGAAAGACAGATTGATCGAGCTGTTAATGATGGCTGAGTTGTACTTCTGGAGGAATCTGCGCTTGCGGCGCTTCGGGATTGTACGCCGAAGAAGCCAAAGACTATACGCCCGACATCTTCGTATCGAGGATCGAGCTCTTTCTTTGCTCCAGTGATGATGGCTCCAATTCTCCGAGGGCTCAATGGTTTCAATTCGGGCTGTCTCAAGTCAAACTTGTGAGCACAGATCCTGTATTTCTCACAGCGAAGGCGGTCTTACCTCCCCATGAGCGTATCTTTGGAGTATCGCATTCATCTCCTTGCCCTTTTCACGGATGATGCCCGATATCTTTTTCTCCGCCGCAGTATGCTCACGTAGAGGCGTTATACACCAGGTGTTCGAGTCATTGATCCTTCCCTTCCCGTCAGAGATATCGTGCGGAACTGGTCCTTCATACTTCCCCTGTTCCAATTCAGCACGAACATGTTTCAACATTGTCATCGCGATACCGCGCACTTCTGAGATTCTCTGCAGGTGTCTTTGCTTCGCCTTGTTGGTTTCGATTTGCTTTTCTCGACCCTTTCTGGGAGGCGGCCCCTCATACACGATGGGAGTGCATAGTATCGCAACATGCAAGGGTGTCTTCAAGGTCGCTTGGGTTGCGTTTAGCGCTCCGCTGGATACCGTGTCCGCCATAGTGCGCATGCGGTCCTCCTGTTCCGTTGTTCCGAAGATACTAGCTCCAGTGCACATCTCCCGATCGTCGGTACGCCAAGCTGAGAGGTATCAAAGGACTTGCGGCCGTAGCAACGTGAGCAATCGAAGAAATTCGCCTTGGCTATCAATGAGCATAGCTTGCTTGCGAAAAGTATTCCAGGCTTGAACCTTATCCAAGGCTTTCAAACCCTGCTTGGGAACGAAGGGATATTGAGGGTAAGTCGACAAATCGCTAAATGGGGGTTGAGTACCTCGCCTTCCCGATACTTCAATGTCCGGACCAATACTTGAATATGTTCATCGATGAGCGCGGCGAGTTCCGAGTCCAATTTGGAGTGAAAACCCCAAGGGCGGTCGCACCAGGTGCGGCTATCGCTCCTCTTGCCTACGTCCTCTAGACCGTGTCCTTGCCAATCTACTTCTCCTGGAATGACGTCGAGCATTGCCGAGATGAGCTTTGTAGCGATGTCTCGCACGTCATCAAGCCTTAGCCGCGACTTCGATGGAAATCGGTGAGGATCCTTGTGGCGATCCTCCTTATTCCGGATTTTGGGCATACTCGTGATGACTGGCAGAAAATGTTGGGCACACACGTCAGATGATCACTGCGGTGGACTCAGCTTAGAAGGGCACTCAATGGGAAAGAGGCTGAACTTTTCGCCGGGGCATATCGAAGCTTCGTCCACTATATATTCTCAATTGACTGACAGCTTCTGTGAATAGAATACATGTTGAACAAAGGATACGCCGATCTAAGCGTATTCCACACGCAAGATAAGGTCCGTTTTCTGGATCTCCTGCTCGGGCCAAAGAAGGTGGCTCTGAGGCACCGGCTCGAAGGGGACATGTACATCACATGCGATCACCAAACCTCCTTCTACAAAAAGGTTATAAAGCCGTACACGTAGACAACTATGGGAAGAGTGACAAGGATATCAGAAGCCCAAGCGAGTACGCGCCACCTAGAGAAGCCTGTACTCGCCATAAGTGGGTGGTATTCCTCACTCGATGCACCTTTCCCTACTTTCTCTGATCATTCTATTTCGGTGCAGCTTCCTTCGAGGGTTCCATCCCATCTGAGTCGATTTGGCAATGACCGAAGGCACCGCAAAGTCGGTCAAAGCGCTCATAAGCAACTGAATTTCAATACAGTGATTGGCTTCCTTCTTTTGGCTTCGTTCTCCGAAAAATTCTCCTCGTCCAGCGCGCCTGAGATCGTCAAGCGGAATATGTCCCTCGAGGATATATGCTCGCCTGAGGCGGGCCCTGATCGGTCAGTAGAAAACCCCAGCCCGGACTGTTCTCAGAACCCCCGAGTCCCCAGTCCGCACACCGAGCACGCAAGTTATGAGCTCCCCGTCAATGTCGAATGCAGATGCATTAGTAGGACTTACGGCTTGAAGGCGAGCAACATGCAAAGATGTAGCGGGCGAGCGAGTACCAGAGCTATCTGCGCACTGACTAGTAAAAGGCGGACCCACTTCTCTCTACGTTCATGTTGGCAATCATACATAACTAGTCATACAATCGGACCGCTCAGGTTATGCTAGAGATACGCACTTCTATCGCCAAGTCCTACACATCCTCATGAACATCGCCTATCTGCCAAGACCTCGCCGCAGAAACGACGAGTCGCTCCCAGCGGGAAGCAACTTTTCGGCACAGACAGCTGATACTGGCCCATAGGGCGAAACATATTGGCTTGGACGTCTCAATCTACCATGAGCCACATTCAGCTGAGTAGACGGTTCGACTGTTTCGATCCACAGAGCGACACATATGGGCTGAAGCTGCTCAACATATCGTCAACGAAAGTTCGCAGTGTCAATCTTCCGGACTCGGTAGACGTCACTGGCTTTGCCGTCAACCAGCCATCCAAAGTGACACTCGCACTTGTGCGGTCGACATCAGCTTGTTCCGTCGTAGTGGCGATACCAGACGTTGAAGACATATCAGGTATATCACCGTCGGTTTGTCTAGTAGAAAGGCGCGAAAGGACTAGCGGCCTCAAAGCCCTGAGCATTTGGTGCAATTCGCCTTTGGTATCGGTGGCGATAGCTTGTTTGACAAAATTAGCCCAGACTTGACAATCAGCCACCGTTTTTACACCCTACACGAGAGGAGAGAATTATCCGGGATGGGGCAAACTGTCGTTAATATGTTATCTATTACGTGTTCCTGAGAAAGCAGACGTACCTCCTTTTCCCAATCATCTAATATCTTGACCAGTAGTAGAACATGTTCATCAATGAGCGCGACAAGTTCGGAATCCACTTCGGAGTGATTTTTCCAGGGCCAGTTGCACCAGGTGCCCGCACCCCTCTTCTTGCCCATGTCCTTCAGACCGTGTCCCTCGAAAGCTCGCTGTTTACCTGCGATGACCTCGAGCATTGTAGAGATCAGACTAGTGGCAATGCGCTGGATCTCTTCCAGCCTCTGTTCCCGCGGGAGCGGAAAACGATAGGACCTCTTCTGACGATCCATAGACTTTAGGACTTTAGGCATTGTTGCAGGTGTACGATAGGAAATACTGGATTGGAACGTTAAACCGAATTCGGTTCTCGATAGTTGATGTAGTAGGACACTCGTCTAGGTAAAGGCTGAGTTTTCCGCCATATTGACCCGAGGCTGCAATACATATATTCCCCCAGATACCGAGAACTTCTCTGGATAGAATACATGCTATTCAGCGCTGGACTAAGGATGCGAGAATCGAAAGTTCTTTGAGGTTCTGGTCTGATTCTTTTCGGAATGCATCTTTCTCTAGATGTTCGCTGCCTTCCGATAAACGCCTTCCAAAGCTCTCGCCCGGTGAAAGGGAGATATCACAACGCCATTGTTTTCAAAGCTTCCAGGAATTCGCCATCTGCGAGAACAGTCAACAGAGCGTCTCATAAAACAAAGGGTGATGTCTCCGTGGACGATATGTTGGAAGAACAACGAAAATTCCCGAAGCGAAGGTTATGCTGGGACAGGCCTGCATTATTCCCCTTAGCGATCCTTTGGCCACTTCTCATATAAAGCTCCCGAGATGTCTGCATCTGCGTGAAGTCGAGCGAACTTGTCCCACGAAATGGCTGAAAGAAAGGATGTCGCTGCATTGCACTTGAAGCAAGTCAACGACACTTCCGTCAATGGTCCCTTTCCCAGGTTGGATTCTAGCATCGGTCGTGCTCCTCGTCTGGAGCGCTCAAGCGCTTCCTGGGGCCTGCCGTTAAGCGTTCCTGATCAGCTGCTGTGGGATCGATGTGATGCACAGAAGCTCGGAGCAGAAACTGTCTTCGAAAGCCATAAGTCCGCGGAGCGCAAAGCATGAAACGCTAGTCGTGATCACCGGATCTCAGAAGCCTCCCAGACAGGACAGAAGAAGTAGGACGCGTCGACACAGGCAGAGAGCGATTCATAGCAGAAGCTATCCGCTTTGCAGAGTTAAAGAAACGTCTCCTACAACCGTACGCTGGCCTACATGCAAGGACATTGAGTGCGCCCGACTTCGCTCATCGCGACTGGGTATGGTCGTCTCCGCGTGTAGCTAGGCGTCACCTGAATCGCTTGTTCCCGGTACTTTCGGTGCGAGAGACCATCCTCCAGTCACAAGATATATGCACGCGTCCATCCTCCCCCGTTCGGGTTCTTTCCTCACACTGTGGTCGCAGCAGTACCGTTGTACCTCGAGTCGCTCAAGATTCCATTCGAGACCGTTCGTGCATTGCCTGGCGCTTCATCGGGCTGCATACCTTTCCATCTTGCCTCCACGCGGTTTGTTGGGTTGGGCTATCGCAGGGCAGACAAAGGCACAAGGAGACACCACGCAGACGTTGTGACGGGGAGCCGTTCGTCTTGTACGGATGAACTGTCATAAAACGATTATACGGTAATACAATTCGCACGCGCGGTGTAAGAGACGGACCACAAGCATTCTCGACACCCAGCCATCATCTTCCCTCTGACGTCCCCAACCTCGGAATGCTCCTTTCCCCTCCCAACGCTCCATCTTCGTCGCGGCATGCGTTCCCTCGAGCCAGTCTCTCACTCGCCGATCATCCCTACTGGCTCTTCGCCGTTGTAGTTGACTCGTTTCTTCTCCAGATGTCCGCCTGCTCAGGGACTTAGTACCTCACCCGCTCCCGTCCATTCTTGGAGATGATATCTGTCAAACGCCGCAGAGAACGATTAGCACCTGTTCAATACCTGACCCGCGCGTCGGGATACTCATACTTACACCACGCATAGATTATCCCCGGAAGCCAGCCCAAGATCGTCAGCGCGATGCTAATCCAAAATGCAGCACCGCATCCAACTTTTGCAAAAGGTCCGATTGGCGGGAGCAGGATACTGAGAAAGTAGAGGAGGATGTCGCCGCCTGTTGATACTGTCTTTGCCATTGCGGGGAGTTGTAGATTGCTTGACGAGGTCGGATGGCTCTGCGTGGCGTTGATTTGCGTTGATTTGCGTCTCTGGAGGGAAGAAGTCGCCTGTCAGGGGAGTTGATAGCGCACCGGTCTTTATATCTCGTTCTTAGCCCAGGCCACGCGGGATACGCAATTTGCCAAGTCCCCGAGTCCAATCCCTGGTTACTCCCTCAACGGCATCCGCAGCGTCTTCTCGAAACGATCTGTCGTGGTCTGCCGGTCTTTCGGCACCGCAGAGGAGAGCACTGACGAACGCTACGAAATTCCTACAAGGCGGTGCGACGATCCGCTCGTGTCTCGCCGCTTATATGGATCCGCAGTCGGGGGTGACGTAATTGGCAGCGTCGAGTCGTCTCGAATGCCAAGTCCGCAGCGATGGCAGAAGCGGTAGCCGGGATTAGGCCGTTTAGGAACCAGAACGATGACCACACCGGTAACCACCTGAGATACTCGAGGAAACGGTCAAGGGTCACGCAAGAGAACGAATGTCGACAGAAAGCATGTCGGAGATGGGACAGCATGTGATGAATGATATGGCCAAAATGACAGATGCCAGAATTCCACGAAGCTAGCCCTACTTTGCGAGCCGCTCAAGCAACCTCCTCGCCCCGCCCTTGACCAACTCGCCTCCAGCGCTTGCCGCAAGCCCAGCAACCATCTTGACATTCCTCCATCCCTCCATCCCATCCGCCAACCGCTCATACGCCCGTCCCTCCCGCGCCGCGCTTCCCTCGTTCGCCGCGGACGCTCGAGCACCGACACGGCCCATCAGCAACTTTTTGATCGGCCCGAGTTCATTGATGACGTCCATCCCCATCCCGCGGGCCCAGGTGATACCCGGGATCCGGGTGGAGAAGAGGTAGTGCAGTTTGTCGGTTGTTGAGAGGAGGAGGTGGTTGGCCGGGTACCGGTCGCGCGTGTACGGGAGGAGGGAGGTATATGCGCCTGTCGAAGCGTCAGCAATGAAATATCTCCAAAAACCGTGCTACAACTCACCGAGATCGCCGCCCCGAAGCCTGACCTTTTCCCAGACCTCTCCCAACACCTTGACATCCGCCAAGCCCATGTTCAACCCCTGCCCCGCCAAGGGGTGAATCGTGTGTGCCGCATCGCCGACCAAGACGGTCCGGTCGCCGATATAGCTTTCCGCGTGGGCGAGCTTGAGCGGGAACGAGGCGATGCTTCGTGCGGCGATGGACGCGACGGGGGGCGGGAGGGAACGTGCGCGTTCCGTAGTGAGACTCGCGAGGACTTGTTCCCATCTGTCCGAGAGGACATGGGCGTCGAGTGGCGTTCCGGAAGCATGCGAAGCCAGTACTTGCGCATTCACCGCTTCCAACCCGGGCTCATCCATAAAGAACCCCAAGTTGACCATCGTCGTCAACCGCTCCGCGCCCAAAGCCTTGTACGCCTCGGCCAAGCGCGGCGTCGTCGACCAGACCATCGTCGTCGCGTCCTCACTGAGCGGTAAAAACGCCACGGGCCCCGTCGGTAAAAACCTCTGGAACGCGGTATAGTTCCCCGTCATGACCGGGGAATGGCGCAACGTCGCAACGACGGCATGCGTATCGTACCCGTGTCCAAAGGACTCTATCCCGGAAAACACGCGAACGGGGGAATTCGGTCCATCGGCGCCGACGACGACGCCTCCTCTTACCCAGCGCGCGTCGTCGTTGGCGCCGAGTTGAAGCGCGACGGAACGTCCGCCGTCCTGCATGCGCATCGAGGTGACGCGTGCTCCTTCCTTGATGGTGACCCGGCCGCTGCGCGGGGATCGCTCGATCTGCCGGAGGAGGGCGCGTTGGAGGTTTGTGTTTTCGGTCATGTATGCCATTGGGGAGTCGGCTTCCGGTTGCGGGAAGTGGATCTGGGAGGAGTGTGATGCGTCTTGCGATGTCCATACCTGAAGCCGGAGAAGGCGTTAAAACCGTAAATACGTAAACCGGGTGATGAGATACGCACGATAATGTCCCTCACGGGGCACGATCTCGAGGTCTCGACGTGCTCCCACGCTCCGATATCTACCCAGACATCAGCGCATCGCCCCGCAGCCGACGACATGAGCAAATCTCACCTCGCAAAAACTGCACGTTCTCCGCCGTCAAACTACTAACCCTGTTCTCCCACTCGCCCCGGCCCGTCCACGTACGCACCCGATCAAGGGAACCACCCTCGACGAGGAGGATGCGCGTGTCGTCTCGCATCAAGGAGGGTTTTGAAACTGTACAAATTGTCAGCGTCGAGCGCGGGGAAGGGAAGATGGAAGGGCTTACGGAGTGTACATGCCAGCGCAAGACCGGCGTTGCCTGCGCCGATGATGACGATATCGTAGGTATCCTCCTTAGCAATCTCCGGGATGGGAGACGGTTCAGGGATAGTTGCGGCGGCGTGCGTCGCGTGTCCTCTGCGGGCGTTCCATGGGATTCTACTTGGAGACGCATGTGAGACGGGATAGAGCGATCGTGTCCGTCCCGCGCGGGCGAGGATGCGAGGTGTCGCGGATGTGCATGTGAGTGCGAGTTGCCGGAGTGCTCTGTGTGTTGTTGGTGTCGCCATTGCTGTTATATATTCAGAGGATGAGACGCTCTCGATAGATTCAGCCCAGCTGCCAACTTGGTCTCGGAGCTGTCCCGACCGATCGCGCTTGAAAGAAGCGCGAGGCAAGGGGAAGCCGGACCTGTTCGCGATAGGTAGATGACCGGTAGGTGTTGAAAGGACTCACTCCCAAGACGGCCATCGTATCCCCTCGTCACTCACCATGGGCAACTCGCAATCCACCTCGACAGCCGCACAGGGCGATCACTCTAAACCCGCCGAACAGGTCATCCGGCCGCAAGAGCAGGGCACCTCGGTCCAGGTGAGTGTCCCTCCCCTCTGCCATCCCTCCACAAGGCTTACTCATTCCCCCCGCGTGCGGCAGTTCGCACCTTCCCTCATCTCCCAACTCTCCTCCTCCTCTTCCCCGTCCTCGGATGAACCCCCGGCACGAACACACCATGACAGCGCGATCATGGCCCGGCTCCAAGCCGAGACGGAACGCCTGCGCACGGAGGAGGCCGCGATCATGGCCAAGATCTCGTCGGCGCTGGAAAAGGAAAACTTGGACAAGGAGAAGCCCGGGATGAGCAGTGAGCTTCTCAGTCGGGATATGGAGGAGGTCAGGGACAAGCTGGAAAAGTTGGGAAGGAAGAGGAGGGAGGTGTTTGAGGAGCAAGGGGAGAAGGCAGACGTCCGGAAGCAGAGGGATGCCGTCGTTCAGTGTTATCTGTGAGTCTCTCTCTCGTTCGCGGGCACGTGTAGTGGGCGCCGCTGACCCCCGTGTAGGAAAAACCACGAGCGACCGCTCGATTGCTGGAAAGAAGTAGAGTACTTTAAGCGCAGCGTGTCCAACCTCGAGGCCGACTTTGTCGCTTCCTTGCGCTGAGCGTCTCCGACGAGGGACGTGTCGTTTCAGGACGAGCGAGCAGTCGGCGCAATATCAAAAGCGTATAGAGAAGAAGGGAATACGGACGGACGAACCGTAGTTGTACACCTGCAAGACCGCCACGGAATACATGCACGATATGCATGCCTATCGAGGTCTGATCCTGGCGTGTCAAGTTGCCATGAAGCAATCGACAAATGTGCCTCAGTGTTATTCTGACCGATATGTGTATGCGACACACGATACGCGGACACCGCCATGGACATCATCTTGATATCACAGAACGAAAATACAATAGCAATATACCCCGCCTATCACGCTCACATCATGTCGCCCAGCGACCCCAGGCCTGACATGCCACCGAGACCGAAACCACTCATACCGCCCATCCCGCGCCCGCTGCCAAAGCGATTCATTTCACCCCCAATCCCTTTCACTTCATCGCCCAACACGCCATCGCGCCCTGCCAGACGCTCGTTGGTCGACGTGATCAGAGGTTGAATCGCGCCGCCTTGGCGAAGGGGCATGGATCCTGCCGCGGAGAGGTAAGGGCCCGTAGAAGAGTCCCGCTGCTGGTAGAGGTATGCCATTCCGACGCCCGGGTAGGTCTGAAAAAGTGCGCTCGATTAGTATGCCGGACCTCCAAGAGAGAACGCGAGGACTCGCCGTCTTCTTTTGCGCCCCGTACGGCGTCTTCCTGCCCTGCGTCTGTGTGCCCCATCGTGCGGCAAAGGGCTCAGTGATTCCAGGTCCCGGTTCGGGCTTCATCAGTCTCGCCGTTTCAGCGTTGATCACGCGCCAGAGCAGGAGCGCGAGTGCGCCGAGGGCCAACTTGGTGCTCACTTACCACGAACAGATAAGCATGCATATCGTGCGTGGTCGGAAGTGGGACGTACGGTAAGCGAGAATAATAACGATGCAGAGCGCCTTGAGGTGGCCCAACCTCCTCTTCCACTGCTTGCGTCTCTGATCATACTCGTACTCCCTGATCGCCTCGACACGCTTCCGGTCCATCGATTCGGACTGCTCTCGTGCCTTTTGCGCTGCTTGCAGTCGCGCGGACCATTTCTCACCGGGTTTGCCAAAGGTACCGATCTGAGGCGCCGTGCCGCTTTCGAACCAGAGCGAGGACTTTTCCGGCGCCGCTTTGCCGAGGGGGAATGGCCACCTGAGCACAGGTTAGCCGAGGGGGTGTCGTGCGGTGGCATCGACTTACAGTCTCGGTCGAGCTTCCGGGGTCGTCAGCTTGTGCGATGGATGGGAGCCATCGTCTTCCCATACCGGAACTCGCTTGACGAGATCCGGCGGATGGCCGCCTTCTCGTTCTCTCCGCTTTGCCTCTTCGTCTTCTTCCTCTGCGCCCTTACGTAGCGCTTCTTCCGCTGCTTTCTCCGACTTGTCGTACGCGATCAAGCCGGTCGCTATGGAGACCATCCTATTATGTCGGCGTCAGCAGGCGCGGCGCCCGGAAGGAAATACCCACAATACCGAGCAGATGGTGACCCCCTTGATCAGGCGGTAAAAGACCATGGTTTCCTCGCTCAGGTCCAGCTGGGACATCACTGCAAGGCATCAATGATAAGGAAGCTTAGACGAGGCGCCTGCATGCGACGCACCGATCGTCAGACTACTGCTCATCAATAGAGCCCGCTGGATTGTCGAAAAGTCGAAGGGGTAAGACATGATGGAGCGCGATTATCATGGACAGATGTCTGGATATGTGGGGAAGGTATTTCGCAGTGTATCGGTGACAGCGCCCAATGCCTCGTGGCGGTTGAACAAGCCGTCGCTATATAGGGAGAGCATTTGGCTTCTGGCATTGACCTCCTTTCATTCTTTCTCCGGACTCCTGGATTCAAAGGAAGCTTCCAGCTTTGCGCCCGAAACGCAGGCCATCTGGCCTGATGCAGCAATGCGATGAGGATGGAAATCTTATTGCCCATGGGGTATCTTGCGGGATGTCAAATCCCTTGGTACAGGATAGAAACTCTTCATACACTTCGGTCTGACCCAGGTTGACCAGGCAGCGGCTCGGTCGCCTCCAATCCCAGTCAGCATGATACATTCACTATCAGCAGGCAAACTCACCTGACTATAATCAGGCGGGAGTATGGTCTCCTCTTCAGGAACCGTAACCGGCCCGAAATCCTGCAACCTTCCCTCCACAATCATCCTTATCGCACTCAATTCGTCCTGAGAAAACGTCGACAGAGGCGACCTCGCGGTTGGCGGAAGCGGCGCTCCATGTTGCCTCCTCCTGCCGAAATCTTCACGCGAGAACGAGGATGAAGCGGATCGATCAGAATGTCGGGACGGCTGATACGGGCTCAAGCTCGATGGTTGGCCGCTCGCCAGACTCGTGATATTCGGCCTCGTAGAGTAACTTTGACTGGCAGTTCGAGGTTTCACGGGGTCGCCCAGCACTGACGGAATGGCGCCCGATGACGGCGCCGTATGATGGAACGGCGTATGCGGGCTCAAGCCACTATAGGCACGATCAGTGGTGGAGCGGGTCGTATTCGACAAGGACTCTTCCGGCTCTGGTGCTTCTGTTGGTGGGGATACGGTTGAGCGTATGGGTAGTAGGACATATTGGAAGCTGGAGGCGCCGGTCGCGTTACACTCGGATGCGGCACAGTCGTGCCAGTCGTAAGAGGATCCAACTGGGTCATATTCGGTGATGCATGTCCAGGCCAGGCGTGCCCAAGCGGGTACCGCGGTCCTGAGAATGGTGTATCCTGATACGGACTCACTGGACTGCCGGTCAATGCCAGAGGTGACAGTCCACCTCCAGGGGAACTGCCACCGGTGGTTGACAGTCTTCGTTGCTCATCCCATGGGTAGGCAGTGACGTCCTTGTTCTTGCTGCGCCTCCGGATCAGGAACCAAACGACCAAAATGAGGGCAGCAACGGTAGTAACGGAGGCGATGATGACGCCCGCCAGAGCTCCATTACTGAGACTGGTTGGACAACGGGATCAGCGGGTATCGCATCCTGTGACAAGCCCAATCACCTGTTATCGCTTCGACTAGCATTCGAATTCGATCCGCCCAAGATCGCGCTGTCCGTAGACCCAGGGTGCGCCGAGGAGCTTGAAGTAGTGGATGTGTCACTTGTCTGACTCGCAATCGCTGTCATATTAGCGGCGACTGATGTCAAGATCGAGGAAGACGTCGGCTTCACGGTCGGTCTGCGCGAAGCCGCGATGGAGCCCGACGACCCAATCGTCTGCAACCCAACCGACACCATTTGCGCCTCTCCGTTTCCGTTTGCCTCACGCGGCACCGTATAATTGACCACGACATAATCCAGCCCCCAGAAATTCACCGGTTTCTCGCCCAAATTCGTCATCGCGACCGTATGCGTCGCATTCTCCAGCCCGGCACGATGGAACATGACCGTTGGACCCGTGAGACCGGCGTCGTAGTAGCCCGAGTACCTGTCCGCGTGGGAGTCCGTGCCTCAATAGCCATACGTTGAGGAGGGTTAAGGGGAACGACCTACTCTGCCGCGATTCCGTCGAACGTGACGCGGTAGTCGCCGTGGTTCATGTTGACCGCGCCGTAGACGGCGACCGATGTTCCAGTGAAGCTACGCCGCAGGCATTAGCTCTGCAATTTGTCTCCCAAAGCGGACGACTCACGAGAACTCGACGGTATCTCCTGAAGCGTAAGACATGCTGTTTCCCGCCGCTAGGTTAGACTTACCGTCGTTCGCGATACCTCACAAATCACTCACGCCGAGGTCCGATTGTGGTATTCCACTCCGGCGTACTTGAAGTTCCAGTCGCCTGTGTATGTAAAGTAATCGGGCGAGGGTGCGTCGACAACCAGTGTCACAAGGTCCAGCCTGGACGACGTGGTGAGTAACGAAATCAAAGCTGCGATAGACAGCGCAAACGTACTCTTGCGCCGAGGTCTCTTCGTGTTGAACGATATAGTAATCCACATCGAACCACCTCACCTCGGTATTCGTCAACGTCTGCCTCCCAGGGTCACGTCAAGCTCGCATTCGCATTCCCGGGCGCGGGGCAAGAGAGAGAAAGAAAAATGACTCACGAGCGTGTGCTCCGCGTGCGCGTCGAGGCCTGTCTGACTGAACAAGACATCCTGGATGACTCCGGGCGCCTGGAGGTAGCCGTTCAAGAGCACCTCGGCGCCGTCGAGGGTCGCTTTGAATGTACCCTATGCCCCACGAATCAGTGCTGGAGACTTTGGTGGACCTCCTTTTCCCGGGCGAGGGACTTACATGGGTTTCGCGACGGGACCCGTAGGCCCATATTCCTGTCCCGTTGAAGCGCAGTTCGGCTCTATCCCCGACCGTACGGGTCTTTGCAAAGTTCTTGTTAAAGTACTGCCCGAGTTTTGTATCTTTTCCAGACGTCAGTCATCTTTTACGTGGGTGGCAGGGAGGGCAAGATCCGGCGGCGTACCTTCGGGGTGTTTACGGATCCATGTGCCGGTGTAGGTTATCAGCGGGGAGGTATCGTCAATCGTAATGCTGTAGGCCACCATGGTGTTCGTCTCGTGAAGCGATCTGGTCGAGGAGAAGAAGCTTTGCCGGTTGAAGGTTCATGATGCTGGTCATATCATTGGGTTGTAATGATAACTCGTATAACGTCGTTCGATAGCGACATCCTTCAACCCAAACCCATCTCGCCATGATCAAAGGCCGCAACTCCCAAGAAAGGCCTGTCGCCAGCTAGAAAGTCGCCGGCGGATGGATCGCCCTCAATGGCTCCCTTAGAAGAGCAAAAGAAGAAAACGGAGAGAGCGACGCGTTCGGCGTTTCATGTTTCCCCCGTCGGCCGGATCCGATACGAGGCGATCGGCACATGAGGGAACAATAAAGCGGATGCGAATACGGATGCGGTAGACAGTCAGTCAACCTTGGTTTCCTATTGTTCACGCAGGATATAGCAAGACCAGTTGGGTGACCAGGTGGGGATGTATCCCCTCTTACTGACCGTCGGAATATGTCAAAATGGCTGCCTTCCACCCTAAGCAATTTGAGCCAGGCAAGTCTCCTAACTTCACTTCACTTCGCGAGCTCGAGCTGACACTCTCACAGAACTCGTCTCAGAGGAACACGTTTTCCCCCCTCGGACGGGGCAAAAGACCGTCCCGCTCTCTATTCTCGACTGTACGACCGTTCGATTTGCCTTGACATGCGCCGTGAGTCTCTTCGCTACAAGTTAAACGGTGTATTGACGGGTTGTTAAAAGGCATGGATATACGACCCGCCCACCACCCCCAGGGCACATATCGCAGCGCAACCCGAACAGCTACGTAAATCGCTCGAAAAGACACTCGAGTCGTACCCTCAATGGGCGGGACAACTATTTTGGAACACATACGACCCGACCAACACCTCGGGACACGTTCATCGCCACGGACGGATCGCCGTCAAGTACGGCGGAGGCTCGGCAGACGCGGGCGAACCCGGGATCGGGTTCTTCGTCACTCGTCACCCTATGAAGCTCGTCGACCTCGTTCCAACTGCCGAGGAAAGAGCAAACTTGAATGCCGGGAAATGGACGATTGATACCCAGCTTCCGTCGCATACACTGCTCTCTCCCGAACCGGTCGCGTTCCAGGACAACGTCTCCCACCTCGGTCTACCCGGGGTCTCGATACAGGTTACGCAATTTGCTGATGGCGGTTGGGCGGTCGGGGTGAAGATGTGTCATGCCTTGGCGGACGCAACGTCGCTTGTCACCTTCATGCACGACTGGTCGCGCGTCAATCGAGCGATGGCAGTGGGATCCGCAATACCAACCTTATCGCCGGTCTTTCAACCATCGCTTCTCGATTCCCTGGCAGCGGGGGACATTGACGCCCCGCAACCGGACATGCCCATCGTCCACCGCGTCCGACGACTCCCGATGCACCGGTACGACTGGTTCGCTTCGGGAACCCCACGCTGTCCGCCGTTCTTCATCCCGTTCACGCGACCCCCGCCCGAACTCGATATCAACCGGGACGCGGCACACGTGAGAGGCGTTCCGATCCCGTGGGAGGAATGGGACCTTTCCGTCCCCGTGCGCCATACGATCTTTCATTTTTCCGCTTTCGAAATCCGGAAGATGTATACCGACGCGTCCGCCACGACCGAGGGGGTAAAACTTAGTAAACTCGACGCGCTGCTTGCCCACGTATGGGCGTGTATCCTTCGTGCACGACAGCTCGAAGAGGGAGAAGAAGCCTATCTCGACATGACGTTTGGCTTCCGTGCCCGCCTTGGACTGCCGGAACCGTTCCTCGGTTCTCCGATACGCCTGACGGGCGTTCGCGCACCCGGGTCCCATACGGATCTCGCGGCGCTCGCGCGGGAGATCAGGACCACCGTCTCGCGATTCGACAAGCAAGCCTGCACAGAGATTCTGCATGATCTCGCGCACGAACCAACGGCCCAGAATATATGGGCGACGTTCTTGGGCCGTCGGCATACACTGATGACGTCCTGGACCCGGCTCGGTCTGTACGATGTTGATTTTACGGGCGAAGGGAGGGCGCCGCGGTACGTCGATGCGACGATGCCGGCTTCTGATGGGCTGCTACAGGTTTCAGAGGCGGCCCCGGTTGATGGGCGCGTGAGAAGAGAGGGAGAGGCAGATTGGGCGAAGGATGGGGCGAGCGTGTCGTTGCATTTGAGGGCGGACGTGATGGAGCGGTTGTGTGCGGATCCGCTGCTGAGGGCGTATGCATGAGGCGGGACGTGAGGAGAATAGGATGAAGGGTTGTATCGCGGGCTTGTGATGAATTGCACTATTAGACGTTGAGCGCAGATGCGCTGGAGGCTTTATGGAAATCTGCTGGCATGATCTCGATACAAACTCTGGACTAGCTATATATATCTGGGGCGCACGATTCTCTATGGAGAAACAGCTTGCATCCTATATTTGTATTCATTTTTCATTGACCGACAGGTCAGACACGCTGACGAGTCCTTCTAAACCAGATTATCAAAATCTTCTAATGGCTTGTTCAGATCTGGTTCTTGCGTCTTGGATATACGAGAATTTCTTGTTCGGGAAGAGGTTCAGTCGCCTGATAGGGGACGTAAGCGAATTGTAAAATTAGCAGAACCTACGTCATACCCACCTGAGCGTAGGCAGGCGGAAGCGTCGTTTGAGTGGTCCTGCGATCATCCGGCAGCGACATGGGTCCCCAGTCTTGTGGTCTTCCCTCGACGATCATTCGCATCTGCCTAAGCCTCTCTTCAGACAGGACCGAGGAGGGCGGCGCGGACGTCGGTGGAAGGGCCACGCCCATCTGTTTCCTGCGCGAGCCGGTCGTGGCAAGCGAAGAAGGCGTGGAGGCCCCTGAGAGATTCCTTTGCAAGCGGGAACCTCGGCTGTCACGGCCGGGGGAAAGGAGATTGGGCTGTTGTGAGAGCGCTTGGCTGACGGCTCGTGTCTGCGGCGAACGCGGGAGGGCGGACGAAGAGGGGGCCGCATAATTGTTGAGTAATACCCCTAGCGAGGACGGGGCGGCTGTAGTCGACGGGGCATGAGTCAGGTATCGGGGCCCAAGAGACGACGGAAGCGCAGCCGAAGAGGGAGCCGCATAGTTTAGTTGTGGGGCCCTTGGCGGGCTCCCGAGATTGACCGTATTTCCCGTGCGAGATGTTGGCGATTCGCCTTCGGTTGGCGGAGTGAACGACATTGCGTAAGGATAGTACTCGAGCGATCCTAGCGGTGAACTATGGGGCAACATTTCTCCTGGAGTGAATCCAGCCTGTCGCATGACGGGCGAATCCGCCGTTGGCCATCCGGAGCCCAGGAGCTGGTCAGATTCGTGATTGCGACCGGCAGATGTGACGGCGAGAGTTCGAGGGGAATACTTGTCCTCCTCCGTGCTGACGAGGCTGATAGCACTGCGGTCTTCCCAGTGAAACAGCGAGACCGGCTTGGTGCGTTTACGCATGCAACGCCACAATAGAAAGGCTATAAACGCCGCAACTGCGATAGCGGCAACACTGATGCCCGCCCTTGCTCCTACGCTGAGACTGGACCATAAAAGCTATCGATAAGCTAGGCGCATTCCAGAGGCATGAAGGGACTCACTTGTGATTACTGCGACTCTGCGAGGCCGCACTGACAACTTCTGCGGCGGTCGCAGGGCTTTCTCCCACTTTGCTTGACGGCTGTGCTTCCACAATTTCAGTATCCGTTGCCAACACAGCAGACTCGGTAGACGATCCAGTCACTCGCCCCGTAGAAGCCATGATGAGAGCCGTTTGGGAAGTCGAAGTTATCGTCGAGAAAGTCGATGTGCTGCTACAGGTAGAGCAAGGCAGAGCAGCACCCTTGGTAGTATAATTGTATTCGACATAGTCGATACCGAAAAAATTGGTCGGCTTGGCCCCTTGATTGACGACGGTAACCGTATGGGTCACGTTCTCCAGGTTGGATCGGTGGAACAATGCGGCTCCACCAGTCAGGCTGCCGTTGTACCAGCCCGTATAACTGATGTCGCTCAAGGGTTGGCAGTGTGTCGAAGCCAGGCGTGCGAAGACTTACTTTGTAGCGATTCCGTCGAGGATGACAGTGTATACCCCATGATTTGAATTGACCGCGCCGTAGAATGCAACGGATACACCCGTAAAGCTGGAGAAATGTTGACCACCGTCAGTTGTCTATATTACAACGCGCATCATACGGGCAAGGCACTTACGAGAACGATACAGAATCTCCAGCGGAATAAGACATACTGTAAATTCAGAACGAGGTCCGCGTCAGTTTGCGGCTTGTTTCCCTCGACATTAACGACAGTACTGACGTGGCGGTCGTATTATGGTATTCTGATCCGGTGTAATCCATCTTCCAAGGCTGAGCGTACTTGTAGAAAGAAGTGTCCGGTGTGTCCACTACGACCTTTTGCACCGCCAATCTGGATTGTTGCGAGTCAGAGCACGGAAGGCCGAACAAAGCTCGTAAAGGGTAACGTACTCGTTTGGCTCATCTTTTGCCTTGTTTTGCACGATAAAATAGTCCACATCAAAGTACCAGCCTGCGTCGTTGTTCGACAAAGTCTGTCAATAAACACACCCGGGTCGGTAAAGATGGCACAAGGGTTTGTTGCTGGCGATGCCACGGCAGTGCTTACCAAAGTATGCTCAACGGCGGTATCGAGTCCCGTCTGTTTGAACAAGACATCTTGAAAGGCTTCGGGTTGTTCTTGAAATCCATGATACATGATGGATCTGCCATCAAGTATAGCATTATACCTTGCCTGGAAGAGGGCGGTGGTCAGTGTTGGACCGCGATGTCTGTAGTGTGCAGGAGACTGACATGGTTGGACCGTTTCGACCCAAAGGCCCACACTGCCGATCCATTGAACCGCAGGGTCGCTGAATCGCCAGCGATGTTGGTGGAGGCAAACGTCTTCATGAAGTATCTCGGAGTCTGCGCATCTGTCAGGGATAGAGGCAATCTCAAGAGCCGCAGCGTATGTGCAGTTGGGGATGATTGCTTACCGTCCTTATGCTCCATGGTCCAGTTCCCAGAATACTGGATCATGGGCGAGATGTCGTCGATGGTAAAGTTGTATGCGGCCATCGCGACAGTCGAGATGAGCTTCGTCGACTGTTTTGGAATTGCTGACGCCTGCAAGATGAAAGACGGAAGTCGGAAAGATGAGGCCGAAGGCGCCCAGACCGTGAGCTCTGACACACTGTCTGAAGAGAGGTCGAGCGAATTGTACGTGTGGCCTTCGCTCGCGGAGCGTTGACAATCACTTCGAGCTCGATATGAGCACAACCGACTTGCAGTCAAGGCGGTGCCGAATCAGCAAAGCCGATTCAGCGCCTTGCTTCAAGCATATAAACCATTCAGCTAAGCGGGCCCTTTGTGAGGCTCCGCTGGCTCTTCGACTTGGATTCGCCGATCATGGCCTTCTGGACCTCGGTCGAATGGCCTTTGCTTCGTTCAAGTAGATACCGTGAAGATCTGTGGCCCTTGGTCCGTAATGATCAAAGGCACTGTATCGCCGTCAAAGGCCAAAGGTGGGTGTCGTTTTGGCGGCCTCAAGCGGGAATTCACGCAGAGTAAACGCATGCCTTTGGCAAGTTTGGTACACAGGGGGTTCAGCCTGATCCGGCGCAACGACAGAATGTGATGTTGTGGTGCAAGGCGGAAGGCAGCAAACCATGCCCCCGGGCTGTTTCCACGGGTTTTTCCAAACGGAACTGGCCAGTGTAAGAGTGTTCGAAAGGGCTTCCTTCACCCACCAAACCTGTTGCGGCTACGGGGCAGGCCTCGTTGAATCGGGCTCTGGATATCACTTTGCTTTGGTAGGGTAAGATGTATCGTTCGTGGATCGATGCATCTAATAGTTGCCAGTGGGAGATCTGTATTTCGATAAATTTCATCACACACAGGAACCGCAATTGACGTGTCTGATGGCTATCGATGTATACGTACAGGCTGATAGGCTTCTGAAGGTTGACGCCTTCCTCCCGTGCTTCAATTCACGCGCGCAAACAGGACACCCTCTTCCTTCTTCCCAAATGCCTCGATCAGCTCAATTCGACTTGGAGCTGCAGACATAGTCAGCACCGCTGAGGATCCGACGAATGTCGTGCCTAACACCCGTCCAACGTAAACGTTAGCACCAGACAGGCATCTTCAGACAGGAGGTAAGCTTACCGCTCTCGGTTCCCACCCGATTACACGCGACAAACACCACCTCCTTGCCTGAACTTTCCGCCTCAGAGTGGTATCCCGGCGCCGGATCATGCAGCGGCATCAACCGATGCGCCCAGTAATTCAGGGTGGACATCTCAGGCCCGTCACTGTCGTTCGCGGCTTCCCTGATGGCTTCGGCGTCGTCTGGTGGTTCTTGTGGTGGTTCAAGCCAGTTCATGCTGGACGATTTAAGCGGTTTAGCTGGAGTTCGACCAACATCATAGAGAGAGAGAATGCGGCTCACGGGACGATTAGGGTGTCTGCGTTGTTTGTTTTCACAAAGTTGGCGAGTTCGTATGCGTCGAATGGGGCGATGAAGTCTTTCGGGTTCATGTCTGTGTAATTGCTCAGCGAGACCTGACATGCCACGTAAAAGCCTCAACATACCCATGCAGATACCGATGACTGTCCTGCCGAGTGGTGGCGGCAAGTCAAATACCTTGAATCCGTCACCTAAATGGTGGGTCAGCTTTTGATCATACCTTCGAAGGAGATCCTCACCTTCCCTTGCCCAGGTCTTATCGGTATCAAACAAGAAACTTTTCCTGTAATTTCCCACGACCTCCCCCGTCGGGCTCACCAACACAGCCGAATTGAACCCCGGCTTCCCCTGCTCCGGTCCTTCCCCTTCGCCCGACGCAAGCTCCGGATACCCGCCGACGACCCAGCATTGGTACCGCGTCGCTAGTTCTCTACAGAACAAGGAGGTCCGTCCGATCCGTGGTGGTTCGAGGAATGGTTGAATATCGGACGGAGAGGTGAACATGTAGCCCGAGAGGAACATTTCCGGGCAGACGAGGAGGTCGATCTCTTTCGGACGGAGGCTGGCAGGAACGTGAGTTGTGTGCGACTTTAAGGGATACTCGACTCACCCTCGTAAGAGAGAATCCACTCTCCGAACATTTCCCTCGACATCTTTCAGCTATGCGAATCCAGTAAGCCAACGACACGACGGCAGTGCCCGGGAAAGCCCACCTTTGAGTCATACTGCAGACAGGCGATGCGCAGCGGTTGTCTCCTGTACAGTGGTGCGGCGGTCGAGGCCATTCTCCTGGACGCGGCCAGAGATCTAGCGAGGTTGGTCACGAGAATGTTGGATGAGTGTCTGAGAGGAAAGAGGAATGGTGGAAGAAATTCGGTCGATGGCTTCAGTCGGAAGAGGAGATGTCTAAGTGAAACCAAACGCGATCGGGCCGAGCTTAGCTTGCGGGATGACATGGCAATCAAAAGCTGTCAGAGCTGTTGAACTACATTAGATCACCTACAAAGGCCACTATACACATACAATAACCCTCCTCGACAGTCCTAAAACACTACATGACACCCCTGTCGGCTGTCATCATACACCAAGAATCCCTTTCGCCTTGTAAGCCGTCATTCCGAAATCCGACGCTCTCCGCACCACCTCAATATGCCCTCCCGCCAAACGGCATCTCCACATCCTCCCGCATCGCATACTTTGCCGCGTTCATCGTGATCAACTCCCTCACCTCCTCCTTCTCCAAATTGAGCCGTTCCCCGAGCACAGCCCACGGACCCGTCAATTTGGCCACGCGGGGCGACGGGGAGTGGTAGGAGGGTAAGCTGGAGGACGAGCCGGAGGCCATGCGCTCGTGCGGGTGTTGTCTGTCGGTGTAGGATACGTCGGCGGGTGCGGCGGAGGTGTGTCGGACAAAGACGTCGGCGCCGGTCTTACGGTAGCCTGCTTCTTCCTGCATGGATCGCGGGAGGAGGATCTGCGGAACGGTCAGTAAGTGGTGAGGGGGGATTGGAGAGACTCACGAGGAGAGAGAGCATGCTGGATGCAAAGATGCAGAAGCTATGATGAGGGGATCAGCGTATGTTCATGACTTACCTCGACACACTCACACTGTCATCGTGAAGAAAATATCGACCCAGAACCTGTCCTCGATATCAGCCACCGTTCTCGACTATCGCCTCCAAAACATACTCTTGGTGGTTCAGCTTCTGCTTCGCCGTCAACCCATCTACCGCCAGAATGATCAACGCGACGGCATAAGACCCTCGAAAGACAGTTCGGACGTTGTGCATCGACTGGAAAAACTGGAGTTTGGCAATGACGTCCGGGTTGGCACCTTGTCGAGCTGATTCGTCGATGAAGCCGGGGAACATGCGGCTAGGCGGAAACGTCGGGATGAGTGGTGTACGGCCGTCGTGGCGAAGCAAACTCACCCGATCGTGATGGAGCCGGCCGTGAATCTGCGGAAACGGATGAGCTGCCATTGACGCCGTTCAACGGGAGACGACTCACACGAGGGAAAGCAGCGATCCCGAAGTAAAGATATTCACTTCCATCTACACTTCCCATCAACAATCCATCCCATACAACTTTTCCCTCGAACTCACCCTCGTCAGCACATCAGTCTCGATTCCCGCCACACCAAAGCTGATCCCGGCACAGGTCACGACGCCAACGCACCAGAGTTTAAAGTAGATGGATCGGAACCAGGGTTGCGAACGTTGCGATTTGATCGTCTCGATCAAATACCCCCAGAACTAGCCCGTGCGTGCACTTGAGCATCCAGACCAGACATGAAAAAGAAGGAAAGGCTCACGAGGATCTCTTCGAGGTGTACGACGAGCATCAGTACGACACCGACGACGAGCAACCAGTTACTGGCGCGGAAGGTGGTGATGTGCGACGGCGTCCATAGCTGGTACGGCTTGACCTTGATCCCGACTGTCGGGATATAGAGGTAATACTCTTGGTACTTGACGACGGTCTGTACCACTTGGGAGATCATCATCTGCAGGAGGATGCCCATCAGTTCCGTTTTGCCTTCTCAAATGCGCGGAGACGTACAGCGAAGCTCGAGGCGGTGAGGCACCACGTGATGATCCAGCGAAAGGCGTCGTCCTTCTGGTAGAGGAGACATCGGAAACGGTTGAAGCGATAGATGTGGTAGAGCAGGAAGGAAGCGCTCGTTGTCGCAATGACGGCCGAGAAGAGGGTCGCCGTGGGTCTGTCGAGGGTGGATCAGCGGGGTACGAGAAGCAGGGTAAAGACTTACGAAACGTGGCACATCTTGTCCGTCGTCAGGAAGGAAAGGGCAAGCTCGAAGCAAAGGCCATCGATCGATGTATATATACGAGGAACGCATCATACCATCAATCCTTGACCACTCAATCCGTCAAAGGACCTTTGTGGCAAATTTGGACAGATCAGCGCGGCGACTTTGATGGAAGATGCGAAGATGATGGACAACTGATGATCGTTGATCGTTGATGACTACCGTAGTCTGGCGATCGAGAGGACAGGTAGGCGATACCTCGTGCCATGGTAAATTTTAATTATGCATCATGTACTGATTTGACTACTTTGATCTTGCCTTGGTCTCGGTTCCTTATTGATACAGCTTCCCTTCACATTCCCATCTCTCACTCATGCCTTGCTACCCTTCAACTCGGCATCCCTCTTCTTCCACGCGTCATCCAATCCAATCTCACTACAGGACAGCATCAGCATTTCCCCCCATTCATCCGAGCACCATACACTCACCCGGCTTCCGGGGTCGGCTGCGGATTCCTGTCCGCCAACGTGCCATCCCGCGCCTGATCACCCAACACGTCGTGCCTCGGCTCTCGGGCCGTCGTCGAGTGCGGCAGCGCAGACGAAGGCTTCAGATCCCCTTGCGGCGGGATAGGTACGCCTTCGTAGTTGTTCGTGACTGCTGTCTCCCCCGGCGTATCCTGCGAAGCGACAATCGATACAATAGGGGTGTTTCATAGATCAGCTACAACTTGTGTTTCACCTTTGTGGGAAAAGAGCGAGATTCAACGAACATATCCGGCTGCCTTGGCGGGGTTCTCGGTCGCTGCGACGTAGCCCGCGGCGGCGTCCTTGGCCTGTCGCGCGGACGTGGAGAATCGACGGGCGTTGCGTTGGGATTCCGAGTCGGTTCGCAAGTCGGACTGAGCACGGGCTCCGGACTTGGACGGGAGGTGGGGCGTATCGGCGGCCTACAAGCGGATTAGGGACGACCATGAATCGGGGTGAACGGGAACTCACATTGCCCTTGCCGGAATCCGGCGCGCCAGCAGACTTGTGCTTTAGGTGTTCATTCTGATCACCCTCCAACCTTTGATCCGGCGTAGCACTCTTGTGCGACCCCTCGCTCTTGCTTCCACTGAACGCCTTTCCCTCCTCCCCGCCCGCCATCCACCGCGCGCTCGTGTGCATCTGCCTGCTCACTCCCGGGCCAGTCTTGCTCTCCTGGTGTTCCTGCTTGTTCGTACCGAGTCCGAGGACCTGCTTGACGCCCGCCATGACCTTGGGCGCAGCAGCTTCCTCCTTGCCACCCACTTGACCGGCATACTCGCCGCTCGATTGCGCACCCGCCCGGTGGTCCTTGAATGCCCCGGCAGAATGCGCAGCCTGGCTCGCCGTACTGGCGTCCTGCAGCGCATCCTCCTTCTGTCTCGACGGTGCCTCTTGTCCGCCGGCACTCTCGGCAGCGGTATCATACGGCTCCGCTTGAGTTTGCTTGCCGTCCCGCTTCTCCTTCATACCGGCTTGGACGCCGGCAGACTGGACGTCCATTCCGCCTTCGAGGGTCTCGTGGGATTTCTTGACGGCATGGCCGAACGAGTTGGGCTTGGTCGGGTCGTCTTCCGTCCGTACGAAGGGAGTCGTGCGGAGCGTTCGAACGGCGGTAGCTCGAGGGACGCGGGAGGCGGTGGCGGTGATGGATCGAATAGTGGTAAACATGTTGTCAGTGGTGCCGAGGGAGGTATGGATCTGTATCCCTTCGTCATCGGTTTATATATCCCCGCTCATTAGAGCTAAGCACTCGGTGACGTCAGCCGATCCAGTGGATCTCATTCTCGACTCTGAAATTTCGGGCGCCGGATCACGGCCCCATCGAAGCCGGATTTCTCTGGGCCGGACGATAGAACGGCGCGAGTGCGGGGTCATGTCGATATGGTACAGATGTTGGCTACAACTCATGCTACACTCCTATACGAGACGCACACTCTCCCCATACAGCTCTTCTCGTTCCTGTACAGCACCCGTCGACAACGCCTCGGCACGCGTTTTCTGGGCCAACGTCACCTGTTCCCGCGGAATGGCAGGCGAGGCGGTATACACCGCCGTCTCCGTCTGCCGTCCGCGAGCTTGCGATGGTTCCCCGTTCCCCCTCATTGCGGTCTCGTGGCGCGGCGTGGAAGTCTCCACGATCGTCTTTTCCGTCTTGATCGGCACATTTCGCCTCTTTGCTTGGGCGTCCTTCCAAATCTTCATCGCACTCGGCATATGCTGCGCCAACGCCTGCGGAATCCCCAACGAGAGATTCAACCTCACCTTTCGCCCCGGTTCCTATTGAACTCACCTGCTGCCGGACTTGACTCGTCGGATGGGTATGTAAAAAGCTCAAACTATCCTCGATCGACACGGGCGACCCGCTCGCAGCTGCATCCGCTTCGACAGCGGCCATCAGATCCCATAGGTCGAGGGCGGCTCGGGGGTCGTACCCTGCTGTCGCCATGAACTGCTCAAAGTCGAGTCGGCGAAGGGGACAGAAGAGGGCATGCTGGACCTACGTTTAGTCCGACGGCATCGGCTTCCATTTCTAGTTTACGAGAGTAGGCGCGTTCGGCGACGACGTCGTTTAGCCAGTTAATGAATACCGCGGCCGAGTCGGTGATACTATACACGAGAAAGACTTAGATCGCTGTGTAACATATCGTTTTTGGAAAGTTGGCTTACACAGGGAAGGAAATGGTCAGGGCGAATGAGATACCACGCAAGATGTCGAATCCCACGGCGGCGACGTTCAGGAACTATCGTGCGAGTCAATACGCGAGGTGTAAGGGAGATGTCAAGACGTTCTTACTCCGAGCTAGACGCGTATTTGATTAGCAATCTCCCGATTCAGATTCCCTCCCGTAACTCACATTTTCCACTGCATGCCGCTGCGTCACATGTGCAATTTCGTGCGCCAAGACCGCTGAGAGCAGTGTATCGTCATCCACCAAGTCGACCAGACCGGAATAGACAAAGATCTCCTTGGACGGAAGAGCAAACGCGTTGATTTTCGGCTAGACGCCGCGTCGGAATTCAGTCAACTGCTCAGCATTCGAGACCCCTCCGGCTCACCCCTTCAACAACGTAGATATTCCAATCCTCCCGATCTAGATTCATCAATGGATCCCCTCCGTCCGGTCGGAACGGCACGAAACTGTTCATCGCTGTGGCACTCGGCGCAACGTACTTTCCACCCCTCTCCCGCTCATGCATGACTTTCGTCAGTTCCGACACCCGCGAGTGAGTAGGTGGGGGCCAAGTCGCGCCGTAGATGAGGGATTTTTGTTCTTCCTCTAGTGCGGTGACGATGGCAGATGAGACGCGGGCGACACGTTTTACTCGGGGATCAGAGGGGGGTAGGATAGCGTCGCCTTCGGCAGAGATGATTTCGTCGAATCTTGAATGGGAATAAGCATGCGGTTCAAGTATCGAGTGAAAGGAGGACTCACTTGCGTCGAGCCCATGCCATTTCCTCGTTCTCGCTCATTAACAGTAACCTCCAACGGTTTGTCCGAGGCGCTTGATCCAGTCCGAGGGCGAGTACAAGACTCAGAGCGATGATCTGTGTTTCTGATTCAGTCTGCTGAGCACCAGAAGCCACGGAGCAAACGTACGGGTATGTTTACCAAGATCATCGAGAAGCGGCGGTATCGCTGCCAGAGCCTACCAATCTTATGAGCCCAGTGGAACTACCCACCGTGAAACAACTCACCTCCATCTCCAGACAAACGGCAGCGCAATCAACGACACCCTGGTCACATTCAGCAAGACACCCTTCATTGCCGGAAAGGCAAAGAAAAAGACATCTCGTTGCGGTGGTGTCGAGTGGAAGGCTCGTCTTGTTGAAACGAGATGATTTCGAAATGGAAGAGGTGTCCGCCAAGGGATGGTTCGTGGTCGGAGCGGGGTCAAGGCGGTGCCGGAACGAAGGAGGTTGGGAAGAGGACGAAACATGGTCTCGTGTTTGAGATCATGCGAGCTCTGGTGGAAGGGGACTTTGAATCAGAGCAGACATGGAATCGTGTTTTGGACGAATGCCCAAATGCATCATCATGAGCAGCTGTCAAAGAGGATTGCTCCACATAATAAACAACCGATTAGCTCCCGTTATAGCCGGCGTGACGTAGTGTATGCTGCATCTTGCAAGTCGCATGGCTCGTCAAGTCAAAAGCCCCGTGTGGGCCAAAGCAGTCGTGGTACTCCAAAAGGTCGTAAAAGTCCGATCCACAGGGTGTAGATTATCGGGTAATGCGCTTTGAGCGCACTCGATTCTTTGTACCATTCCCTGTACTTCTCGCGACCATTACTTCCTGGCACTGCGACTATCTTACTCTACCGTTTCATGCATAGAATTGCAACGCTTCCAACCTGTGTTCGTGATAGACCGTCTTCGACTTCCGAAGTCGTCTTTAGGGAGTTTCCTCAGCAACCGCGTCTCCTTCAGCATTACCCCCGTCCTTGGCCATGGGTAACGCTCAACCGGCTGCGTCTTCAGACCGACAGATCTCACGGAAACATTCAGGCAAATGCATCTCGGCTCCATCAAGACAGGAGTGATTTCCTTCAGTCATTTCTCCGAACAGTCCCTTGCCTCTTGTGTCAAATCTTCATGGTCGTGAGTTCTCAAGGAACAGACAAGGAATGCCTAAGAACGGGACATGGACGCGCGAGAGATATCGGCAAGGAGAGTTTCTAGGCTCTTAGGAAACGAGCAGAAATAACAATATAAGCATAAATCAAAAGTGCCTTAAGGAGTCCGAGAGCTCAACGATGCATATGATGTTATTCCAGGAGCGATGAAATAGCATTGTCCTCTTATTACAGCCATTCCGAAGCGTTCCAGACTTCCATACGCCTGCGCGTCTGATTCCCAAAATTGTTAATATCGATCACGACCGCGAGACGGATCTCTCCCAAACGGACGGCGGAATGGCTGGCAACTTGGTCAGTGTCAAGAGGGCTTCTTCTAGTCCATTCACTAAGCAGTCTATTTCCTCGTGACTCAGGGCCTTGGGATCGGTGGTTTCCTTTCGATACGCCCAGACTACTTGGCGCTCCGTTTCGGCATCCT
Source organism: Naganishia albida (assembly GCA_001599735.1). Taxonomy (NCBI): domain Eukaryota; kingdom Fungi; phylum Basidiomycota; class Tremellomycetes; order Filobasidiales; family Filobasidiaceae; genus Naganishia; species Naganishia albida. The sequence continues at coordinate 1,172,451 of BCHV01000006.1, forward strand.
GAGGTATCGATGCATTTCATTGTCCCCCTCCAGCCACATGACCTTCGTCTGTTTCGTCTGACTCAGAGACTGAGCCCATCAGCGATTGAGAGGACAGGTCTGCTCGGTAGCTCTGCTGTGACTTTACTGATTGCAATTGTTGCAGCTCGCCTGTCACCCAGTCAACGAGTGTTTGCTTGACGCTCCCGGGTACCCGGAACTTGGTTGCGATTATGGGTAGGACCCTGAATTCCGCCCGGGAATCCTCGGGCTCCTCAGAAACTAGGCGGAAATGAACGGACGCTGGACGGCCACCGTCGTCCGTTTGTATGCTTTTATCCAAAAACATATCTGTGTCCGCTGAATGCAGGGTGATTGTAGGCGAGAGGCACTGCTCGCGTACGGACTGCCTCATTCCAAGCCGTCCGCGCTGTTGCCTCCCAAGACGCCTTACCCTGAGAGCAATTTCAGCCCCATCGAGGATGCGCCGGCCCATTATCTCCCGCTCGAGCGCCACGCGTAGACTGTTCATGACTCCTCCGACAACTTTCAAAGCATGTCGCCTCAACGACGGACGCCGGAAGATAAAATCGGCATCTCGTTCTTCGGCTTCGCTCAATTCAGAATCTGAATCGGACTCGGCGTCGGGGTTCGCCAGCCGACGTTGGGCTTTGCGAAACTTCGGAGTAGCTTCATCAACGATTTGGAAAGGCCGCATCTCTTCCAAAGTAGCCTGTAGTTTCCACAAATCGCTGACTGAAGCAGGTTTCTCGCCATCTAGAATCGCCTTGATCTGATCGATGAGCCCCTCCATACGCCATGTCTCCTGAATACACTTGGCTGCCATCTCCCATTCTTCGGCCGAGGCGACAGCCGAACTCGACGGTATCCGCGTCTTGAGATTTGACACGGATTTGCGAAAGTTGGCGACAGCGGTCAAGATCCGAAGTACTGCTTGCGGTCCCAGCGCATCGCTTAAAGAAGTGCGACGAAGTTGTGTTTCTTTGCTGATACACTCGGTGTCAACGGTCAAAGGGGGCCCGCTGATGGTGTAAAGGCTGAGGTCGCGAGGAACATGTTTCTTTGCACTCATGTCTGACCGTTGCCAGAGCTTTACAAGACTTGAAGAAGGGAAGGGAATTGGCAAGGGTTTGCAGTGAACGACACACGAACGAGATGGTGACTTTTCGCACGAAAGGGACGTCCTGTGTTTTATGCATCACCTTCCGGTAGAGACCATAGTCATAAATACTCGGTATCGACCCACACTCATGCTGGAGAATACTGCAGGTCTCTCCAGGCCACCATTGCGAGCCGCACAGTCTCTTCAGCTTAGTCCTTTGTCGTTTGCTCCTTCAGACAAAAAGGAGACTTTTGCATGACGACAGGGATCGCCATGACGCTGAAGCCAGTCTTTGCTCTTGCCGAAGTGAGGGACACGGGCAGGGCGTTGCGACGATGCGCCATAGCAGCGATTCAGCAAGTGAGAAACGAATGACGTTGACAGAGTTGGCGCCTGATATGGACACATGATCATGGACCGCTCCAGTCAGCGTCCTTGGTCGCGCACATGCGATGATCATCTCCGTTCGACTTTGTAGTTCCCGCTTTGTTTACAATGTGTTCTCACCTTTCTGATGCTCATCATCAATCCATCAGCTCTAGTCATACGCAATACTCTCGTGTTCCGTCCTTACCGTTCATCCCCTACAACATGGTCCTACAGAACGGCTACGTCACGGGCTCCGTCTTTGGGCCGGATTGGAAGCACGTTCAGGAATGGCCCGAAGCGGGTCCCAGCCGACTTCAAGGCGAGCATGAGGAGACAGGAGACGTACAGGAAGACGAGTATGAGGAAGAGGAAGAAGAGGTACGCTCCGGCTCAAGGGAAGTATCGGACTAGGGCTGATGGACGGCGCAGATCTACATCACGCTCGACTTGGGACCCAATGCGGACCCCATGACTCTTGGTACGGGGACAGACTATCAGCTCATTGTACGTTCCCGTCCTGTTGATACAACTTCGCGGTACTCATGCGATATGCAGGGCCTCGACACGCCGACGCCGTTCCTCAAGATCGGAAACGATGTGTTCCGTGGGACACCACAGCATCTTATCGGCAGCGAAATAATCACCAGGGACACAAGAGGTGCGAAACTTTACTCGCCTCTATAACCCCAGCTGACAGCTGTCTAGATCCCCAGAATCCAATCAAGCATTCCCATCCGATCATAGGACATACCAACCACCGCATCGCATTCGAACCCGTCAAGTTAGTCAAACATTCCACAGAACCGCCCAAGCCCGAGAAACCACGACCGTCCATGTTTGCTCGAGATGCCCCGCCTGTCATTCTACCGCCTGCAGCCAAATCTAAAACTAAAGCCAAAGCCGGGCCTTCGACTGCCGAGGAGTTCCCGGCCTCTGCGCCACCAACGGAGGAGTCGGATCCAGGCGCCTTTACATTCGCCTCTCGATCCCGTCGCGGGAAGACAGCACGCGCACCCAAAACGACCGTTCGCGAGAACCCACTCAGCAACCGATTTGTGATCCCTACGCACGGCGAGATCGCCGAGGACGGGATCCCACGGATCGATGGACAGGATATGGCGAGGAGGTCGAAGAGGAAGCCAGGCCCGAAGAAGGGTAAGAACGGCGCGGATGAGGCGAGGGAGCCAGAGCTTCAGTCGGAAGCGAGTAATCAGCCGATGCAGGTGGATGCGGACCCGTCGATGCAGACGGATGATGCTTCCTCGGTAATTGCGGGACCTTCATCGGCGCCAATCCCAACCCCAACGCCGACAAGCCATCCGAATCACCCAGCCGACCACAACTCCTCGGTACAACGCCTGCTGATGCCCGATGCACCTCGTGGATACACCAAGAACGGTCTACCGAGGAAGAAACCTGGACCAGCAAAGGGAAAGAAAAAGGCCGAAACGATTGCAAGGGAAAAGGGGGGAGTAGTGAGCATGTTGACGGGCAAGTTGCCCGAATTGGCGGTCGCAGAGCTTGCAAGATCCGAAATGGAAGTGGACCCGCAACCAGAACCAACGCCAGAAGAAGATGACGCGGAAAAGGAGCAAAACGACGAAACGGAAAATCCCGAGGTGGATAATCCAGAGAATGCATGATGATGATATGTGATACAAGTCTAGCCCTTCATCTCCTTGATTTCATTTTCATTCGCACCCAGAAGCCATCCTACGCCCTTGACTAGCGCTTTTCTCGCTTGTTGCTTGATTTCTTGGCTGTCTCCCAGCCCTGCTAGCTGTTCCCGAATCGCCTGAGGCGTATGAGCGCCGGTATCTGATCGCGCAGGTGAGGCGGCTCGATCCTGAGCACTTGACGGACGGGAAAAGTGAGGTGTAGCAAGCGAAGGGAGCGCAAAACCCCGAGCAGAGAAATCATGAGCAACCTTGTTGAGCGTCTTGGCCGCGCGTGCTGCCGTACGTGATCCGAGCAATTGTTGTTCGGCCGTCATCCTGCCCCGGCCCTCAGTCGAGGTGGTCGAAGCTGCCGAGCCTGTCCGCTTGTGTCCCCGTGTACTGCCCTCTGGCTCCGGAATCCGAGCGACTCTTCGATGACGGGCCGCTTCCTCGAGTCTGATGTATCCGTCCTCCAGCTTGCGCCAGACGGCTAGCAACTCCGTCATCATTTCTGGCGGACAATACTCGAGCGCCTTGGCGAGAAAATTCATCCGTTTTGTCAGGTCGGCGAATTCAGATTGTCTGCCTAGTTGGTAACATGTCTTCCAGCAGACATCTCGAACGGCGTCTGCGTCCGCCGTGTTGGCTTTTCTTCCGACTTCGGCGACGAGCCGGATCATCTTTTCGCATATTTCGGAAGCGGGTTCGTAATCGGGCACCTGCATCGCCGACTCGGCCAACATGCCGAGAACCTGCACCTCTGCGACTGCATCTCCACGATAACCAAGTTTGTAAGTCAAGTCGAGGATGACCTCGACGTGTTTATACGCGTCCTCACTGGTCGACAAGACGAGCGCGACCAATTCCAGTCGATTCTTTGTCAGGCGGATCTCGAGTGGCGAAATCGGGTCGCCGCGTTGCGACTTGACGCCAAACGAGGTGATCCGGCTCGTCGCCTCGATAAACTCCCTTTCGCGTCGAATCGCATGTGTCGGCGGCGCTACGGCGAGGCTTCAGAGATATGAGCAGGAGTCGAGACAAAGGATGCGAGACGTACCAGTCGTAAGCCAGCTTCATCCCGTCTGTGTAAATGTTTCCAGAAGTACTATTGTCGTAGAACTCGCGACTAGCGTCCAACACGAGGCTTTCCACCACACCGGGACCAAGCGGAACGTCGAGTTCGGACCCGTTAAGCAGTCGCTTGGCCAGGTCAAACTCTGCAGAGGATGAGCCGTGACTCCCCGCAACATGTTAAGAACTCACGACCGGCACTTAGAACCCCTCCGAAAAAGATTTTCAACACCTCTTCCTTGCCCAACAGGCCAAACGCCCCGCGGAGCAAGCCCTCCCCTCCACCACTTAACTTGATCATATCATCCATCAACGACACCCACTCATCCTCATCGTCAAAGCCCCTGCCACCCTGCCTGGCCGCACGGACCGCCCATCGCCGCTGCTCCTCTCGATCAAATGCCGTCTGGAGGAAGGTCCTCAACGGTGCGGGCACGTTCCATTTCGCGAGGATTTCCCCGGATTCAAGGTGCACGTCGAGGATATCGAGTGCTCTCGAAAGCGCAACGAATGGGAGCGGCTCGAAGAAGAGCAAGAGGTCGGTCGGGCCCGGTGCCGGGCGTGTTGCGGACGGCTGCATGAATGATGCCAAGGACTCCAACGTTGTTGCCGTGACTTCCCGGCTCGTCTCTTCGTCCAATTCATCCCCCGCGACATCCCACACGGGCAGACACTCGAAAATGCTACTCTTGACGTCCCACTTGTCAATGGAATCATCGCCGTAGAGCCGGGCGAGTGCGAGACGGGCAACATCGACGTCGTTATCGATGATCCGTTGGCGGATAGGTAGCGTCGCCTTTGACGCCTCGAATATAGCCAACGATCTTTCCAATGGCGCTTCCAGTGTATACCGCTGCAGTAGCCGTCGTTTCACCTCTGCATCTTCCAGAGATTCGAGATAAGGCACCGCCAGCCGCCTCATATCCCCCGCCAGCGTTGCCGGGCTCGAACCATCCAAATATGCCCTGACACGCGCATAATCATCCATCCCTTTCCACTCCTTGAGTCCATACACCTGTCCTCCGGACGCTGTTTCGTATACGAGCTTGATCAAGAAGCCGAGGTCCCTCGCTGTATCTTGTAGATCCTGGGCGCCGCGTGAGAGGGCGAACTGACACCAATCGAGGGCGAGGTCGATGAGGAGTTCAGATTCGATGCGGTTGATTCGTGTGAGGTACCAGTTGGAGAGTTGCGCCGTCGAAAGGGGGGCAGAGGTTGCGCAGTCGATGGGAACAGAGAGGGCGTGGTGTTCGAGTATTTCGTCTATCGAGCTTGTAGGAGTGATTGAGGGTACTTTCTCCGTACCCGTAACGGAATCGATGATTGGAAGAACGCCATCCAGTTCCTGCGGAGAGACATGTAGCGGCAAGGCATCCAATATGGCGAATCGATACGGATAGAGCTCCGCCGCGTACTGCTCGTATAACTGGCGAAGAGAGGCCGTATCGCCCGATGCAGCGAGAGCCACTCCGAGTTGCACGATGTGCGAAGACAAAAAAGTCGAAAGCGGTACGCTTGGAGTCTGCACCATCGTTGTAGACGCCGCAATCATCGCCGGCTCCGCAGACGACGTCGACGCAACATCAGCCCACGGATCATCAATCTCTATACTGTCCTCGTCCGATTGTTCCGTCGGTGACCGAAAGAGACGGGTGTACACCTCGAGCCTGTGTTGTCGGTCGAGCAAGGTCGCTCGAAGGCCTACGAGTGGCCGTTGTTCGTCCGGTAAGAGTTGTAGCACCGTGTCCCAATCTTGCGTGTTGCCCGCTTCGCGTCCTTCGAAAAACGTCTTGACGCTCGACGTCTGTTCCAGTCCGATCTTGACGCATTCTTCCACAACGCCGGCATCGTCTCCAAGGACAGCTACGCAAGCCTGTGCGACCCAAGCACCGTCCCTGACCTCTCCCAGCGTCGCACGAAGGACGTCAGGCGTATACGCCGAGGGTGAAAGCTGGGCGAACTGAAGCTGATGGATGTAGCTCGTCAGCTCGGCTTGAAATTCTGGTGGACCTTGCTGGACAAGCTCGAGTGCGCCGTCGTATTCGTGCTCCGAAATGAGCTGTCGCAGAGCGGTGGTGTCCATGGTCAATCCGGTGTAGAGAAGACGGGAAGAGGAGGGTATGAACATGTTCAACTCGACTCTACATAAAAGATGAGGTCATCACCGCATTTCGATCGAGCGCGTCCTCTATCTTTCTATACGGATAGCTATTTGTCCCTGCCGTAGGGATATATCCATGCCGAAAGCTATTGATATCGCTGGGGAGGTCAATATGACCCTATGAACGATGACAACAACTTCTCGTTTCCTCGCAGAAATGGTAAGGGGCTCAACACAGATCGTCCGCGTCGACGTAAAGAGCCATCCAACATAGGCATAGCTTCGGCAAGTTGAATCTGAGCCCGACCCAGCAGCGAATTGCTCGCCGTGAGCTGCGCTGGTGCCCATACCTTGGCTCCCTACTTCTTCTTGATGAGACGTGTGCATAGCTGAACCATGCGACACGCTGGCGGCGAGGTTCGGTCTTCTCGACAAGTGAGTCCCGCCGTGGTCTCTACGACAACGTCGAGCCCTGGGCATGGTATTTACGGAGATGTATGCCTCCGGAGTGGATGTCGTGCGCGATGCCGAGTCTGGTCAACAAGCCCAGAGACAGGAATTCAAAGCGATAGTTCGATTATCGCATCATGCGTCGAACAGCTGTGCCAGTCAAACGGACGAGTTGGATAGTATCGGTGGTTCTCAGGGGATGAGCTCACGAGCTGATTCCCAACACTCGTCCTCCTACGAGCTTGTCCAAATCCGGCCGTCGGTAGCGGAGTGATCTGCGCGAACGATGACGGTTCAAAGATCGTTCCAAGTCCCGATCCGTCAATAATCCGGCAACCTCCACATCCTTCCCTCACTCCGTCCCTCCCTTCTGTCCCCAGGAACCAACCGTCAACGCGATCCAGAACATGAGCAGAATCGCAACAATGAGGCCAACGCGTTGCCAAACTGGGGGCGCGGGGCGGTCGAATCGTGCGCGTATCGCGGGATGCTGGTTTGGCGGGTAGGGTGTATCGGATGTTGGCAGGCGTTGGTATGCTGACATGATGATGCGGAATAGAGGGGAGGACAATTATCACGAGTGCGGGAGCATGAAGCTGATCATATGAGCTGCCACACGAAGAAAGCTGTCACGAAGGGTGATTCATGGCAGAGATTACCTAATACGGACATCCAAAAGTCAACTCCGCCCTGATCGACGAAAGTCAAGGGAGAAGTCCAAGACCATCTTGACGACTGAATCTTGGGACCGCTCCAAGCTTGTCCTTTCATCGACTTACACCATGCTCACCCTTACACCTCGTACGGCATTCGTCGCGCCAGCATTCTCACGCTCAGTGATTCATCACGCACGCCCCGCCCGACGACCACACTACCCATCGCCCTTGACCCCACTCAGCGTCAAGCCAACAGCCGGCACATCCCGTCCTCAACCACACAACAAAACCCCCCCTACACCACCTTCCTCGACGCTCCAAGATGCACCGGTAGAAGGGCTCACGTTCCACTACGCGCCACCGCCATCCGCACCGAGTTACACGACCGGTGTGGTTCCAGACATCCTCAAGTGGACCCGCGGCGCATCGGATGTCCGTGCGAGTGGACAGGCCGGCGCACCGTATTCGAAGCGCAAACCCGCCGAGGGCGGACGGGAGGTCGTCACGATGTTGTCGGGCGAGGTCGTCGCTGAGATACAGAGGTTACGGGTGGAGGATCCGACGAAATGGACGAGAAAAGCATTGGCCGAGCGGTGAGTCTTTTTTCCCCTTCTTGTCCCCGTGTTGAGCCAGACGACTCACTCCGGATTGCGGGATAGCTTCTCGATTCCGTCGAATCAAGCACACCTCCTCGCACGACTCGCACCTGCGCCAAAGTCGCATCGCGCGAGTCTGGAGAACGATTTGCAGGTTGCCCGAAGCGGATGGACATGGAGGAAGCGGTTGGCGAGGGACGCGAGGGAGCTCAGGAAGGAGTTTTGGTAGTCCTTGCAGAGGGTTGCTCGTGTACCATACCGTGTATAGGATGGCGTGTATATGACGACAATAGTCATCCGATTGCACGTTCTGCGTTAGAATGGCAAGGGATGCACGACGAGTATGGCTTGAGTGCTGGTTCGATATGAACGTCCCATGCGTAATTCATATGATACAGTAACCTACGCCTCCCCGACATGCAAACCACGACGACCCACTGTCCCATCATCCCAGCTGAACCGCACCCTCGTGACTTCAATACCTCATGCGCCATTCGTCCCTGCCTTGGCGGCATCCACCTTGCCTCCCACCCTCACCCCCTCGATCCCCTTTTGCTCCTCCTCGCTCAGCCCTCGCGCCCTCCAGAGCTCCCGCCGCTCCTCGAGCAGTGCTTCGGCCCATTCGCGTACGGCCGGATGGTGCAGGTGTGCTGTAAGAAAAGTCAGTTATATGTCGAAAGAGGAGGGGCATGACATACGTAGGGAACCAGAGAAGAACGGCGCGAGGGATCGGATGTCTTGTGCTGTGAACGGTCAGATTTCACGTCAAAGGTAGAGGATAGAGGAACGTACACCGCTCATATTCCACCGCTTGCAGAACAAGCTCTATCCTATCCAAGTCCTTGACCAGTTTCGCCTCTGGGGTCTCCCTTGCCTCATATTCCTTTCCAACCCATCAATCAGCCAACCTCCACATACACAGACCGAACCCGAAGAAACAACTCACCTCCCATAACGAGGATATCCTCTCCCGCGCATCACGGCAGCCTTCCCCTCCCAGCATCTCGTTGAGAAAGGCGTGCATCGCCTCCTGCTCCAACTTGTGTTTCATCTCGGGGGAGACACCTTCGACGGGCGTGATATCGCCGACGCTAGAACCCCCACGGCGGGGATCAGCGAGATCATACGTTTCCGCAAGAAGGGGGCCACTTACTGTGCTTCTGCGAGGTCGTGGACGAGCGCCATCTGTGCGCGCACGATCAGCAGAGTGGATCATGAGAGAATTCGATGAGTTGAAAACGCACCTGTACGCAGCGTCCGATGTCGAGCGGTCGTTCCGTGGTGGAAAGAGGAATCAACATGCACAGCATGGCCATTCGGTACATATGGTCCGCGATACTACGAGAAACGTAAGCCGAGGAGCCAGCATTTCTTCCCCATGGCGCATACCTTTCTGGTTCTTGGACGCCTTCACGGATCCAGCCTGATCGTTTTTGCACCTGTAGGGAATAGTATCAGCGATGTTTGTCAGAGTTGCGCGAATGGACTGACCTTGAGTTGTTCTAGCATGTGCATAAATGCTAGACGATCTTTGGCTTCATTCCCGGTAGATCTGGTACGGATGTATGTTGCGCTCAATACTAAGCAGTGATGCATAAGGAAAGTACGTACTTGTATAGTTCGGGCAGCTCCTTGCCTCCCGCTCCGAGTTTCGCCTTCTTGGCCACTCCTGGATCCAGCACGTCCTGCTCCGGCCTGTGCTTGCCATTCATTTCGGCGGACGATTGGGTAGGGATGCTTGATGTCATGCTGTAGGATATTGAAAGAGGATGAAGCAGGGAGAATCAAGCGATAGGGAGAGACGAGATTGTTATTGAAAGTAACTGAAAGCAATCGATTCGGCCCTTCATGTCTCGCAAGCCTTGCACAAAGAAAACAGAGGGAAGCGTCCAACTCTGGGATTATCCGATCAACTGCTGAACGAGCGGGTGCGGTACTCGTCATCAGGGGGACCGGCACCCTGGCCTGCTTGCTTCACCTGTTTGAGCAAGGTCTATTCATTCCTCTCTGCGGATCCTCTCTCCACGTCGTTCCCTACCCAGATCGGACCTTCAATATGGCAAGTCCCCGTCCACTCGACCTACCGATCGGCACGGCTGCTCTCCCTGCTGACCTTTACATCCCGCCAGTCCAACACACTCCGTCCTTACCTGAACGCCGTCAGGAGCACCCTCACGGCCGCTCTCACGCTGGAAAACTTCTCATCCCAAGTCGTAGAACGGCACAACCTCCCCGAAATCGAAGCACAGTGAGCCGCGCGCCTCGCGCTCCGTTGCACTCACCACTGACCGCGTTTCGTCGTAGAACATCCGTCGAAGTCCTCCTGAACCCACTGATCATCTCGCGAAACGAATCCGAACGTGTCCTTGTCGAACCGAGTATCAACAGTATCCGTATATCCATCGCGATCAAGCAGGCGGACGAAATTGAGAGGATCTTGTGTAAAAAGTTTACGCGGTTCATGACGATGCGGGCGGAGAACTTTGTGATCTTGAGGAGGAAACCCGTCGAGGTGAGTTGGCGGGCTGCAGCAGGTAGGAATCAACCGCTCATCATGGTGGGGTTAGGGATATGATATCTCGTTCCTGATCACCAACTTCCACGGCGAGACGATGCTCAAGCATAAATTGGTAGACTTTATCATCGAGTGAGTTCCCCAGTCTCCACGCTCATGCGCAACACTGACTGGAGCCGGTCGTAGATTCATGCAGGACGTCGACAAGGAAATCAGCGAGATGAAGCTCTCGTTGAATGCTCGAGCACGAATAGTAGCGGAATCATACCTGTCGACGGTAAGCTTCTCCGCCTTCGATTCAGGAGACATGAGCTGACTTCGGGCCCACAGTTTGCTTGAGTCTAGTATAAGGGGACTCTGAGAGTGCGGTGGTGTATAGCGTGGGTTGTAGAAATATTGAATGGGACAAAACAGTCAATTTCGGAATACGGAAGGGGGTCATTCCGATTTGTGGGACGGGGATACCTCTTGCAGTGGCAACACGAATATCTATCCGAACAACGTGAGCAAAGAATGAGAGCACTTCTCCGGGACTACTTGCATGTGCGGCCTTTGCGGTTCAAGTGGCTAAAGACAACCCCTAACGGATCCGTTTCCGCATCAAAAAGGCGTGATGCGACTGCGACGCGCATACAAGGAGCAGGAAGCGGTCCATAATTGTAGAATACAGCACTCGTCATTTCCTACTCGTACACCCAGTCATCACGCCATGGTCCACGGCTTCTTCCCCGCCCCGCCCTTCCCGGCTCAATGGCAGCCTTTCCCACGAGCGCCGCACCAACCGATTCAAATCCAGCTCCTAAATACGCAGTCTCAAGTTAGACCTCACAACGCTCGATTTTCCGCTACACGGCCTCACAATGGATTCCGACCTCTTTCACTCGCGGATTCGGGCTTTCCTATCGCTCGAACGAGGCCGACGACGCACGTTCCGATGGGTGTTGACGGTGGATGGGGTAGGATGGGATGGAGCGCGCCAGTTCAAGTTGTTCAGTCAAAGGTAAGCTTCGCGTTCTCCTATAAAGTAAAACCTCCTGATTTCCTCGTTTAGCCGATGAAACCTGGAATTCCAACCGAAGTAGTATGCCTCGTTGCCACCCATCTCGCCACAGAACACGCTTTCGCCACACTCGCCAACCTGGGCGCGACATGTCGCGAGATTCAGGAGTCGACTCTGCGTCAGTGCCACAAGATCGTTTATTGGAACTGGAATGGAACGTCCGAGTTGGTCAAGCAGAGCAAGAAAGAGGGTGAAGGGTGGGGAATAGACTTTTTCGCGTCGGAAGAGTGGAACAAGAGGCGATGGGATCGGCGATTGGAGTCCGTAGAAGGCGCGCAGCATATCGAGTGAGTCGCTTCTCTTTGCACGAATTTCCGCGATGATTGAAGTGAAATAGGTTCCTCCTCGGACCGCCCTTGCATCGACACTTCCCCGTCGCTTGGATCAACAGAAGGAACTGGATTCCTAAGGGCCTCGTCGATACGTTGAAAGTCGCGATTACGTACAAAATCGATGCCTCCGCCGCCATCACCGACAGTCTGAACAACGAGCTCGAAATCTACCTCTGCGGAAAGTACCGATTCGGGACCGTGGACGTGGTCGAGCTATTGGATGCTATTCAACCTCCTCTTCAAGACGTTCACGAAGAGCTTTCCGCGGGTACAGAGAATGGGTTCCATACGCGACTGGTGGTATTGCTCGATGCGACGTACGATGATCCCGTCCGATGGTACAGCAAGCAAAGTGGTCAAGCATCCGCACGAAAAGCCCTGGCGTCTCGCACGTACCCCTGGCTTCGGCAAGTTGATCTCGTCTTTTGCAATCTCGATGAATTCAATGTCGATCGCGTCGCGGTTGCCGTAGTGGAAGGTTTGACGGTGCTTGCTCCGGCCGTGCGTGCGTGGTGGCGAGGCGATGACGAGGTCCGACCCGAGTTGGTCATCAAGGGTATCGATGCAGAGTCGGCGAGACGATGTGCGGAACTCGTGAGTCGCTTGAATAGTTGCAGTCGCAGCGGCTGATTCGAGCGCAGATCTCACAGGCTATCGAGGATGACGCAGAGTACAGTTGCATCGACTTCAAGCTCCTCGGCGCAGACCTCGCACGAGACCTCGCACGAGACCTCGACTTGACTGCGGCGCTGTACATCCTCCATCCTATTCGCTCCGCCTACGCGTCGATGTGCATCCGAGGGCAAGAGAACCCCACCGCGACTGGCTCGACGACGGTTGCGGGGTTGAGCGCGCAAGATCAGGTGGACGCGGGCAGGGAAACGGAATTGATACGAAATGTTTCTGCGTGGATCGGGATGTCGCGAGACGGTCGACAGGTCGATGTAGCGTTTACGCACGCCGGAGTCGAGCATCGGGAATCCGTGGTTTACGAGCCGGCGCGATTGTCATGGGTCGACTACTGAAAGATGATATGGTATTGGAGGGAATTCTCGATGGCGTAAGACACTCCAAGCCAAGCGCTGAACCACGCACGACGGCGGGTAATACACGTTGTATGATGCATAGTTACACATGTCAAGTTGATCTACATGCGACTCTCTTTTCTTTTGGCGCTGTGCCTTGGCGCAGCACTCGATTCCAGGTGGGGTGGCCCCTACAATATAATGGTTGAACGGTAAAACTGGATATCACGACTCTATAACTTGGCGGCGACTTCCTCGCACGGTTTTTTAAGATCCTCGATTTAAAGATCCTTGAGGATGTCGACTCGCTCGCCAAACGTCGGTCCGACCTGACCGACACACCTCTGACCCAACCGGTGTCCAACTTCGATACACTCATCCAAGCTCTTACCCAAAACATGGGCACCCAAGAATCCACCGGCAAAGGCATCCCCGGCACCGTTGGTATCGACGATCTGGTCATCGGCGAGCTTGGGCACCGCAAACGTCTTCGGGTTCGGGTCCGAGGTCGTCAGGTTGCACTTTCCGGCGTGCGACGAGGGCGAGGAGGAAGCGACGAGGGTCGAGTCGGCGCCCTGAGTAATGATCACGAGTCGCGGTCGGGACGCGTTGTGTTTCGGGAGGTTGGCGATGGCGCTGGCGATCTGGCCGACGGCGGTCGAGTCCTGCGAAAGGGGGAGTGAGCGATTGTAACGTGGCAGAGAGGTGGAGTACTCACGGCCATGCCTTGGGCTTCAGCGTACGACGCGGCCTCGGACTCGTTTCCGATCAAGATGTCCACGTAGGGCAAGAGCTGATCAAGCTGGACCTTGAAGAACTGGGGAATGAACGGCGCGCTCAAGTTGAGGGCGACGACCTTTCCTCGGCCGGAAGCGGCCTTGGCGACCTCCATGGCGGATTCGATACCGTGGGTAAGGAAGAAACCACCGATGTAGAAGAACTTTGCGTTGTCGATGTATTCCTTGATCTCGGGCTTGGCCAAGTGCGAGGGGGAGAACTTTTCGGCGGCTCGGAGAGTGGTGACGAGGGATCTGCAAGGAAAGGTCAGCAAATGGTCTTTCCAGGGGATGAAGGGTCGAAGCTTACCGATCGTGGCCAGTCAAGACAACGGCACAGGCGCCCGTCTTGTCGTCCTCGACAACCTGGTAAGCACTCTTGACGCCCTCCTTGTCATTCGCCCGCTCCAACTGTTGCGCGAGCTCGTCCTTGCCGACAGCACCGACGTAGACGACGTGGTTGGCCGGCAAGACGTAGGCGGCGGCTCGTGCGGCGTTCTGGGCTGCTCCACCGGCGACGTAGGTGACTTGGTAGTCCTTGACGACATCGTCGTAGCTGCAAGGTGTCAGCATACGCATGATGCAGATAAGGTCCCGACATGACTAACATTCCCATGTGCTTTTCCTCGGCGAGAATGGCATCGTTGGCCTTCAAGTCGTACTTTTTCAACAAGGCTTCCCCGTTGCTGACCTGGAGATCGAGCAAGGGGTTACCCATGCAGTAGAGGAGAGGGTGAGTGGGAGCGGACATGATGTGGTTGATTGGCGCTATGAGATGGGGAGACAGGCGAACAGGACGGACTACTTGACCAGTCGACTCTGATGAATCTCGCCGGCCCCCAGTCCCAAGTCCCGCGCTTATAGAAAAGCGCCTGCCATTCCCATTCCGGGGGCCGAAACAGTCCCCTTTCCCATTTGCATCCGAATTCGAGCTTCCAATTCAAGATGATGTCGCTCATCATTCACGTCTATAGCTCATTCGGCATACTATAGCTCGACAACTTGCCTCAAAGCCATGGCCGATTCCTCCGGTGGAGGCGTATGTGCTCATCTCCATGCGCGCTCGTCAGAGGAAATCAAGGACTTGCAGGCGCGGTATCGGAAGGTGATCAACTGGTCTGTGAGGGAGGAAATGGATCCGATGACGATGAGCGTGGTGAGTCCGTTCGAGAGGTGTGCGAGATCGAAAACTGATTCCTCTAAAGAGTGCGAGAGGAAAGCAAAATCTCTCGCTTCCCAGCTGTCATCACTGTAGACAATCAACGCACCAAGCTTCCGTCTGTCTTCAGTGCGATACCGTCTCTTGCCGCAAAACGATCAGCACCAAACGAACACGCACATCCACCAACGGGTCCGGAGATAGCTCCCGCGCACCAAGTCGAGCTCCACCGGTGAAGAACAAAGTCAAGAAGATCGTGGTTGATCATCCAGGGCTACATGCCAAATCATCCGGTCACATGTTCTGTACGTTCCCTTTTACATACCTCAAACCCACCACTAACCCCTGACGCAGCGGTGGACGGCCTGACCGGCGCGATATACTGTCATCAATGCGAAGATTTCGTCTACGCGGAAATCATCGATACCTGGCGGAATCGTGCTCTGCGGACGATGGAAGAACGGTCGGATATCTCGCTCGATGGTATGTCTTCTGTTTCTGGAATGGTCGGATTCGGCCGTGCTGATGTGGAAGGATAGAGCATGGGAAGAGGGTCAAGTTCAAGGTGTGGAAACCTACACCGGAGGAGAAGGCGGCGATTGAGCGCGGCGATCCAATACGGTGCCATTGTACGTCCGTTTCTATGCCCCACATCACCTTTCCGTATTGACGCCAAGTCGCATTCCAACCTATCCCATAGCAATCCGTCCCCTCCTCAATCTCTCTCAAACATGTTTCCTCTCCGCAATTCTGCAAGCATTCTTCCACAACCCACTCCTCAAACAATACTTTCTGAACGAAGGGCACTCCCGTCGGTCGTGCGAAGCTCAACGGGCCATCAAGACGGGGAAAGACGATCAGCTGGCGGGCGGGATAGGAGAGTGTATGGGCTGTGAGATGGATTCCGCGTTCATCGAGGTGAGGTGTTTTCGGTGTGGTGTATTCGCTCTGGGGGCTGATTGATGGTGACGCAGGCGTATAATGGAGAGGCGACGCCGTTTGGACCGACGGCATTGTTACTCTCGATGTGGAAAGCGAGTACGGAATTGGCAGGACACGAGCAGCAAGGTGCGTCTTCTTTCACCTTTTTATCGGGCTACAAACGAGCTCACCCCGTGCCGGCGGCGCACAGACGCACATGCGTTTTTCCTCGCTGCTTTGAATCAGTTACATAGCCATAGCGCGAACGATGACACGAAACACATGCATTGTCCGTGCATCGCGCGTAAGTACGCTGTCCCTTATGCCTCTCCGCGGCGCACTTATGCATCCGTCGTAGACCGCGCGTTCGCCGGGACGTTACTTTCCACCGTCACCTGCGCCAACTGCGGCAACCAGACAAAGACCGAGGATCCGATTTTGGACATCAGTCTTGGCTTGCAAACAAGCGCAGGATCGACGTCCAAGGCTCTCACATTGGGCGAATGTTTCCGGCGGTAAGTGTTCTTCTGCAGAGATTCTGGATGGTGTGCTGATGCAGGCGGGATAGGTATACAGCAAAGGAAACATTAAGCGGAAAGGCGTATACCTGTAGTCGGTGTAAAGCCGCGTCTAGCGGAATTGTGAGTCCGCATAAACGAGTTAAGCGCAGATTCTCACCGTGTATTGCAGAGCGCGACGAAACAACTTTCCTTCAAGCAGCTTCCAACAACGCTAGCTATACAGCTCAAGGTGTGCCTCTTGTATTTTTCACCGGGATCGAATACTAATGCCTCTTTGCAGCGGTTTGAGCAAAATTCGAGCAATTTGTCCAAGGTGGAGACTATGGTGACGTTTCCGACGGAACTAGATATGCGGCCGTACACGCACGACTCGCTCGACGAGTACGCCTCGCATCTTCTCCCCCTCTCTCTTTACCACTGACTCTTGCATCCGTTGGCAGGCAAGAGAGCGTTCTCCCGCGCGAGATGTACCGGTATCAACTCTCCACGGTCGTCACGCACGAGGGTAAACTCGATAATGGGCATTACTGGGCAAACGTCAAGAGCGGGTGCGAGTGGTTTCACTGCGACGACGAGAAAGGTGCGTTTTCGTTCTCGTGCCGCCGTACGATGGAGTGCAGCTGATGCCTTTATGTTGCAGTGACATCGACGTCACTTGCTCAGGTGTTGAATCAAAAGGCGTATATGCTGTTCTATGTCAAATCTTCGATTGCGTACGGCTCTGACACGGGGAATGGCTGAACGCAGCCGCTCTTAGCAGTAGTACTTCATACAATCATAGATACCCTGTATTGTCGCTTTTGCCAATCTGTAGCCCTTGTATCCATACCCGCGTCAATCTCTATGCTCGTCCGCATGCCGAGTCGCTGTTCCGGCCAGGCCGTTAGACGGTAGTGAGCGCTTCACATTTGGGTAACTTGCTTCTTCTGTTGACGGTGATAATGATCATGCTCGGGCGACTCGGTCGCGATTGACTGCAAGCGTGCGATAGGAGTACTCGCCCACGATACGCGTTTGCTGTTACTTATCTTTCGCTACGCGTGGAGACAAGATTATCGTCAAAGGTATCTCGACTTGGATGTGAAAGTTCGGAGAAGGGTCTTCGCCTAGACACATGCTTTACCTGACCAGCCAATTTGAGTCGCCCAGAAGGATCGAAGGATGTCGTTCTATCGAATCTATCAAAGGAGTAGGTAGTGTGAGATATGCTTGGAAGGAGGCAGAAGCCCATGATAGCCCTCTGAGGCAAGGTACACAGGGCCCCTGTTTGCTTCTTCTCGAAGGAATCGCGACTCAGAACAGATATAACTCCAAGTTAACAGAACTCGTTGACGTCCAAACCGAGTGAGCCCAGAGTTGCCGCATAAACTCTACCGCTTGCTCGTTTTACATCGGAGCGTATTGACGAGCTTCAAGATGCCCTATCATTTTGAGAAGATCGACAGTGGAATCGGTTTCCAGCTTGATAAGGTGTTGAGCGAGCTGCTCATGAGAAATCCCTGCGAAGGATCTGCACATACGGAGATGTCACACATCGAGAAGACGAAACTGACGGAGACATATGCCAAGCGCTTGGTCGATGTTTACCACCAGGCGTTCGTAGACCGCGCCCAGACTGTTGAGAAATCGCCAGATGACTGCATGAGCTTCAACAACCTCAGCGCAGACCCGCTCAGTCTGTTGAATCAACCTGCTACAACCAACGGTCTGAACGAGAATTACCGGGCTGGAAGTCAGGAGGATCTCACAAATTTTACAGGGCACAACGGTGAGTTTTCGGCTCATCGCAATATACGACAAGAAAGACCGCTGATGAGATGCTCGCAGGTTCGACACTCAATCTTCCCTTCTATGCAACAGCACATACAAGTAAGCGCGAATCATGCACCGCACCCATTTCTGTAGAACATACTATCTGCTCACGCTTGACCTATCGGCGATCCCGCCAGCGCCTGGATGCTTAAGGGGGCAAGATGATGATCGTAAGGCTTCGCATCAAGGACGAATGCTTCAGAAAGAGCGCTGATGTCCGTGCGGCGCGTCCTCTTGATTAGTGCATGCAGTTGACCCTTGTGGATCTTTACCTACCGCCTGGTCGTCCGGCTATATCCAGGAATTCTGTAATGGAAGGGGCTGTGGCGGTAAGCCAACTCATGCAGCTAATTTTAGTCGCATTGTGTACTTAATCACTTTCGCCACCCAGCGATGAATTGCACCTGGGATGGGTCTCAAGCTCCTGTGAAAACAGTTGGAACGCTGCACCCGCAGGATGCGCTTGGTTTCAAGTCACTATCGCTGATAGATGCCGAGCTGGCGCAGGAGTTGCTGAATTGTGAAACGTTCCCTCACATGACTAGTAGTAGTCACGTCCAGCTACAGTTGACAGATCCTGAGACTTTCGGATACGACGACTCTCGCCAGTAATCCGACAACGATCTTCTGATGGACAGTGACTGGCAGAATGTAAACTATGTAGCTCCTGAAATGTCTTCGAGTATAGATATGCTGCTTCCTGGTACAACAGTGTTGTTGTGGGCGCTGGCGCGCGTTTGGACGGTCGTGAGTGGAGGGCGGCTATGGTTGAGGGTGAAGACATTCGATAGGGCCCTTTGCGTCCACAAAGATCAACCGCGCCTGGCAAGGGCTGGCTGACACTCAAGTCTTTTGAGCGCTGGACTGGCTTCGAACGACCGTTGAACGTTTCGACTCCGAAATCATTGGTCGAGACAGATCGAGAGACCGGAATAGCGGGGGTATCAGTCTTGACACGGCGAATATACCTTCGAAGGGGGTATATACCTATCCTAGCGATACTTTTCCTTTCTTCCCCCTTGCAACTACAGTGTTCCTCATTGCACCCCTTAGCGATAAACTTATCAGCGGTGCCAGCTCCAGGGTTCACGCAAGACTTTTAGATTCTCAACCGTCAACAGTACTTGTATAACGGTAATTCTAGTAGCCATGATCATCCAGGATTCGGGCACAGGCAGGTCTCTGGATACCCGACCCTGAAGTTGATTCAGTAGGATATTTCTCTACCTATCGAGGAGATGTTCGCTGCGCATGGAACCCTTATTAGCCGAACTGTTCCAACGGTACAGTGACGGGCTCGAGCGACAAAGATCAAATGGTCGGTTGCCCTAAGAAACGGGTACTGGTCACAGAGGGAATCGTTACGGCTGACTATTTCGACTGATCAACACGTGCAGCGGCCGCTCAGGTACCATCTATCCGTCCGACTTACGAAGGGAATGACCAAGCGACGTCAGGGATCGGAATATGATACAGATCCACCAGCCGTCACAATGCACTTTCCTTTAGTTTCTGACACCCGGCTTCTTCGGTCACGGAGAAGAATTATATTCCCTTTGACCTCCTTTGCAGCTTGAGGGTGATAGAGGTCAGCCCTCAGCTACGGAGACAAGAACAAGAGATGCAGGTTCACCTATAAGATTCCCCAATTCACACGTATCCCAGCGAGAAAACTCTGATCTAGGATTTTGCGACTTACTCAAACCCCACGATGTTGCTCTTCGCACTGCCCTCACTGGCTCCGATATTCCTTGCACTCTCCGCATCCGTCCATCCCGTGGCAGTGTCCGCGGTTCCTGTCATGAAACACGCGTCCGCGACAGTGGCTATCGAACCCCGAGCCGCCGTCAAGTCGACAGGCTGGTTCTATGACCCGTTCCATTCCAGAGATTCGCAATTCAAGAGCCAGGTGATCCCGGAATCCGGCAAGTGCAACTTGCTTTTATCGGTGATGAGGAAGGGAGAAGAGGTAAGTCCCTTCGAAACGAGAAATTACCGTTATGCTGACGGCTTTGACATTTGTCGCCCTGGAAACCAGACGAACGTCTATGCCTTCCCCGCGTGCAACCTTCCGCCCGATGGGTCGAGAGCCGCCATCGAGACTACCATCACCAACGCCACGATCAACGATTCAGGCAAGTACGGCGAACTGATGCTGCTCGAGGTTATCCCGCAGAATGATGACAGGGCGAAACTTGTCAAGGGATCCAACCTTTCGGTTCTGAGACAGTCCAAGAAGGTAGAACACTGGAGCCAAGGCGGTGGCGCTGGGTTTATACAGGGTCCCTGGTCGAAAGAGGCTTACACCGGAGACGGAAAATATACGTCAGTTGGGCCGCCGTCTCATTTTGTGGAGCTTCGACTGATGTCAGATGTCGCCGGGATTGCAGGTTTAACGGAAAGCAAGGTTCCTTGTACGGTCCCTATCCGAATCCGTACCGCCTTGACATCGGACAGAATGCTCTCAAGGAATTGCCTGTCGACGAGTTGATTCTGCCCTTGAAGGAAGGCTCATTGAAAGGGTCGACGGCGATCTTCCTGTACGACAATCCAGCTTGATTGTTGATAGATGCGTGAGCGCTGGTTGCCGCGCCGACATCGGAAGTGCTCTTCAATTGTTGTATTTGTACTTCATCTCGCATGTTCAGATGTACAATGAGATAGCTTCGCAGACCGTTACACGCGGCGATCTGTGGAGGCCGAGGGCGTCAACACGTCGGCTGAACGATTGCGAAGTTGAGTACTCACCTCGAACTAGACGGTATACTGCCTTTGCCGCTTCGCTTCACGTTTCTGCTCCTTCTTCATCCGTCTATAGACGTCCTGCTCCGTCACTACCTTTAACGCTGCATATTCTCTGCAGGCTGACAGATAAACCGCCGGTCAGCATCGCATGATTGGAGCAAGCAAGATTCCAAAGGCCTTACCATCATCGAATCGACGTTCCTTCTCCGCTCGCAGACTCTCCTTGAAACCCCGCTTGGCATCCTTCCCCTTGTCCACGAGCCGACTTCCGACATCCATCAACGCCAGCGTCCTCGGCGGCTGAAGGGCGCGTCCGCCGATCGTGGGAGGGTGCTTGGCGACGGGGACTTGAACGGGGATCGGCGAGGGAGAGCGGTAAATCAGATCTTGGAAGCGAGTGCGGTAGTCCCGTGTTCGGTAGCGTTCGGAGGGGCGGTGGACGATCACTTGCGCAACGGGCAGTCGAGGTAGATTCTTTGACGCACTGGGGCTACGATTGAACTGTGAGTCTTGGTGCTTGATCCGAGGTGTCTGCTGTGAAGGGATGTTGTGCGTTTCGTATGTCCTCTGACAGCATGGCAGAATGAGCTAAATGTCATGCGAACAGCGGATCATCTGTACTCACATCTCCCCGACTATCCCTCCTTGGACGAGACCACCATCGTGAACCTTGCTTCGGAGGCTTTGACGTGGGCTCGACAACGACTTGATGATGAGGTCGTGGCGTGTGCCATTCCGGCTTGGAGATGGAGTGACTCATCTCGAGGATGATAGAGACGTATCAACTGCAACGGCCTGCGATGTATCGTCAGTCCGACTTATAAAACGACGGCCGACAGCTGAAGCTTTCGACGACTCACCCATGCTCACAGACAAACCCAAGAGGCTCCAAGGACAATGGCAAACATGGGCATGGGCAAACTTCCATCAGACCGATCTCGAAAGTCTTAGAAGCCTTCCTTTGATAGGGGTAGCTTTGGACACGACTGAGAATCCATGTTGCTCCGGTTCATCCTTGTGCCGGAGCAGTCATGCCGCGGGTTGATATCAATTTGCAGCGTACTGGATGCGAAGATGCGGGATGAGGGGCAAGACGATGCCATGAGTGCATCGTTCTGCTCGTCAGAGAAGCTGTCGGACAAGAACGGCTTGACGTTACTCTCGTTCGCGGGATCAATCTCTGGCGCCATTCATGCGCGCTTCTCGTCAAAACAGTTCTGTGAAACTCCAACTTGGAAAGCTCTCAAGGAATGTTACGACTGCCGCTTTGCAGCGATGAGCTCGATAGCGGAGCAAGGGGCGGACCTCGGGATGAAAGCAGCATCGGAAGGCATGCCGCTTCCGCCGCACTCAGCAAGTGTAGTTTGAAAGTCTATTCCTATTCATACAAGACATCCCCAAACATAATATAGTATCCTAAAGATATCAGACCTCTACACACACGAGGCCTCGGCCGGGGATCGAACAAAGGTTGCTGCGCGTAGGGTACAAAGGGATTGCGTCGCGGTGGTGATGAGGCTGCCGAGTGTATGCAGGGGAATGACAACGTCCAAGAAGCGAAGAGAGGAGGAAGAAGAGGCGGATGGTGGAGACGTTCAGACGACAACGGGACCGAAGGATGCTGATGGGCGTTCCAGAAGTCGTGCTGAGCGACTCCTTTTGGGTGTGCGAGCGGATCACACTTAGATCAAGTTGGCGACGTCCATGGGCATCTCCTCGATCTGGGTGTGGTAGAACTTTTCGATTTCTCGCAACATCGGGACGTCCTCGGCGGTGACGAAGTTGATCGCGACACCCTTTCGGCCGAATCGACCACCTCGACCGATTCGGTGGACGTAGTTCTCCTTGCTCGACGGCAAGTCGTAGTTGATGACAAGCGAAACTTGCTGGACATCGATACCTCGGGCGAGCAAGTCGGTGGCAATCAAGACTCGGGACGAACCGGATCGGAACTCCTTCATGACGAGCTCTCGAGCGGCCTGGTCCATGTCACCGTGCATGGCGGAAACGGTGAACTCCCTGGAGTGGAGCTTCTCGGTCAACCAGTCGACCTTTCGTCGGGTAGAGCAGAAGATGACGGCCTGGGTGATGGTGACAGTCTCGTACAAGTCACACAGGGTGTCGAGCTTCCAGTCCTCCTTCTCGACGGCGATGTCTACGCACGATTGTCAGCTGCGCCCAAAACACAGACTCGCCACTACTCACAGAACTGTCGGATACCTTCCAAGGTCAACTCCTCCTTCTTGACCAAGATTCGGATGGGGTCACGCATGAACTTCTTGGTGACTTCCAAAACATCGGGGGGCATGGTGGCGGACAACAAGACGACCTGGGTCTCGGCCGGCAAGAGCTGGAAGATGTCGTACATGGCCTGGGCGAAACCCTTGCTCAACATCTCATCGGCTTCGTCGAGGGCGAAGACCTTCATGCTGTCGGTCTTCAAGAAGTTTCGGTTGATCATGTCGAAGACTCGACCCGGGGTACCGACGATGACCTGGGGACCGGCGGCGAGCTTGGCGATGTCTTCCTTGATGGAGGTACCACCGACACAGGCGTGGCAGTCGACGTTCATGTAGTCACCGAGGGCGATGACGACCTTCTGGATCTGCTGGGCCAATTCACGGGTGGGGGCCAAGATCAAAGCCTGGGGTTCCTTCTTGGAGGTGTCGATTCGCTGCAAGATGGAGATGGTGAAGGTGGCGGTCTTACCGGTACCGGATTGAGCCTGGGCGATGCAGTCTCGGCCGGTGATGATGGGCATGATAGCTCGCTCCTGGATGGCGGAGGGTCGTTCGAAACCGTAGGCGTAGATACCTCGGAGAAGTTCGGGCTTCAACTCCATGTTGTCGAAGCTACAGAGGATGAATTAGCCCTGAACATGCACAGGAGCTGCGTGGTACTCACTTGTCAACGACGGTGTCCCAGTTGGATTCGATGAGACCGGCATCGATGTGCAAGTCAGTTCCCTCGTTGCCGGAGGCGACGGGAGCTTCGGGGTTGGTGCTGTGGAAATAGGTCAGGTTAGTACATTGACTAGATTTCAGCGTATTTCCCCACTGCAGGCTGAAGGCAGTTGGGTGGTAGCCACCTAAGGCACTCTGTAACAGAGAGGGAAACGTCCTTTGAGCAAAGCTCAGTGGCGACACCTGCGCTGCCTTCTGACTACGCTTCCCCTTCAGCACCACCACCATATCCTCCACCCAGATCTGACGCCCCAAACACCTGCACCTTCGCCTCCCACTACGTCCTTCTAAAACTGACACGACCGACACGAGGTACTCACTCAGCCATATTGAAAGTTTTTTAGGTTTGTTTTTGTAAGTTTCCTGGTGATCGATATTCCTGAGAATCGATCCTGGAAACCTCGAGCGTAGGTGTGATGTGTGGTGACGGCGTAAGCGTTATATAGACACAAGTGTCGATGTGGCAAGAGCAAGCCAAGGGTGGCGAGGAGAACGACTTAGAGATTGATAAGGTCGCTGAGGATTACTGACTCGTCTCCCTGGCGGCAACAAAGGACGAAGGGACGAAAGGAAAATTCAGGCGCGACTAAGCGCAGAGATGTCAAGTGGAGGTGAAGGAAAAGCGCGAGGCAGGAGAGAAGGGAGATCAAGCGGTCATGTCCATTCTGACGCGCCTTAAGACTCCTTAGGCTCTCTTGCACCCACAAGGCGAAACCAGATTCATGCCTCGAGCAATGTCATCAGCACGATCGGGGCGCTCCAGCATGCACCCTATGTTACAGCGAGACCAGCTCACTGGTGATCACGTCATGTCATCACAAAGGATTGCCTTGGGGATATTCAGGCAATTGTTCAGCACAGTTTGAGTCCAGCTTTACTGCGGAGCGACGATAGTTAGGGGGCTGGGGGATGGTACGTTCTGTCAAAATGCTTCAAGTGTATGAGCACTGGCGACGAAGACCACGTGCCAGCTCCCCAGGCTTATTCTAGGATTTGCGATATGGATATATAGCCTGAGAATCTCTAGTTATAGGATCAATTACATGACGGTTGAGGGATGCCTCTGTCTTGCCCTATCCCAAGGGTGACCGCGACGGCGATGAACTTGATGGCGTGATCGGTGTCAAGTCCGCATAAAGGATGGGGCAAGCACAGCATCTCAATGTGGACTCAGTAAAAAAGGTATATCTATAAGGGTCCAAAGCAGTACATGCTTCCTCTCGCGGAGACACTTCACTTTCAACCGATATGTCGCAATCTAGATCCACTAACGATTCCACACAAAAGCCATTGAAGTCATCGCTGAGGTCCAACAGGACAAAAGAACGTTCGGAACAACTCACGTTTGACCAGACAGTGTCTATCCTTGATATCTCAGATGTCAAAGATCCTCAAAACTCGCTCACCGAAACCGGGACGGTATACACGGCTTCCCTGGATTCCAATAACTCCGGAAAATCGTCAACCACCAAATACAATGAGTCTCGAAAGATCAAGCCCAAGCCCCGAGTTCGTCAAGGCAAGATCAGCAATGACAAAGTCGAACAATGGATTGACGTGAGACTCCAATATGAGAGCACGATCCAAGGGAAAATCGCCACGGTAGAGATTTCGGCTGTGAGACAATTACTCAAGCAGATCTCTCCTCTTACCAAGGAGATCTTTACCTTGAATGAGACCGATTATCTCTTGTTCATGATACTAGCAACGCTTTACCGTTACAGTCTCCAAAGCAGGAAGAAGATATCACAAGAAGACAGGATATCGGTAAACTTTGAGGGGAACTCTAACTTTTTGAACAACATTTCATTGAACACTTTGGTGAAGAAAGGGGACGAGCAGGCCGAGAAACTTGGATCGTCTCACATACAGATGGCAAGAAGTCAAGAGACGGCTGGCGGAGGGAGCGAGATAGCTGATGATGAAAGCTTGACAAGCCAGATCCACTCCAGCTATGGTACCTTTGATAGATGGCGAAAGGATTGGTTGGATGTACGCCAGAGGGTGGGACTAGGCGAGAAGCAAAAACAGAGCAAATCAAGGAGGCTCAAGAAAGGTGACTGTGGAACAATGTGAAGTGCAGAAATGAGATCCTTCCTGGGGTAATTGCAGGTATGATTATAGTTTGAGCATGACTCATATCACATGAGATGTTACCTCGACATCTACGTTTCACCAAAATTGACCACCGTGTTTTAACTTCGTCCAACAAGACGAGAGCACATCAAGTTCCTTTTAGGCAGAAGGGCCGCTGTCAGCAGTCGGGTATGTGCAAGTGCACCAGTATCCGTGCTTACCTCACCTCTTCCGCCAACACCCCCACCCTCTAGCCTCAGCCTTCTCGCCCTCTTCTGCTTGGAACCAAGACACGATCCAAGTCGTCAACTTTACATCGAATCATCAATGTACTGACAACTGTTGTATAATGTCCCCGAAATACGTTGTTCATATCGAATTGTCAAAACCTACAGTCTATGATTACCCTGCAGCCTGATACCAGCTCCACTGTAGATGCGGAGATCTCTCCTGAGATGTCCTGGAAAGGATCCGGACGATTGAATAAGGAAATGACGTCAAACGAGCTTACAACCTCTACTGACGTCACGGCTGAAACGTGCGAGAAGTTCTAATTACTTCGCTCCCGCATCACACCAGCTCATTCTCCTTGGTAGGAACACCTCACGCCTCAAGAATGAGGAAACCATGGCCTCTGGCGCACGAGATAAGAGGACTCAAAGTCGTGCAGGATAATCAGCCTGATCGCGTGCCGATTATTTTAATTATTATTCTGAAACAACAGCTTCCGCCGAATAATCACTGGTCATCATCATCATCACAGGTTGATCAGTTAGGCAGAAGGGACTGCCGGGAAGCTGAGAAGAAAGACGCCATGGGTGGCGAATGAGAGGTATATAAGGCAGCCCAAATTGTACAATTCTGTAGCCATTATGTTTTCTATACACGCTATTCAACACCTAAGATAGTTGTCACCATCTCTCATCTAGACTGGCAGTGGCCTAGCTAACCTTTGCCTACTCTAGATCCCTTACGAGTACTGATAGTTTGTACCAACAGTGACATTACCCGCAACAGGTTGTCTTGTCCTTGAACATTATCCTATAATCGTTCATTGATACAACTCACAACCCTTACAGTATGATATGTCCTTGCGCAAAACGCGTCCAGCACAGATGTACACGTCGGTCACAAGCATCAAATGGTACCCACTGGTAAGGCTTCTTTGGACAACGTCCGTGGTTGCCTACTTCCGATGGCACCATGAATAGTTATACGTATGTCGCGAAGTGAGGAGAATAGTGTTGGCGTAAGCCAGATCCAGTACATCTGGCTGTCACGAAGCCGGCAAGAGTCTTGTACATTCTCCATACCCACCATCGAAGTCAGCAACCAATCGTGATCAGGCAGGGCAAAAGGGGTTTTCCAGGCGCACAAAGATGAATTGGCAAAACATAAAAATCTATATACTTTTCTCACGGTAGACTACTCGTCGACAATCTGCCCTCATACAGACAGGATGATTCCCCCGAAACCGGCATATCTGTCAGACTGTCACGGATGTGCTTAGTATGGATCTGAGAGTCAACGCTTGCGATTGACTTGGGCTCCTGGTAAGGCTGTCGATTGCACTTGATTACGACGGTGGTTTTGTACCACTTACCTTTAGCTCAGCTGCACGAAGTTGATGTCCGACGTGGGAACTAACTCTGGTGGGCAAAAAGAACTCAGGAGGCGGTCGGTATATAGAATCAACAGCCGAACCAGAGTTGGGAGAAAGAATACTCATGACAGAGGTTCGTTTGCGAATAATATGGACCGCGCATGGCACAAACCACAAGCGCGATGAAATTTCTGATCGGAACTAACGCAGTTGATCGCGGACAGCCGGGTAAGCCGAAGGAACTTGATCAGCTGATGACCTGACATCACTGACGCCTCGAAGTCAGGTAAACTTGCCTTGCTACGACCTGGGTCATTCATGACACCTCGCCTCCATCCACCCGCTACATTCGATATCATCGCAAGCTTAACATCAGTTAACGAAACCCGCACGGAATCTCGCTCTGTATTCATTGGTAGATATCCGCATCGCTATCCTATTGATATACAACGTAGCTAGTCTCTTACAGCTGATAGCCGATTGTCGCAAAGTCACTGATGAGGGAGCCAATCGTACCGAGTTCTCAAGATGAACTATGAATCAAGCGAGAGATTACAAGGAGGCACGACGTTGAACGAAGGTATTGGGTCAGATTCGCTTAAATATTGGTTGCACCTATCACGAGATACGCGCGACGAAAAGGGGCCGAAAGAAAGAGGCAATCATCTGAGAGATGAAGGTTGGAAATTCATGGCCCGTCAGCAGCGATATCAACTATATGGCCAGACCTTGTATGGATTATCTGCGCCAGATAATTACAAAGTTCCTATGCTGTCTGACCCATTGAACATACTCAAATCTTCTTTTTTCCGCATCTTTCTGGAGCAATCATGTCACGCCAGTTGTGGTAGTTCTCAAGAGCGCTCTTCGAGCACCTCGACAGACTGTACCAATACCTCGTCCACCGGGACTGAATCACGCATTCCCACGCGCTTCCTGATAGCCAAGACTCCGTCCGTGAGTTTACGTCTCGGGACGCCCTGACCGCTAGCCCTTGGACTGAAAGCGTTCTTGGTCCAGAACGTTGCATCGTCGGCCTTCGGCAACTTGGAGGTGACGTCAGTCCTCTCCTGAATAGGGCGTTTGATTTCGAATCGACATTCTCCTCTCGACTCTTCACCGCTTCTGTGACGAACAGCGAACTGCATGCCTGTATAGGAGGCAACGTAACAGTCTCTACGGTTGATCTTCATGAATAAAATGTAGAGTGGGGTCACAGCGGGAGCAGCCGCTCCACTTGCCTGGTCGTCACCTTGAAACTTGGCCTCAGAGTCTTCCTCGCTCTTGATTCTGCTACTACTACCAGTCTCGAAGCTAGTATCTAGTACGGAGTCGGAGGGAGGTGCATGACCTGAGCTGGCGTTTCAATCTATGGGTTCGTGAGAGGATCTTGCAGAGAGTATGCTCCACAAATCGAGTTCGTTTTTGACCTCGTGTTTTAGAGCGGACATCGTTTGACCTTGAAGCTGAGGATCTGACTAGAAAATCAAGGTAAAGAAATGTTTACGCTCGATGCAAGTGCCCCGTAGATGAGGTGTACGACTCATCGACCACGTTTTATATCTAAAGAGCTGTTATATCGAGAGCTTACCCCCTTTTCTGCATGAAAGGAAGTCCAGGGCTTACCTTTCTTGCCATGAGCTATGTCAAATGGAATCTGACCCTGCTCAAGTTTCGAAGCGAGACCGCCATGTATGGTCGCGTTATTGCACCCTCGGAAGTCCTTTTGTGAGAACGCATCAGACTAGCCTTAAACTTTGGTGTGATAGCAAGGCCTGTACAGCACAGGCATGCTTTCGACATTGTTGTGTCTTTGAGCGTAGATACACAGACATTGATGGAAAAGTCAGATCGATTGACAACCGTGATGGCTAAAAAAGCAACGGCTGTATGATCCACCCTGGGAGTCGAGATTAGTTTCAGCATCGCCCATGGGAATGAAAGAGCTTGCTCGCTTGTGTCGATGAGGTTTTCCACAGGGCGTTATGCTGTAACCATGAGGGCGGTTTGAGTTTAGCGCCCCCGTCAAGGGAGCGCTAGATCCGGTCGGTCTTACTTGAGCCGCTAGGCCGAACTCCAATCAATGTCATCTCTATTTTTCAGATTACTATACTAGGCTCATTGCGGAGTGGCGTTATGGAGTAACTATTCTTGTGCCCCTCAATACCTATCGAGGGATGTAGATCGTAGTTCTTGATGTAATCGTTGGCTTCATTCCAGCGAAGGGTGTACTCATCGGGCACTGGAGCTTTCGATTTCCCGGCCTCATCTGCCATTCGTGTGGATTCTTCTTCAAGTTCCCTCAGCTGCTCTTTGTACCCCCGCAGCGTGTTGGGGCGGGCCTTCGCGCGGACAATTACCAGGTGAAGTGCGTGCACCGCGTTTCTGAAAGCTTCGCCTATTTTGGTATCGAGTTGTCCATTAGCGAGACCTTGGAGCAGGGTGGTCACAGCATCTTGTGAGGCGGTCACAGCCTCGTTGACTTCCGGTGCTATGTGTCGCTGCGTTTCAACTAGAATCCGATACGTATTCATCGCTAATTGCGCTTGTTCGGCGGCGGCATGAAGAGCCTCGAATTCTGTAGCGTACTTGGCCATTGAAAATCGATGAGAGGGCAAGGAAGGTTCTGCGGAAGGTTCTGGGTGAGAGAATGGCAGGAGTCGTCAGGATTGATTAAGCTGATCTAGCGCCAATATATATCTAACCCTGCATTATAGGCGTCCAGACGTCCTTTCATGGTAAACAATAAATTATTGGTCAGCCATCACCGCGCTCCATTGTTGCTCATTGAATTCAAAGACAGCCACGAGTCATTTTTGCTAATTCCTATGGTCCTTTGAGCGTTGATAGCAGGCTATGACCATGTCGCTGAACCGGCTCCTAGAAGTTGGTGAACCGGCCTTGCGTCCGCCCCCGTCGCGCCTTTGATTGGCGACTGATGTTTCAGAATCTTAGCGCGATCGAGCCCTGGTTGTTTCGTCATCTCACGAAAGAAGGTGAAGGAACGTTGAACAAGGGGAAGTATAGGGAATTATAGAGCATAGAGCACACCTCATACCTCATACAATGGCACGCAGACGACAAGCATTCGGCGGAAAACTCGACTCGTATGCCGATCCGGTGACGAATCAAAACCCGGCGAACAGGGATGTACCCAACGCCGCGCCGTCCCAGCAGCAACACCAGCACAGACACCACCATCCAGTTCGTGCGCCGGGACCGGTACATGCCAAAGTCGCACACGATGTAGACGTCAAGACCCGTCAGGTACCGGGGGAGCCCGTCGCGCAGGTGATCGCACCCGCGGAAGAGATGGAGGGGTTGGGCGTTGGCGATGATGAGGAGGAGGAAGCGGGCGAGGAAGGGACGGACGAGGAGAGTCAGGTGGCGCCGCCGTTGCCGACGGTTAGCGACGAAGAGACGTGTTTTATCTGTGCGGAGAAGATTACGTATTTTGCGGTCGGGGTGTGTGGACATACGACGTGCCAGTGAGTGTGGGTTTCATGTTCCGTTCGTCGATGGCTCATTCCGTTGGGTTAGTATCTGTGCCATCCGGCTGCGCGTGTTCTACAAGTGAGTCCTGTCGCTCGTTCAACGCATAGCACCTTCTGATCAGCCTCGCAGGAAAATGGACTGCACGTTCTGCAAAGTTCGTCTCACGGCTACCTCTTCCAGTGTCCAGTCAACTCCTAACGCCCCTCGTGCTAGACCCAACTCCCTTCACTACTTTTCACCACATCCTCCGACACGCCCTTTCCGACAACACCCGTAGACTCCAACCTCCCACCCGGCACACTCGATCTGAAAGCCTACGAATTCAGCGATGCAAAGCTCGGGATCGTGTTTGAGAGTGCGGAAATGGTGCGTTCTCGATGCCGGATCTTGGCGGCACTGGAGCTGAGGAGTGGTATAGATGGAGGCAACCTTGTTGT
This sequence comes from Naganishia albida, assembly GCA_001599735.1. NCBI lineage: Eukaryota > Fungi > Basidiomycota > Tremellomycetes > Filobasidiales > Filobasidiaceae > Naganishia > Naganishia albida. The sequence continues at coordinate 1,203,894 of BCHV01000006.1, forward strand.
TGCTCAGATTCAACTGCCCATCGCCGAATTGCGCGTTCCAGGCGGCAGGATGGGACGGGTTGGAGAAACATACCTTGTCGACGCACGGATCCGTCCTCTGGTACGTTCGGCTCTTCATTCCCCTGCATTCGTAGCTAATCTTGCGATGCTGCAGTCATCTGTGTCGACGACAGCTCTCCCGATTCGCACACGAGCAAGTTCTATACCCGCCCCACCTGCTAGGCCTGCACGATCCCTCCCGCTTATCGAGGGGCCAGCGTCCGAAACCGCGGAACAAGGCAGAGGAGCAAATGGTCGAGTCCTGGGGCGCGCCGCATCCGATGTGCGAGGTGAGTCCGCGAGGGCCTGTTGTCTTTTATCACATCGCTAATGCCTGCGTCGTCTAGTTCTGCCATGAAGCGTTCTTTGGCGCCGACGAGTTGTTCAAGCATATGCGGAATCGGCATGAGGAGTGTTTCGTGTGTAAGGAGCAGGGTCAGCGGGATGTTTAGTGGGTCGACCGGCTCGAGCGACCGTTGAACATCGCTAATGACCGGTCGTCTGCAGCTTCAAGGATTATCCGAAATTGGTGAGATGCCTGGTTCGCATGCGCCCTGGGCATTCGCTGACTACGTACCGTACCACCAATAGGAAGCGCATTTCAAGTGAGCTTTCTCCCTGTCGTTCTAATCCCGCGTGCTGACCTGTATTCCAGCCACTCGCATCACCCATGTACGGAGCAGATCTGCTTGGAGAAAAAGTTTGTGGTGTTTGGCAGTGAAGTGGATCTGAAAGCGCACATGGTCAACGAGGTGAGTCTCTTGTCCGTGTAGCGAGAGGGCTGAAGCTTATGCCATCCTGCAGCACGGCGCGAAAATGAACTCGAAAGATAGACATCGAGCACGACAGCTGGACGTCGGATTCATCCACTTTGGTCCCGAAGATTCGTTCATCCCTCGGGAGCCGACACCCGGACAGAGGAGAGCCAACCCACCGGCCCGTTCAACTCTCGGCGAAGCCAGCGACATGAGTCGACCACCGCGGGGTGGGAGACACGCGGCACCGCAGTCGCAGCAGTTGCCGCAGCCGCCCAACGACAGGGAAGCACGCAGAAAGTTTGAGAGGAATCTGACAAACGACAAGGCCACGGGTCAGGAAGCGAGCAAACACAAGCAGAAGGCCACCGCTGAAGGACCAGATGCGGCGGTGGCTGCACAACATGCGCGGGTGATGGAGCTCGTCATGTCGATGGTCGACTATTCGGAACCGAAAATGGCAGCGTTCCGAAATTCGGTACGGGCATTCAAGAGCAACGAAGCTGGGGCGAGGGACATGATCTACACAATCTACAGCGTGTTGAATAGTGACCAAGAGAGCACGGTCAAGATCGCTCGGGATATTGCCGCGCTATTCCGCAGTGATCCGGAAAAGGAAACGAGTGTGCTCGAGGCTATCAACGAGTTCAAGATCGATGTGAGTCATTCGTTTGTGTACGGGGAACATGTCTGATCCTTTTTTCAGCGACGCAACGAGTTCCCGACCCTTGGCGACGGTCCGACCGGCGTAGGTACCGAATTCGCTGGCATCGCATCCGGCAAGATCCTTTCCGCAAAGCGTGTCACGCAACCCGGCTCGAGCAACAATGCGATCTGGGATCGAGTCGAGCGTGCCGCGGCTTCGGCACCGGTGAATCGACCAATGTCGACGGGACCGGGCGGCCGCAAAGTGCCCGGTGCAAGTGGGTCGTTCCCCGCGCTCGGTGGTGTGAAGAAAGCGGCCGGTAAGCCGGTTGCGGGTGCATCGGCGACACCGTGGGCGGGTCGAACGACCCCTGCCGCCAAGTCCGGCTTCCCCTCGCTCCAGACTTCAGCCGTTCCCGTCGCGCCTGTACCTCGTTCGGTCAACTTTTCCACTGCAAGCGCCAACGGCCAGAAAAAAGCACCGAAGCCTCCCTCGGCCGCGGCGTTCCCTGGCCTGCCCGCGAGCGCTGGCGGGCCGAGCGGGTTGACCTCTGCGGATCGACAGGCGCTGTTTGGGCAGAATAAGAGCGATACGTCGGCCATGATTTCGCGGATGAGGGGGAGCAATGATACGTCGCCTGTCGGGTGGGCGGTAGCGTCCAGTGCGAACGGGGTGACGACGCCTACGACGGGTGAGCCTGCGGAGCCGGCGCAGGGAGGAGGGAAGAAGAAGAACAAGAAGCAGATGTTGTTTACCGTTTCTGCGAGCGGAAGATAGAAGGTTGTAGATGGTGTCTTGGCACAGGGCGCTGGAAGAAAGGGACGGTGACGTCGGGGATGTATGTCATATCGATCGTATGAACATAACATGCTATCTAGACCGCCGAACAGACCGACCGACTTTGCTGCGTCCTCCTTCCTCGTCCACACACTGGCTACCTCTGCATCTGACTCTGCGTCTGCTCCAGCTCGGCCCTCGACGGCATGACCTCGCTCATCGCAAACCAATACCCGGCCCACCACTGCGCGTTCACCGCGCGCGTCGTCGCGTCCTCTCGCGTGAGCGCCTGTCCGCCGCCGGTGGCGCCCATCTCGGGATACATGCCCGTCGTCGTTGCGTCGTATGGTGCGTTGTTGGCGGCGGCGGCGGCGGTGGAGACGACGGGGGAGGTTGGTGCGTATGGGTTGGCGGGACGTGTGCGGGATATACGCTCGGGCAGGGCGGGCCCGGCGGCGGCGGCGGCAGCGGCGGGGCGAGGGAAGACGGGTGGTGAGGCGGGTGTGTAGGCTGGTGATTGTGGTTGCGGGTAGGCTATCCACGGATATCAGCATACTGTCCGGATGGCAAAAGGGAGAGGACATACGTGATGGTCGATGCGGACGCGCCAGAGGGGATTTCACGGTTTCCGAATCCAACTCCATACTCAACTCTCCGCCCTCATCCGCCGCCGCCGCCGCCGGCTGCACACGGGCCTGTTGTTCCTCTCGCTTCCGCTTCTTTTTCAAGTTGGTGATGACTGTGCTCTTTTTCCGCTTTGCCGGTGGCGCAGTATAGTTTGTGCCTTCGTTCTGCGCATAAGGGTTGACGAACGTCGGTTTTGCGGGCGGTGTTTCGGTGTACCATCTGGTGCGGATGAGGCTGTTAGTATGCGTTAGCCTGGAATGTGCAAGAGGGGAGAGCGGACGTACTTTGACGTGCTGTGGGTTGCGCCGGGGAGAGGTTGACCGATCGCTTGGGCGGCAGTTACTTTATCTAGCCATGTTCCCGGGCCCGGGTTATGCAGCTACCGAGGGGGTCAGCACAAACGCAAGGCGAGATGGATCGTTGGAATCGCACCTTGAATTCCTCGGCCGCTGCATCCCACGCATTCACGAGCTCACTGTCGTCCCACGCGGCCGCGCCGGATCCCAAATCAAGGGTGATTGATTCCCCGACGAGGACGACCTGCGGGTCCGGGTCCGGGTCCGGGTCCGGGTCCGGGTCCGGGGCTGTGAGGGGGATGCCTGTGCGTTCTGCGTAGGCCTCTAGTTCTTCCGGGTCGATGTCGGACATGTTGTGGGGCGGGGGTGTATGGCTGGGAGGGTAGGGAGGATAGGGAGGATAGGGAGGATAGGGCCAGGGTTATCCAAAAGTAGACTCCCTCAGTAGTCACGTGTTCCCGGGTGATCGGGGTGGCGAGTATAGCATGATCATTCAACCCTCTAACCCTTCCAGACTACTCCCCTCCTCCCTAACCACCATGTCCGAAGCAATCACCCTCGAGGAAACAAACCGCATCAGAGCAGAGCTCGGCTTGAAGCCGATCGGAGGCCCCGTCGCGGAGGGCGAGGGGGAAGTGGCAGAGGATCCGGATAGCGTCGCCGAGAGGAATTTCAGGGAGCGGATGGACAAGGAGGCGAGGGAGAGAAGGGAAAAGTGAGTCGGGTCAGCCGAGTGAGGGTAGGGGAGCGAGGCGTAGAGAGACGGGCGGTCGGGCGAGAGCACAGGTGTTGAGCGTCGTAGGACGCCGGGGGGTATCCGTACAGGCTCGTCCGTCATAAAGGGAATAGTTTGCGGAATATGTTTGAGTCTTTGCCATTCCTCCATGACAAACTTACTGACTGTCACATCCCCGCAGAGAGACCCGAGAAAAGATCGCCAAGTAAGCTTCTCCCCATCATCCTGGCAAGCTGCCATCATCCTCGCCCACTGCACTGACATCCGTCCGTAGAGCCAAGAATCAACGAGCACTCAACGCCAAGCTCCAAGGCTCAACGCTCGGCGATGCCGCACCCGACGACGGCGAGTCCACCGCGGCGTGGATCAAGAAGAATAAGAAGATGCAGAAGCAGCGTGCGCGCGAGTTGGAGTTGGCGCGACAGAGGGAGCGCGAGCAGGAGGAGATGGATCGTGGCGTTTACGGTGAAGGTGCGTTGGTCTTCCCGGGACGTTGCAAGTGCCAAGCTGAGCTGATTCTTGGTGTAGAGGACCTCTCGGGCTTAAAGGTCGCTCACGGAGAAGACGCATTCGAGGAAGGCGAGGAAGTGATCCTCACGCTCAAAGACAACCGGATCCTCGATCCGGACGCGGAAGACGAACTGCAAAACGTCAATCTCGCCGACGCCGAGGCCGAGCGCCGTGCCCGGGAACGCAAGAAGAAGGCCAAGGCGCAGTATACGGGGTACGATGATGAAGAGTTTGAGCAAGGCGAGGGCGGCGTTGGGAAGAAGAAGAGCGTGTTGAGCAAGTATGATGATAGTGATTTCACGATGGGGACCGCCGCCGGCGAGGGGTTCAGGTTGGGTGGACAGGGAGAGAGGAAGAGACCGAGAGTGGATGCGATCGAGCAGGGGGATGAGACGATCAACCTCGGCGTGAATAGGCAGTTGCTGAATATGGACTATAGCAGTGAGTCGCTCCCCGTCGGTCGGTGTGGTCAAGAGGCGCTAATGCTGTTCGCAGAAAACTTTGACGTGTCTGATTACGCCACAGAGGACACGACGTTCAAGAAAAAGGCAAGTCCTCTCGATTTCGCATTGCCGACATGACGCTGACGTCCCCACAGAAGAAAAAGGTCAAGCGATCTACGCGAAAGGCCGACGTCGGAGATGATGAGAACGCCAATGGCGACGGCGACGTCGACATGAAGCCGGCCGCGCTGAATCGAGAAATCGAAGACAACCTCGTAGACGATGACGACTTGCAGCTGGCGCTGGCAAGGCAGAGGAGGAAAGCGACGAAAAAAGTGAATCGGGCCCGGCCAGAGGATATCGCGAATCAAGGTGAGTCTTGACGGTGTGTTCGGTGAACTCTACTGACATGTATCGCAGTGATCGCCGCACATCAGGCGGAACAGGCTCAAGAGCAACAGGACCAGGCGCGACAGGCGACCGAGACGAAGCCAGTGAAAGAGGAAGACGCAATCACATTCGACGATACATCCGAGTTTGTACGAAATGTCTCGCTCGACGTGCTGCAAGTGAAACGTGAACCGCGTGCGACCCAGTCGGAATCCGTGGCTGCCGAGGCGGGTCCGTCGGAGCCGGTCGTCAAGCAAGAACCGCAAGAGGAGACAATCGTTGTCAAGATTGAAACTGGTGCCGAACCCGTCGATGGCGATGTCGAGATGAGGGATGCAGAGGACGACGATGAGGAGGACGAGGCGTTGGCCGAGATGGCGCTCAGGCAGGGCTTGTCACTGGAGGAGATGCGGCTCAAGATGGATGCGGATTTGCAGGCACACGAGGCTGTCAAGCAGGAAGACGACGATGTGAGTTGTTCGAGTCATCTGCTTTCCTTGTGCTGATGATCTTGCAGTTCGTCGTCACGAAACCAGAACCGACGGTATCCGGCGGCGTCGGCGGTGTGCTTGCCATGCTCCGACAACAAGGCGCCATCAAGACACTCAGCGTCCAAGACGCCGAGCGGGAACGCATACAGCGGGAAAAGGATCTCTGGCTGGCGGATCACCGACGACGAATGGCCAAGCGCGAATTGGAAAAGATCAAGGCCCGTGGTGGGCCGCAAAAGGATCAGGCTCAGCGGGAGTGGGAGAACAAGATGCGTGAACAGCAAGAGGCGCGCGAGGCACTCGAGGCGTACAAGAGCTACAAGCCGGATGTCAATATCGCCTACACGGATGAATTCGGTCGAGGTACGTCGTGTCGGACGTCGTTCATGTGCTCAGGCTGACTTGCCTTGCAGTAATGACGCCAAAGGAGGCGTGGAAGTCTCTCTCGCACAAGTTCCAGTACGTCCCCTCCTTTTTCTTACTTTTTCGTCATCTGACTCCGTCTCCACAGCGGCAAGACGTCAGGTCGAATGAAGACCGAAAAGCGACTACAGCGAATCGAGCAAGAGATGAAGCGGGAAGCAATCAGCATGTCGGATACCTCGACTGGTATGCTCGATGCGTTCAGCCGACGTGCGGAAAAGACTGGAGAAGCGTACATGACGCTGTCCGTCGGAAATCGATCGTAAGTGCCGTTCAGAGCCGTCGGGATGCTCGTCACTGACGCTGCGTACAAAGGTACGTACCGATGTCGGACGACAAGACGGTCGGAAAGGCGGGCCCATCTGGTCGATCAAACGGAAAAGGCAACGCTGGAGTGAGCAAGAGTGGCAAGAAGACGCAATCGTCTTCGGGACCCAAAGTTCTTGGTTAGATGCGCAAACATGGTTGTATATGTATCGCATAGCCTGCTCGCCGTGTTTGTGCCTCGCGAGAGCCATGGACGAGCGGTCAACGCCTCGCATCGCTGATGAACGATGTGTTGTCATGGTCTCCTTTATACAAGCAGTAGCAACCGGGTCTCGAATCACTTACTGTTACAACGAAGACGGGGAACATGTCATCCTGCGCGTTATCTATCCCTCCGGATTGCCGGTGTCTTCTGATGCTGCTTGATTTCCGGTCCCTCTTCGGCCGAACCGAAGGCCAGGTCGAACGATACACCAGGAAAATCGTTGATATCGTAGCAGCAAGCGCAGTACGGTACGTCAGGGTTCGCACACACGCACTCCTCATCTACAAGTGCGAGAAAAGAGTCAGTCGCGGCACTCGAGCGGGCTATTCTGACACTCACAGCTTGGAAGAGATACCCATTCCTTGGAACAGCAGCACTATGGTGTCCAGTCAGATCCCGGTCAATACATTGCATAAAACAAACAGCGCGGACTCACCGATGACACCTGTTCCGGCAGATTGATCACGAGCATCCGCATCTCTCCCGTCTGATCCTTGCCCTTCAGCTTCTCTCCGGTTATGGATTCACCGGTGACCGAGAAAAACACCCGCAGTGATAGGGTATGCTGAATGTCAAAAGGCGTTTTCGTACCCGAAAACCTTGAAGGCCGGAGACGATGGTCGTCGAGCAGTCGAACTCTTCCCGGTTCCCAAGTGAAGTGAACACCGTCTGGTTCTTTGATATGCTGATTCTTGTCTCGACCAAGGAATAGCGCCATGGCGTCCGGCTTCGGACGCTTGCTAGATGGAGTTTGTCCGTCTTTCAGCAGCGCGAATATCTCCGTAGGAAACGTCAATCGGTCAGAGCTGTTTGGGTCTGTCTTGAAACTCTCGATTGGGATGATCGTGTACGTTTGCGCAATACAGACATGGATGCCGAAGATGGTGACGTCGGGATCCATGTGCTTCATCTCGAGGTGGGGCATCACGTAACCTCCGACGGAGAACTGTCCAGCGCGTCAAGTCAATAACGCTGTGACTTGGTGGATAGCCGAGTTCCGAGCTCTTACCACGTCACTCCACCAGTAAAGATCCCATTCACCCACACCGGCAGAGAATCCCCGCTTGTGTAACCGTAGACGATTGGTACCAGTATGTGCGTTCGGATCGGCTATAATGGCAAAGTTCTTGATCCAGGTCTGGACGGGATGTTCGGGGACTCCTGGAGAGCTTGAGCCGTGCGTTATCACCGTGTCGACTGGATCTGGACAAGAATAACAGAGTGAGATACCGTCTACACATAAATCCGTGGATATCACTCACTCGGGGGCGGGACTTTGACTGAACCACCAGAATAACTCTCCGTGCGCATGTGCCGTCCCGCGACTGTTGTTGTCCCATCCCTTTTATTCACGTACACCGGCGGGAGGGTCGGCAACTCCGCCAACGCTTTCGCCGACCACGTATTCTCGCTGAATTCGACACTGATACGAATTTGCGGTACGATGATTCCGTTGGGCAAGTATTCGTGCGTGGCGATACTAGAAGGTACCATGAGCGCGAAGTCGATCTGTCGGTGAATGCGCCGACGGTCCGCCGAAGTGGAGATTCGAGCTTCACGGTCTAAATGATTGAAGACGCGGCTTTGCTCGTAAATGACTCCCTGATGCCATGGTTGATCCTCCGATCGGCGGAACTGGCAAGTGACGACGAGAGCGATGCGTATGTTCCATATCAGGACGTTGGAGTCTGAGGAAATCTCGACGGACCCCGAAAGTATAGTATCATTGGGCGTGACGACCCCGCCGTCATTTGGTATCGAGTCCCCCGGAAGCCGAGGCGGATGAACAACCACGAGATCGTTTTGAAGATGGATTTCGGTCGTCAAGGCCGGCTGGCTACTCTGGATGTGCTCCCTGGCGAAGAAGTGTCGCAGGGGCAACATCCCAGCTGAAGCACATCCAGTGTCGGATGGGGCGTTGAGATGAAATCAAAGAGATAGAGGTGTCAAGAGTGATCGGTACCATATGGCTCGTGTTTGCAAGATTGGTTGGGAAGAGTAAATCGGGAATACAATATGGGACGCGTTTTCGCCAGAAAGAGGTGTAATTTCGGCTTCGCCAGTTCGCGAAGTCACGGGTGCCCAAGGGAGTGGCAGAGTATATTAATGTCCGAGCGTCAGAACAGCACATAGTACGCTTCGCGGGGTGGTGGAAGCCTTCGTCGCACAATTATAGCATAGTATCTCAATGCCGTGTCCGCGCGTCCGCGACCAAAGTCCCGCCCCGCTTCCGGACAGGCTCGGACGGGCAAAAGGCCCTGACAGGCCCCAGTTTTGAATTGTCTCCAGATACCATACACGCCTTTCGTGAGTTTAGAACCGCTACTGCTAGTGCTTGCTCAGGCTATGATGGACGGCTGGCGCGTATCTGATTCCTAGAGTGTCGCACGATGTCTAGTGCAGATTCATCCGATGAAACGGAGCAAGATGAATCGAACCCCAGCGAACTTCAGGCGTTCATCGAAGGTCGAGCCAGTACCATGCGCGCCATGCTCAAAGGTCTTGGTCCGAACGAAACGGCCTGCAGCGACGGGGACGCAGACACGGACGAAGATGCGTGGGACGAGCTCAGAGTGCTGGAGGACTGCACGGAGAACCTCGACTTCAACGACGGTGAACATACACTTCAAACAATCCTCTCCAACGATACCGGGTCGGGACCCTGTTGTACCCCCCGGCTGAGGAGACGGTATGGCTGCGCGAATCCTTTAAGAGCAAAGCAACGCGGAGCTCGTGGAGGAAAGCCGGTATATGGAAACACCGGTCGAACTTCAAACCCGCTGTCCACTCTCCGGGCCTGCCGGCCACATCATGATCCCGGTGACACTGTCTATTTTTTTAAAGATTCACGACGGAATGCAACGATCAAGGTCTGCGGCGGACGAAGGGTTGTATCAGGAACCAGCCTTCTTGACGGATCTATATCAATACTTCTTGACACACGCCTGTCCGTGGCTGGATCGTGATCTCTGGCGGATCGTGCGAAATGACAAGAACGCGTCATCTCGAAAGGTCACCTGTCCCGCACATGAAGGAGAGCAATTTCTCATCGTCATCATGCGCCTCGAGGAACACTCACGCTGTCGGATGTTTCGTCCTGGCCCTTCCGAGGTCGTGCGAGATGCGGCTTTGTGTTGGACATCGCTGAACGAGCCTACGTCACGTCGTCCGGTCGAGAAGGAAGGGAGAATGCCGTCACCTCAACCGAATGAAGATAAACGGCTGCCCTGTCAGGTGTTGATGGATGTCGACTCGGTCACCACCTTCTCCGACAAGCTTCCGTTTAATCAACCAATAGAGATTCGCGCCATCGCTGACAAGGCAGAAATCATGCAATATTCCAACGAGTTATACATGAAAGCGGGTCCAGCGGGTGAACGTGTCTTGCTGTCCAAGGTGCCAAACTACGGTTTCGGTCGGGCTGGACGAGTTACCGTCAACATGTTTTCCCCTGCTCTCGTGATACCTGCCGAGGATGGTGCCAGCACAGCGCAAATGTCGGATGAACAATCCACGACGGTATGAGATCGGCTTGTCAAGCCCGCTATGGAATTCGCCTTTCCGCAAGGGATTGACAGCATATTACTTGGATCGTATCCCGTTCGAGAAGGAATGACACCGAGAACAATGGAACAAGGATGCTCAAAGCAGTCGGGCGAGCAGCATTCGCCCGACCTTCTCCACGGCATAGTGAAGGAGATGAGGCAGCTGGTAGAGAACACAGAGGATTCCGAGCTGCAGCAGTTAAGGGGATTCAAATTCGCCCTGTCTTTCCAAGGGTTCAAGCTCTTCTCCTTCACGCCTTACGACGACTTCATCAATACCGAGAATGGCTGGCTCAGATCTCTGGTACTATCCTACAAATACGTGCAGCAGCTCTTGTTCTTTGAGGCGTACTTGAGAGAACTCAGCAGAGTGACGCAGGGCGCTCTGATTCCCCATTAGCTCGATTTCAACACCTTGCTTCAGGATGGTATCGCACGTTACAAGTGTCTGGCCCCGTGGGACCTGTCCGAAGATCAGGAAGATGGTGTTGCACTGCGATAATCGGCAGGCGACGAAGAGAATGAGATACGCAACGCGGACCGGCTCCGAGAAGGCCCATGGCTCTTACTGCAGCCCTGCTTGAAGGAAATATGCGACGGAGGCGACTGCGACGTGGGTGAGGTCTTCCTAGATATTGCTGCGGAGGTGGGCTGTGCTGGAGGAGTATCTATAAGAAACCATAACCATGCTTGGACATAGTGTGAGTGCCATCTGCAGAAAGGTTACCCGGTCATCTGATCACTTTCCTATCGCGTAGCCGTGCCCTGATGGGAAGACTGAGCTTCGGCCTCGCCCAATGGAAGCGCAGCTTACGAATCGACGAGGTCGCTACGATGCCAGGCTCGAGAGGTATAGGCTGGATCGATAGACTCTAGCCTTTGTTCGGATTAAACTCGGCTATACCGTATATACAGCTCTACTGTCAGGAGAAGGGACCCACCTACGCCGCTTATGAGACGCCGGAATCCATCCGCGGACTGGAGAATGATGGGCTCCTCCCACACCCGTCTATCGCTTACAAGGTGACATCGCTCCTCACCAAGACTTAGGGGTTAGGGGATATGGGGTTCTGGGGTGCATGGATTCTACATATACAACAAGTAAAGGGAGACGGTTTCGAACCCGTAAAGAAAATTTAAGGAAAAGTGGAAATTGGAGAAACTACAGACTATAGGAGATTCCAAGTCTAATGTGACTTTTTACCTCTACTAATAACCTTCCTCCACTCAGATGCTGCTAATCCCACTATGCTAGGCGTTGAGGCCTTAGAGCACGAACGTTTTGGTCCTCGCTCGAAGCAGAACCAAGGACAACTGGTTGCACAAAGACTTGAAGGCGGATGCCGACATCGCGTCTTGCCATGCCTTGAGGCACTTTGTTGTTGTCGCTTCCATCATCCCACCGACGGTAAACACGAGTGGACTGAAGGGGACGTTGTTGGCCGGAAGTCGGTTGACCTTCTTTAGAGCGACGGCGTTCAGGAATTTCGTGATCAAGGCGTGACTCTTTTCTGCAGGTGAAGTTGGTTGTAATGACGGCAGAAGTCGAGTCTCGTTTGAGTCCCGGGTGAACAACGAAACGATGGTGACGTCGTATTCGTGGTTGGAAAGTCCGGAGTCGTTAGAGCCGGTTACTCGAATGTCGTTGCGGCGGTTGGTCGCCCCAATACTCGGTTCCACCTCGACTCGCACACCTTGAAYCCGGTTGAGGGCCGATGCGATCGCTCTCTTGACTTGTTCGTGCCGAGCGGTGATCCACCGCTTCCGACCGACGCAGACCTCTGCATGCCCTGCCGAGTTTTCCGCCGAACACAAGGARCAAACGGTGGCCGAGCCAGGATGCAAAGTMCGCAGGTGAAGGCCGGCCGATACTTCAAAGTCGGTGAGACGAAGACCCTGGTAATAAGGAATTACCGAGAGCCACTTTCTTCCTAGTCCAGACGCCGATTCGATGATTGTTCTAGATTGTTGAGCGTCCAGAGTAGAGAGAAGAGTGTCCCGCTTTGCCTTGAACATTTCGGCACAGCGGACCTTTTGCGGGGCAATCGAGTTCGGGTCGTCCGAGTCCGTCAACTTGGGAGGTGACGCRGGAGGGCCTAGTAACGGTTCCAGCAGGTGATCCGAGGTTTCTGCCGCAGCAGCAAATCCCAAAGGTGCACATTGCTCGTGCGACAGAAGGCCGAGACCACCATCCCTTGYAGGCAAGGCCATGATCGCTTCGTCCAGGGTAGAAGTGTCGAGACCGGCTTCTTCCCTAGAGCCTCGAATCCGGAGAGCCGCTCTCCAAATGRCTTGATCCAGTCGTTGCCAAAGCTCGACCAGGTCGTTGGAGGCCAGGCACCTTTGCAGATGCCTAAGGTCTTGCTGCATGCATTTGTTCAACACCAGCAGGGCATGCTGGTGAGGCAGATCAACAAGCCTCTCTAACTTGGCTTCTTGTTCCTCGATTTTATGGAGCAAGAAGTCTCGCCGAGCGTTTTGAGGGCCGATGAGTGAACCGAGGATTTGAAGACCGGCGTCTTTGATTTCGGTTATCGATGTCGCAAACGACTTGGTGACATTCAGCTTGAGACTGAGCCGAGCGTCGCTGAAGAAGGTAACCACTTCTTGAAACGTTCCTCGAGACTTGCTGAGGATATAGACGTCGTCGAGGTAGGCCAGTACAACCTTGTCGKGTCCCAGGAAGATTGCGAGGTCTTCCAATATCTTCCTGATTCCAATGGAGAACAGGAGTGGACCAAGTGGGTCTCCTTGTCGAACGCCTTGGGAGGACTGCAAGACATGTCTTTCTCCGTCTTGACCCACAAGGACGAGTTGAGAGGACTCGTCATAAGCCCATTTCGCCATTTTCCAGAGACCAGGCGAGAAGCGTTTTACTGCCTTCGCCAAGTCGCCCCGGTCCAGCGTATTAAAGGCGTTTTTAAAGTCGAGGGAGAGTACGTGACTGTACTCTGCACCTTGGATAGTGCCGTCAACAGCGCGTTGAACAGCCCTAATCAAAGGCTCGACTCCTCCCTTTGTCCCGACGCCAAATTGTCCGGGAGACAGAAAGTCGGTCTTGAAGCTACCGCGGATAATGGCCTTTGCACAAAGTCTGTACACAAGGTCACCGACCGCGATAGGCCGGACTCCCCCATCGGGCTTGTCCAATGCGATAAGCCGGGAAGAAGTCAAGAACTTTCTTCCCGGAGCAGTTCCCGCGATTTCGAATCCGTAAAGAAAATTTAAGGAAAAGTGAAAATTGGAGAAACTACAGACTATAGGAAATTCCAAGTCTGGTGTGACTTTTTACCTCTACTACTGACCTCCTCCACTCAGATACTGCTAATCCCATTATGCTAGGCGTTGAGGCCTTAGAGCACAAACGTTTTGGTCCTAGCTCGAAGCAGAACCAAGGACAACTGGTTACACAAATACTTGAAGGCGGATGTCGACATCGCGTCTTGCCATGTCTTCAGGCACTTTGTCGTTGCCGCTTCCATCATTCCGCCGACGGTGAACACCAGTGGACTGAAGGGCACCGTGTTGGCCGGT